>OZ020195.1:92490171-93090171 GCA_963971165.1 Philopedon plagiatum
GATTTTTATTTGAAATCGTTATAAAACGAGGCTGCACAAAATATGGAAATTTTTATTACAATTACGGAAAACTCCGTTAATTTCGCGTCGCGCCGCGCCGCGCCTGCAAAGTCCCTCGCCAAAATACCCTTTAAATATCTTAAACTCAAAATTCTTAAAGAAAACATAAATAAATTAATTTTCATTATTGGTCTGCTGTCTGTCGGTCTATCTGTTGCAAAAACACAAAAACTATTTGACAAAGAAAATATTTCTCTGAAATTACTTATGTTCTAGTTTTGGTTACTGGTTCACGATACATCATACAGGGTGAACCACTTAAAAAAATAACCTCTATTATCTCTTTAACTCCAGAAGGCAACTGCCACGAAAATAATGATTTGCAAAAGTTAAATTCTGGTTAATTTCTAGTTATTTTAGAAGGTAATCTTTATATGGTTAACTTATTTAATGTAACATACCTACAGGGTTAACAACTTAAATTTTGTACATGTTTACTACAACTTAAGCCAAACTTTTTCATTAAAATTACATTTGCTTAAATAACTGTGATTTTCCCTTTGAGACCCTTACACCCTGATTCCGAACGAAATTTCGACTTTCGCAGATTTTTACTATTTGTGAATAGTGATCAAGTGATATGTGTGATAAATCTTTTTAGTGTCCTTTTATTTTTTTAGTGTTGAAAAAATACTAGCAGAAAATTAGATCTTTCTGCTTGCCAAATAATTGTGAATAGTGATGTAAATAAATAAGAAAATGTGTGATACATTTTTTTAGTGTCTTGACTGGTCTTTTTCGCGTTATATTTAGTGTCGAGAATCTGTGCAGAAATTATTGTGTGTTTTACAGTGATTATAAGTACTGATGTGCATAGCTATTATGAATAACCGTGTTTGTGATAAAGCTGTGAAATAGTGATGAAGTAATGTAAATAATGGGCACATGCCTTGTCATTGATATTTCAAGTGTATTGGTGTGTTTTACAGTGATTATAAGTAGTGATAGATAAATTCGTGCATATATATTACAAGTGATCATGTTTGTAATAGAGCTGTGGAATAGTGATAGTGTGACTAATGGTTAGATTTGCTGTGATGGATATTTAAGTGTCTTGGCGTGTGTCTTACAGTGATTGTAAGTATATAGTGATGTGCTTCGCGCATAGATATTACAAGTGACCGTGTTTGTAATAAAGCTGTGGAATAGTAATGATGTAATGGGCAGGCGGCTGTTATGGATATTTTAAGTGTCTTGGGGTGTGTTTTAGTGATTATAAACGGTGATGCGTTTCGGCATATAACTATATTACATGAGGCAATGTTGGTAATAACGCAGTGGAATAATTATGGAATATTTACGGTGATGTGAATAGTGACGAAGTAATGTTAATAGTAAGCCAATGGGTGTGTAATAGTGACGGGGAATCTTATGTTGTGTCTTACAGTGATTATACAGTTACAGTGATGTAAATAGTGATGAAGTAACAGAAATAGTAGGTAAGTGGCTGTGAGTAATGGTTGCAATAAATTTATTGTTGTTGTAAAGTGAATAGAAGTAGTGATGTGCTTTGTGCTTATATATTTCAAGTGTCAGTGTGTGAGGTAGAGATGTGGAATAATTCAATGTGTATATATTTACAGTCGTGCCCCTCTAATAAGGCCTAAATGTGCCGTTTCCTTCTTCCTCGTAAAATCTTTTTATTGCATATTGTCAAGACATTTAACTGTATTTATAAACACATTGCATTTTGGAGCAGGTATAGGGGAGTTGGGAGCCTGCTAACTTAACTTTTTAGTTAAGGTCGTAGTTATATTTTCGGTGATATACAGTTAAGCTCATATTTACAGTGAGTATAAACAGTGACGTGCTTTGTATGATGTGGAATAATTCAATGCGTATAAATTTACAGTGATGTGAATAGTGATGAAGTAATGCGATTAGTAAGCCATAGGATGCATAGACGCTAGTGTTATGTCTTACAGTACATAGATACAGTGCTGTGAACAGTGATAAAGTAACGGAAATCATCCAGGAAATGATAATGAGGATAATGAAGAACAAGGAAACAGAAAGAAATGAGAGACAAAGGACAAATGGGCGCCCGCCAGAATGATCCTAATAAGAGTGAGAAAGAACGAACGTAGGGGATAGAACAGGCCGAACCCCTAATCACATACTGTGGACGGGGGACGTAGGCTGCAGAATGTAAGACAGCCCGATATTAGCGAAGATATGCCAGAAATGACGGTGCCGTTGGATCAATGTGAGATGTTCAGTGGGGTCACTTGTTTGAAGCGTGCTTCGACTACGCCCCATTAAAAAAAAGTGGCTGTGTGAGTAATGGTTCTAATATAAAATAGTAGTGATGTGCTTTGTGAATAGATATTTCAAGTGTCAGTATGTGATAAAGGTGTGGAATAATTCATTGTGTATATATTTATAAACACATTATATTTGGAGCAGGTGTAGGGGAGTTGGGAGCCTGCTAACTTAACTTTTTAGTTAAGGTTGTAATCATACTTTTGATTATGTGTAAGGAAGAACAGGGCCGGCACGGTCATATTTATTTCATAAATATCGGTAAAATCGAAAGGCCAGTGAAATCTACGTGCGGAAATCAAGAGGAACAAATTCGGAAAACCTAAGAAGAATTAGTGGAGAAGACATTTGTCCAAGAGGAAGATGATCTACACTATCCAGTTAAACAGTGGAACAATCAGCTTAACGTCGTCGGTAAAGGAGCTCCTGCTGATCGCAAAGAAATACAGTCCAGAAGCAAACTTCATATTATATAAGAGTATAGTAATGCAACATAATTATTGTACTATTTTAATTGGCATAATTTATTAATTGTATTCATTATACATGTGATTCAGTAAACGTTTGTCTTTTTCTACTAATGGCCATAGGTTTGTTTCAGTGGTTTCAAATCAGTCCGAGCCAATAAATGTCGATCAACAAACCGTTTATATTCAAAGTAAAACTAACTTACTGAGACATTCCAGGGCAAAGACAAAGCAAGTCAGTGCCAAACAATGCTACGGTGGATCAACAGGATCCCGCGAAAATTTCCTATAAGGCTTACTGTGAGGGGACTCATACCTAATGGGTCGCTGCATCTGAAGGAAATGTCTGCACAGAATATTCGTTTCGCTTCGGTCCTGGTTCTGATTGACAGTTAAACATTAAATAAGTTTAATTTGTTTAACTGTCAAATAGAACCAGGACCAAAGCCAAACGAAAACGTCTAATGGGCTTGCATTAAAATGAAGTACACGCAGTACAGGTTATGAAATGAAGAGGAGGAGGAGACAGGCCTCATAATGCGCCCCACTAGCTCATTAAAGATTAACAAACCACCTAAGGGAACTAGTTGCCCAGGGTGGGACCTCCATGAGACAGCTAGAGAATTATTTAACCTAATAAAGGGGCTTAACTAGGCCCAGCTCAACAGGGGTCACAATAAGCCTTATTGACTGCGGTACAGAGAATGTACACCACCTACCCTACCCTTCCCTACTTTCCAATCCAATCCGAAACTATATGTGACTAGTAGTTGCGATAAAGTTGAAAAATCCTGCAAAAGCAAAATCCGTTAGCCCAGGTTTGCTCACCAAAGATCCATGCCACATTTTGTTCTTTTCCTGCAATTGTAGTGCGTACATATGACTCCCTGCTATTTTTTAATGAGAAAGTACATATCAAAGACACTTCATGTTACTTTTACAGCTATTACAGTTTACATTTTTGTGTATTTTAAAATTTAATAACAATATACATATAACAAATGAAGTACAAATCGATGGTTCAGTTCCATACAGCAACAAGTCCAAAAATTTACATATTTCGTGATAAGTACAGAAAGAAGTTAAATTCTAATCCGTTACTAGTTTTATAAAGCAACAACTCAAAATTTGTAAAGTTGGTAAAATCAACTCTACAAATTTCGAGTTGTTGCCTTATAACACTTAGTAAAGGATTAGAATTTAAACTTATTTCCTTATTAATCACAAAATAATTTAGAATTGTTGCTGGTAGGAACTGCGTCATTAAAATATTTTCCATGCAATTTAAATAAATATTTTACGATTGAAGTTACATGATCAGAAAAATTAAGCTGCAGACATAAATTTTGACCTGAGTTCATGTTTTTAAAATTATCATAAAAAAGGTTACATCTACATGCTTGGTTGTGACGCACCTATTTACACACAGGCAGACGGAAGCACCTTGTTACTGGCCTTTCTATGAGCAGGACAATATTATATACTTACTTAAGTACCTACATCAAAAACACTAATAAATGCATCTTATTTCTGCATGTGTCCATTACATATCTACAGCAGGAGTTTGTATGTAAATTACTACAATGGCAGGAAATACAACTAGTGTGTATTGGTGTGTACGCCCAGTCTAATAGATTCTGTTTTGCAGTAGTTTTAAACTAATCACTGTAGATTTTATTCTGAAGGCAAATGGTTTTGCGGGTTGATTTTTTTGGCTCCTATTGATTTGATAGCACTGCTGCACTAGAAACAAACCGGCAGCACCAAAAAAAATCATATCGCATGTCGTACTTATTTGGTGCAAAAATCGTCACCTTAAGGGAGTCCTAAAACGTCGAAATTACCTACATTTGCTGGATCTTTAGGACCTGGGTGCAGACTTTTAAGATTCGTTTTTGAGCAGAAATACCTACTAGATTTGTATGCTACAGAATGTGTCGGTATAAAGGCCTTAAAGCATTAAAATCTAAATCCTGTCTAATAGCTAGGCATCTTAAAGGCTTCTCGTGTGTCTTCCAGGCTTAGCTTGCCTGGGATGCCGACCAGCTCTTAACCAACTTGCAAAAAATATTATAGCAATACTGAGTGGCAGGACATGAAGGAGTCGATGGCACTAAAATTTCTGACCAACTTGTGAAAGAAGCTGCAAAGGCGCCATTGATTCTATGGACCTTTTGCAGCGCTACTAGGGCACCTTTTACAAGACCTCGGACAGTGGATCAAAGAACAGGAAAAATAGCCTATGGGGGAAATGCTCCAGTGGGCTCCAGGGTAGACAGGCAAAAACGATTAGTACCTTTTAGTGCCTGACTTTACTAAGGTTCTAAAACTTCAAACAAATGAACGAGTACTGGTTACCTGCTCTCACATAGGGCAACCTGCTCTTGGAGATAAGTGATTGTGGGTATTCACAAAAGGTCTAGGTCGAAATGATGGGCTATTTCAAGCCTTACAAAGGCCCATTTCTTAAAAATTAGCAAGTGTTGGTAATTTTAAGGTTATAGCACTCTGTAAAATTCGAATCTTGGATATTTTTTGTTACGAATATCGTTCAGGCATTTCCTTTGATTTTCTTCAATTTTACAGTTAAATAAGTTTTATAATAAACTTAAAAGTTCATAAATACGCTTCGTACAGACGTACAATTGATTTAGCAGAGACGAGACATTGAAATTCAGCCGCGCATGTCCTCAAAATGTCCAAAATTTGTATTTTAGTTGTATTAAGTTGATGAATCGCGTTTTTAGGTCATAAAATAAGATGTTTCGTAAGAGCGCACATACATGCGGTTTGATTTTTTTTGTGTTTTTATTCAAAAAGTTGAATTTTACTAATTGTTGGGATTGCTACGCAAATTTTTTTCCCAAATTTTACTGCATACTAACCCTTAAACGGGGTTTCTAACATCCATATCCTAAAAATTAAAAATATCCTTATCCTAAATTTCAAAAATCCATGATGTCGAAGAATTATATATCATAAGAACTAAAAATCCAAATTGTCGAAATTCCCGGTTGGAGCATTTAATGTTAATACGGCTAAAAGCTATTGTTTTTGAGGCTGTAGTGTACAGGTTTCATTTTATAAGGGTCCCGATTTTTAGAATCATACCCATTTATTTTCCTTGATGTTTAGAGCGTTTAAACGGTTGACAGCATTTTTATTGCATATCTTAATATGCAATTGCCCCTGGTCATAAACCACACAAAACTTGAGAAATCAGCATGTGGGGCTCGTGTCCACACCCTGGTAAACAGGGTGAGGACATGAGCCAGAAACTAGACACGTTAATCATTCACATATATTTTTAGAAAGATCGTAACATCCCCAACGAATACAGTTCCAAACAAACACTGATTGAATTTTTGAAGGACAAAAATTTAAAATATACTCCCGGTCAGACTTGCCGGGACCCGGACCCAACCAAACCTTCGAAAATAAAGAATACAGACCACCCAACGTCAACGACAAAATATTAGCAAAGGATACAATCCGGACCAAGTTGACGCGTGCATTGAGGAATATGAAAAGCTTAACGTGTGGCAAGTCAACGAAACCCGATCTAAACTTACTTTTATTTAACGAGGTGAATCTGTATTTTAAGTCTGACATACTTTTATTAATTTTAATCTTTTTAATAAAAAAAATAGTCCAATATTTTTCATTACTGTAGCTATATATTTCTTAATAAACTTTTTAAAATGCATTTGTTGTTTTATTTACTTGCTAAATAATGTGTCAACATTTAGCAACAATTCCCTACCAATAGGAAAATATGCACAACCTGGCAATGTCGCGGATCAAAGGTAGATACAAAATTTGAGATTTGATATTTTCATTAGAGCAGAAGTGCGTGCAGATATTTTTGGCTTCTAATAAGCGACGTTTGTGCAAGATCTCAGTTCTTAAAGAAATACCTTCTCGAACTTCTGTGGTCCTAATAGAAAATCCCTAAAAATGAAGAAATTTTTTACAATCTGGCAACGCCGCACATTGGGAGCAGAAAATACCTCCTCACGTTTCTGTGATCCTGATACAAGTCAAAATTTACAGTCGTTATCCTGGCGAATCGCCAGCGACTTCTCAACAAGCGCTTTGCCAGCGACACGCCATTGATGCGTGTATCATAGTGAGCGATACTCCGTGACGGAGCAATACCTTATCGAACTTCTGTGCTCCTAATAGAAAATCCCTAAAAACGAAGAAATTTTGCACAATCTGGCAACGCCGCACATTGGGAGCAGAAAATACCTCCTCACGTTTCTGTGATCCTGATACAAACATCCAAATTTGGCGTTCTAATTTCACTTTTGGTGCAAATTTAGCATTTTATTTCCACTTTTGGTGCAGAAAATTAAGATATTGACCTAAAGTATCAAGAGCAGAAACTCGAGGAGTTTTCGCAAAAACTATCAGGAGTAATTTACCTCCTCGTATTTCTGTGCTCCTGATACAAAAATCCAAATTTGGCGTTCTAATTTCACTTTTGGTGCAAATTTAGCATTTTATTTCCACTTTTGGTGCAGAAAATTGAGATTTTGACCCAAATTATCAAGAGCAGAAACCCGACGAGGTTTCGCATAAATTATCAGGAGTAATTTACCTCCTCGCACTTCTGCACTCCTGATGCACAAATACGTTAGTTAATAAAGTTATTTCTGTAGTTAATTTTCTGTACCAGAAGTGGAAGAAATAAAATGCCAAATTTGCACCAAAAGTGAAATTAGAACGCCAAATTTGGATTTTTGTATCAGGAGCACAGAAATGCGAGGAGGTAAATTACTCCTGATAGTTTATGCGAAACCTCGTCGGGTTTCTGCTCTTGATAATTTTGGTCAAAATCTTAATTTTCTGCACCAAAAGTGGAAATAAAATGCTAAATTTGCACCAAAAGTGAAATTAGAACGCCAAATTTGGATTTTTGTATCAGGAGCACAGAAATACGAGGAGGTAAATTACTCCTGATAGTTTTTGCGAAAACTCCTCGAGTTTCTGCTCTTGATACTTTAGGTCAATATCTTAATTTTCTGCACCAAAAGTGGAAATAAAATGCTAAATTTGCACCAAAAGTGAAATTAGAACGCCAAATTTGGATGTTTGTATCAGGATCACAGAAACGTGAGGAGGTATTTTCTGCTCCCAATGTGCGGCGTTGCCAGATTGTGCAAAATTTCTTCGTTTTTAGGGATTTTCTATTAGGAGCACAGAAGTTCGATAAGGTATTGCTCCGTCACGGAGTATCGCTCACTATGATACACGCATCAATGGCGTGTCGCTGGCAAAGCGCTTGTTGAGAAGTCGCTGGCGATTCGCCAGGATAACGACTGTAAATTTTGACTTGTATCAGGATCACAGAAACGTGAGGAGGTATTTTCTGCTCCCAATGTGCGGCGTTGCCAGATTGTAAAAAATTTCTTCATTTTTAGGGATTTTCTATTAGGACCACAGAAGTTCGAGAAGGTATTTCTTTAAGAACTGAGATCTTGCACAAACGTCGCTTATTAGAAGCCAAAAATATCTGCACGCACTTCTGCTCTAATGAAAATATCAAATCTCAAATTTTGTATCTACCTTTGATCCGCGACATTGCCAGGTTGTGCATATTTTCCTATTGGTAGGGAATTGTTGCTAAATGTTGACACATTATTTAGCAAGTAAATAAAACAACAAATGCATTTTAAAAAGTTTATTAAGAAATATATAGCTACAGTAATGAAAAATATTGGACTATTTTTTTTATTAAAAAGATTAAAATTAATAAAAGTATGTCAGACTTAAAATACAGATTCACCTCGTTAAATAAAAGTAAGTTTAGATCGGGTTTCGTTGACTTGCCACACGTTAAGCTTTTCATATTCCTCAATGCACGCGTCAACTTGGTCCGGATTGTATCCTTTGCTAATATTTTGTCGTTGACGTTGGGTGGTCTGTATTCTTTATTTTCGAAGGTTTGGTTGGGTCCGGGTCCCGGCAAGTCTGACCGGGAGTATATTTTAAATTTTTGTCCTTCAAAAATTCAATCAGTGTTTGTTTGGAACTGTATTCGTTGGGGATGTTACGATCTTTCTAAAAATATATGTGAATGATTAACGTGTCTAGTTTCTGGCTCATGTCCTCACCCTGTTTACCAGGGTGTGGACACGAGCCCCACATGCTGATTTCTCAAGTTTTGTGTGGTTTATGACCAGGGGCAATTGCATATTAAGATATGCAATAAAAATGCTGTCAACCGTTTAAACGCTCTAAACATCAAGGAAAATAAATGGGTATGATTCTAAAAATCGGGACCCTTATAAAATGAAACCTGTACACTACAGCCTCAAAAACAATAGCTTTTAGCCGTATTAACATTAAATGCTCCAACCGGGAATTTCGACAATTTGGATTTTTAGTTCTTATGATATATAATTCTTCGACATCATGGATTTTTGAAATTTAGGATAAGGATATTTTTAATTTTTAGGATATGGATGTTAGAAACCCCGTTTAAGGGTTAGTATGCAGTAAAATTTGGGAAAAAAATTTGCGTAGCAATCCCAACAATTAGTAAAATTCAACTTTTTGAATAAAAACACAAAAAAAATCAAACCGCATGTATGTGCGCTCTTACGAAACATCTTATTTTATGACCTAAAAACGCGATTCATCAACTTAATACAACTAAAATACAAATTTTGGACATTTTGAGGACATGCGCGGCTGAATTTCAATGTCTCGTCTCTGCTAAATCAATTGTACGTCTGTACGAAGCGTATTTATGAACTTTTAAGTTTATTATAAAACTTATTTAACTGTAAAATTGAAGAAAATCAAAGGAAATGCCTGAACGATATTCGTAACAAAAAATATCCAAGATTCGAATTTTACAGAGTGCTATAACCTTAAAATTACCAACACTTGCTAATTTTTAAGAAATGGGCCTTTGTAAGGCTTGAAATAGCCCATCATTTCGACCTAGACCTTTTGTGAATACCCACAATCACTTATCTCCAAGAGCAGGTTGCCCTATGTGAGAGCAGGTAACCAGTACTCGTTCATTTGTTTGAAGTTTTAGAACCTTAGTAAAGTCAGGCACTAAAAGGTACTAATCGTTTTTGCCTGTCTACCCTGGAGCCCACTGGAGCATTTCCCCCATAGGCTATTTTTCCTGTTCTTTGATCCACTGTCCGAGGTCTTGTAAAAGGTGCCCTAGTAGCGCTGCAAAAGGTCCATAGAATCAATGGCGCCTTTGCAGCTTCTTTCACAAGTTGGTCAGAAATTTTAGTGCCATCGACTCCTTCATGTCCTGCCACTCAGTATTGCTATAATATTTTTTGCAAGTTGGTTAAGAGCTGGTCGGCATCCCAGGCAAGCTAAGCCTGGAAGACACACGAGAAGCCTTTAAGATGCCTAGCTATTAGACAGGATTTAGATTTTAATGCTTTAAGGCCTTTATACCGACACATTCTGTAGCATACAAATCTAGTAGGTATTTCTGCTCAAAAACGAATCTTAAAAGTCTGCACCCAGGTCCTAAAGATCCAGCAAATGTAGGTAATTTCGACGTTTTAGGACTCCCTTAAGGTGACGATTTTTGCACCAAATAAGTACGACATGCGATATGATTTTTTTTGGTGCTGCCGGTTTGTTTCTAGTGCAGCAGTGCTATCAAATCAATAGGAGCCAAAAAAATCAACCCGCAAAACCATTTGCCTTCAGAATAAAATCTACAGTGATTAGTTTAAAACTACTGCAAAACAGAATCTATTAGACTGGGCGTACACACCAATACACACTAGTTGTATTTCCTGCCATTGTAGTAATTTACATACAAACTCCTGCTGTAGATATGTAATGGACACATGCAGAAATAAGATGCATTTATTAGTGTTTTTGATGTAGGTACTTAAGTAAGTATATAATATTGTCCTGCTCATAGAAAGGCCAGTAACAAGGTGCTTCCGTCTGCCTGTGTGTAAATAGGTGCGTCACAACCAAGCATGTAGATGTAACCTTTTTTATGATAATTTTAAAAACATGAACTCAGGTCAAAATTTATGTCTGCAGCTTAATTTTTCTGATCATGTAACTTCAATCGTAAAATATTTATTTAAATTGCATGGAAAATATTTTAATGACGCAGTTCCTACCAGCAACAATTCTAAATTATTTTGTGATTAATAAGGAAATAAGTTTAAATTCTAATCCTTTACTAGTGTTATAAGGCAACAACTCGAAATTTGTAGAGTTGATTTTACCAACTTTACAAATTTTGAGTTGTTGCTTTATAAAACTAGTAACGGATTAGAATTTAAACTTCTTTCTGTACTTATCACGAAATATGTAAATTTTGGACTTGTTGCTGTATGGAACTGAACCATCGATTTGTACTTCATTTGTTATATGTATATTGTTATTAAATTTTAAAATACACAAAAATGTAAACTGTAATAGCTGTAAAAGTAACATGAAGTGTCTTTGATATGTACTTTCTCATTAAAAAATAGCAGGGAGTCATATGTACGCACTACAATTGCAGGAAAAGAACAAAATGTGGCATGGATCTTTGGTGAGCAAACCTGGGCTAACGGATTTTGCTTTTGCAGGATTTTTCAACTTTATCGCAACTACTAGTCACATATAGTTTCGGATTGGATTGGAAAGTAGGGAAGGGTAGGGTAGGTGTGTACATTCTCTGTACCGCAGTCAATAAGGCTTATTGTGACCCCTGTTGAGCTGGGCCTAGTTAAGCCCCTTTATTAGGTTAAATAATTCTCTAGCTGTCTCATGGAGGTCCCACCCTGGGCAACTAGTTCCCTTAGGTGGTTTGTTAATCTTTAATGAGCTAGTGGGGCGCATTATGAGGCTGTCTCCTCCTCCTCTTCATTTCATAACCTGTACTGCGTGTACTTCATTTTAATGCAAGCCCATTAGACGTTTTCGTTTGGCTTTGGTCCTGGTTCTATTTGACAGTTAAACAAATTAAACTTATTTAATGTTTAACTGTCAATCAGAACCAGGACCGAAGCGAAACGAATATTCTGTGCAGACATTTCCTTCAGATGCAGCGACCCATTAGGTATGAGTCCCCTCACAGTAAGCCTTATAGGAAATTTTCGCGGGATCCTGTTGATCCACCGTAGCATTGTTTGGCACTGACTTGCTTTGTCTTTGCCCTGGAATGTCTCAGTAAGTTAGTTTTACTTTGAATATAAACGGTTTGTTGATCGACATTTATTGGCTCGGACTGATTTGAAACCACTGAAACAAACCTATGGCCATTAGTAGAAAAAGACAAACGTTTACTGAATCACATGTATAATGAATACAATTAATAAATTATGCCAAATTAAAATAGTACAATAATTATGTTGCATTACTATACTCTTATATAATATGAAGTTTGCTTCTGGACTGTATTTCTTTGCGATCAGCAGGAGCTCCTTTACCGACGACGTTAAGCTGATTGTTCCACTGTTTAACTGGATAGTGTAGATCATCTTCCTCTTGGACAAATGTCTTCTCCACTAATTCTTCTTAGGTTTTCCGAATTTGTTCCTCTTGATTTCCGCACGTAGATTTCACTGGCCTTTCGATTTTACCGATATTTATGAAATAAATATGACCGTGCCGGCCCTGTTCTTCCTTACACATAATCAAAAGTATGATTACAACCTTAACTAAAAAGTTAAGTTAGCAGGCTCCCAACTCCCCTACACCTGCTCCAAAATATAATGTGTTTATAAATATATACACAATGAATTATTCCACACCTTTATCACATACTGACACTTGAAATATCTATTCACAAAGCACATCACTACCTATTTTATATTAGAACCATTACTCACACAGCCACTTTTTTTTAATGGGGCGTAGTCGAAGCACGCTTCAAACAAGTGACCCCACTGAACATCTCACATTGATCCAACGGCACCGTCATTTCTGGCATATCTTCGCTAATATCGGGCTGTCTTACATTCTGCAGCCTACGTCCCCCGTCCACAGTATGTGATTAGGGGTTCGGCCTGTTCTATCCCCTACGTTCGTTCTTTCTCACTCTTATTAGGATCATTCTGGCGGGCGCCCATTTGTCCTTTGTCTCTCATTTCTTTCTGTTTCCTTGTTCTTCATTATCCTCATTATCATTTCCTGGATGATTTCCGTTACTTTATCACTGTTCACAGCACTGTATCTATGTACTGTAAGACATAACACTAGCGTCTATGCATCCTATGGCTTACTAATCGCATTACTTCATCACTATTCACATCACTGTAAATTTATACGCATTGAATTATTCCACATCATACAAAGCACGTCACTGTTTATACTCACTGTAAATATGAGCTTAACTGTATATCACCGAAAATATAACTACGACCTTAACTAAAAAGTTAAGTTAGCAGGCTCCCAACTCCCCTATACCTGCTCCAAAATGCAATGTGTTTATAAATACAGTTAAATGTCTTGACAATATGCAATAAAAAGATTTTACGAGGAAGAAGGAAACGGCACATTTAGGCCTTATTAGAGGGGCACGACTGTAAATATATACACATTGAATTATTCCACATCTCTACCTCACACACTGACACTTGAAATATATAAGCACAAAGCACATCACTACTTCTATTCACTTTACAACAACAATAAATTTATTGCAACCATTACTCACAGCCACTTACCTACTATTTCTGTTACTTCATCACTATTTACATCACTGTAACTGTATAATCACTGTAAGACACAACATAAGATTCCCGTCACTATTACACACCCATTGGCTTACTATTAACATTACTTCGTCACTATTCACATCACCGTAAATATTCCATAATTATTCCACTGCGTTATTACCAACATTGCCTCATGTAATATAGTTATATGCACGAAACGCATCACCGTTTATAATCACTAAAACACACCCCAAGACACTTAAAATATCCATAACAGCCGCCTGCCCATTACATCATTACTATTCCACAGCTTTATTACAAACACGGTCACTTGTAATATCTATGCGCGAAGCACATCACTATATACTTACAATCACTGTAAGACACACGCCAAGACACTTAAAATATCCATCACAGCAAATCTAACCATTAGTCACACTATCACTATTCCACAGCTCTATTACAAACATGATCACTTGTAATATATATGCACGAATTTATCTATCACTACTTATAATCACTGTAAAACACACCAATACACTTGAAATATCAATGACAGGCATGTGCCCATTATTTACATTACTTCATCACTATTTCACAGCTTTATCACAAACACGGTTATTCATAATAGCTATGCACATCAGTACTTATAATCACTGTAAAACACACCAATAATTTTCTGCACAGATTCTCGACACTAAATATAACGCGAAAAAGACCAGTCAAGACACTAAAAAAAATGTATCACACATTTTCTTATTTATTTACATCACTATTCACAATTATTTGGCAAGCAGAAAGATCTAATTTTCTGCCTAGTATTTTTTCAACACTAAAAAAATAAAAGGACACTAAAAAGATTTATCACACATATCACTTGATCACTATTCACAAATAGTAAAAATCTGCGAAAGTCGAAATTTCGTTCGGAATCAGGGTGTAAGGGTCTCAAAGGGAAAATCACAGTTATTTAAGCAAATGTAATTTTAATGAAAAAGTTTGGCTTAAGTTGTAGTAAACATGTACAAAATTTAAGTTGTTAACCCTGTAGGTATGTTACATTAAATAAGTTAACCATATAAAGATTACCTTCTAAAATAACTAGAAATTAACCAGAATTTAACTTTTGCAAATCATTATTTTCGTGGCAGTTGCCTTCTGGAGTTAAAGAGATAATAGAGGTTATTTTTTTAAGTGGTTCACCCTGTATGATGTATCGTGAACCAGTAACCAAAACTAGAACATAAGTAATTTCAGAGAAATATTTTCTTTGTCAAATAGTTTTTGTGTTTTTGCAACAGATAGACCGACAGACAGCAGACCAATAATGAAAATTAATTTATTTATGTTTTCTTTTAAGAATTTTGAGTTTAAGATATTTAAAGGGTATTTTGGCGAGGGACTTTGCAGGCGCGGCGCGGCGCGACGCGAAATTAACCGGAGTTTTCCGTAATTGTAATAAAAATTTCCATATTTTGTGCAGCCTCGTTTTATAACGATTTCAAATAAAAATCTTCCGCCCCAACCCTGAATTTTAGAAAATTTTGGCCCAATGCAGTGACATTTTTCGTTTAAAAAAAGGAGTACCTAATATTAAAGCGCAAGTACAAAGTTCGTAAAATGTGTTCATAAAAATATTAGTATAGCCGATTTTGTAAGATAATTTTGAAAATAAGAATATCTTTATTGATATATACTTTTTGAAAAAAATTATAAATTAGAAAGCAAGTAATATTAAAAATACAAAAAGTAAAAATTATTAATATTACGAGGCGCACAAATCCAATCAACACCGAAAAAATATACTTTTTCCACCTTTTAATACTCCAAAATATATGTACTACCCTACCTTATCCTCCAGTACCTATGTACTCTTCCACTCCATCTTGACATTTCAGTTTAAAATAATCCGACAATAACAACTGGCAACAATGTAAGTACTGTAACATACGAGATTTTGACCATATTTGGGATTACATAAACCTAAAACATAAAAGACTATATGACCTTTGTCCTGACAGAATTACTGGCACAAACATGAACCGTTTTCGACTATACGTCTTCTCGGAGCAAACAGTCTATACTTCAGCTATACTTGTTTCACATTCTTCTATGATACAGAAGCGTAGTTTCTTTTCTTTGCAGAAAAATACGGAAATCTCTTCTATGATTGCTTCAAATTCTAGTCTGTTTTTAACACCTCTTAACTTGGTCTAAGTTCAATGATTTCAAGCAATTCTACCATCATTTTACTCTTGGGTTAAATTTGGGCGCCCTGTATAAAAAAATTAATATTAAAGTACCAAATTGAAAATCTGATCCATTTGTTGTATCAGTAGTGGTTGCTGAGCTGAACAATCCTATTAAGGGAAGTCGAGGGAGAAACTCGGTAGGTATACAAAATTTTACTTTCTTTAGCAAAAATCATTCTTCATAAAAAAATTGTTTATGAAAAAATACGCTTTTATTAATTATTCAATTAAACAAAATTAATTTTTTTATAGAGATCATCCAAAAATTTTGAATACATAACTTTTAACTAAAAACAATCTCTGTTTCTTGTTTATACAGAAAATGATATGTAAAAAAGTTTTGGTTTCATAGTCAAAACCCAAAGTTATTAAATCTTTGAACATTTTAAAAATATGATGGGAATACTGGAATTATATAAATAAACTGCAATTAATTTAATTATTATATAGGTACCAGCTCCAAAGTCTGCAAAAGTAATTCTAAAAAACTTTCTTAGATAACATTTTTCTAATAAATAAAAATACATAATTAAAATTTATATTTTTAAAGTTTGATAACACCTGTATATAAAAAAATTCTCAATGTAAGTCGTATTCTCTTATTAAGCAAAAATTTTTATGCAGAATGACTTTGGGCAGAACCGGCCCTCAAAATATGGTTTTACTCTCGGATAAAATTTGGGCGCCCTGTATAAAAAAATTAATATTAAAATACCAAATTGAAAATTTGATCAATTTGTTGTATTAGCAATGGTTGCTGAGCTGAGCAATCCTATTCAGGGAAGTCGCGGGAGAAACCCCGTAGGTATACAAAATTTTACTCTCTTTAGCAAAAATCATTCTTCATAAAAAAAATTGTTTATGAAAAAATACGGTTTACATTAAACAAAATTAATTTTTTTTATAGAGAGAGTCCAAAAATTTTGAATACATACACAACTTTTAACTCAACACAATCTCTGTTTCTTGTTTATACAGAAAATGATATGTAAAAAAGTTGCTTAGAATCATTTTCATACTCAAAACCCAAAGTTATTAAATCTTTGTACATTTTAAAAAAATTACGAGCATTCTGGAATCCTATAAATATAGTGCAATTAATTTAGTTATTATATACCAGCTGCAAAGTCTGCAAAAGTGATTCTAAAAAATTTTTTTGATAACATTTTTCTAATAAATAAAAATGCATAATTAAAATTTATATTTGTAAAGTTTGATAACACCTGTATATAAAAAAATTCTCAATGTAAGTCGTATTCTCTTATTAAGCAAAATTTTTTATGAAAAATGACTTTTAATAGTAAAAATCAGTTTCATTGGTGGTATCAGCAACCCTATTTGGGACAAACTGAATGAAAAAATTGTTGCTTGGAGAAAAAGTAAGGTTCAAATTGAAAAAAAAATTACACAGGACACTCAAAAACTTTAAAAATATAAACTTTACCTAGGAAATAGCTAACTCAGTTTTTTGTTTATAAGGGTAACAATATGTGAAAAAGTTGCATAGAATTATTGTCACAGTTAAAGGCCAAAATTTCAATTATACCGTTTTACTTTTTAAAGTATGATGAGCATACTGGAAGCATACGAGCATATTGCAATTCATTTAGTTACGGTTAAAAAAAATATAAGCATGACTTCAATTGAAACTTTGGAATTTGAATACATTTAGTACAAATGTAATACTAAGAAACTACCTCAAACAGCATTTCCTTTATAAAAACAAATTGGGGTGGTTTACTTGAACGCACAATTTATGTTTTTAAAATTTAGGACGCCCTATACACAAAAATTAATTTTTTTCAATGTCAATCGTATTCTCTTACTAAATAACTTTTATGAAGAACAATCTTTCCTCAAAAAATTAAAATTTAGGTCCATTTGTCATATCGGCAACCTCAGTTAGTGACACCTTGTATATAAAATTGCATTTTTCTCAAACAAATGACACGAGTTCAGTAAAATTGAATAAAATTTAATATTTTTAGTGAATGAGTAGGTAGGTACCTACACCAGAAAATATAAATGGTACTTACATAAGTAATTTTTATTTTTTTTTTCAAAATATGTGACATACAGTGAAAGTGCACTTACTTTCGTTGAAAGTACAACTTAAACTACCTAATTTAGAATTAGAAATCTGGGCAAAACAAAATCAGTAATATGCTGTTCAGTCAAGTACCTAATGACACTGCCCTCGATACTGCCAAAAACTTGCAAAAATTTAACTAAACTAAGATTTTTAGTTTGTAGCAGTAATTTTTGTTAGAGTGTTCAAGTTTTGAAAAAAAAAGTTTAAAAATAGTAAAATAATAATTATTACTTGAAAATCTTGGATCGAAGAAAAAATAAATGGCGATGGAATGGTGAAAGCGCAGGGTTATGTAGCTATGTAGATAATAATATGGCTACCGCTCAGTTAAAAATCTTAATATTAAAAATCTGGTAACTCCCACTTTAAAAAGAACATTAGGTAGGTACTTACCAAATGGGGAACAGAGCAGCATTTTATATTAAGATGAACGAAACCCGAAAGTGCTTCCTGATGCCCATTAATCATGTAACCAATCTAAACGGGCTAGAACTGTACGGATTTATTCATAAAAACTACAGTTATGAAGGCCACGTAGCCCTTAGTCTAATTATAAGAATAATAGTATAGGAACGCACCGCGAAATTGTCTATCCCAACGGCGAGCAACGACGGCGAAGTCAAATTATCCCGCGGGATAATACCCGTCTAGAGCGCACGCGTAATGCTCTTCCCCGACCGTCCGTTGGGAATCGACTGTCTGCTGAAAAAAGTTTAATCTTGAACCCTATTGGTGCAAAACGCGGCGTCTAAAAACAAATGCAATCGCAGGGCTGCGTTCGATAAAATCGCACCGGTGTAATTATTACACCGTGTGCTAACCGAAGAGTGGGGATCGGAGCGTTCCACGGTTGACGGGAAAAATCGAACGGCTCGTGTGATTCTTATCTGACAAGTATTTAAAAAATAAATTGGGGGCTAACGGACTGAAAATTTTTATTGATATAATAATTTTACTTTCAAAGTTTCTATGTTATTTTGTTGATGGAATTAAGATAAGTCATTTTTTATTACAATATAAGCTTTTCTCGTTAAAAGTCATATTTTTATCTTGGGTTTTGAACAGGTTTCTATCTTTCATAAAAAAAGATATAGTCGCATAGATAAATTAATTTTATACATTTTTACACATACACATTTTTTAGGATAATGGATCATCAAAAAAAGGCTCTTATTATTGTGGGAAATTTCAGTTCAGTTTTGAGATGGCAAATCTAACATCTTTATAACACACACAAAACATAAAATAATAAAAATGTAACCACTGACTTACTTTTTTTTAATACTTTATTAGCAACTAGATAACATAAAGCCCAATTAGCGGACCAGTTTTTAATATTTAATAATACCTATCACAAGAAGAACTAATCAGAATAGTAGGATATTTTATAGAGTTTACCTATGTACCTTTATGTACCTACCTATGAAATACTTCTTATTTTAATTAAGTTTGGACATCCCTTGGTTATGGAGACGGATTAATAATTATTTACTCTTTGGTGACGGACGGTATTTTGGATGACATATTGACATGTGCGATGCGAGCGATATTTAATCTAGTCTAGACTAGAGTAATTTGAGTGACGCTCGAACGTCGCTCCAAAGCTTTTTCGAACGGTAGGGGAATACACAACCGCGCGACACACTTGACTTACTGAACGGTCAATGGTTGAAAAATCACACCGGTGTGTCACCCGGCGATGATATCGAACGCAGCCCAGCCACCTGTGCGATCCGCGGTATTTGCAAATTTGGAATACCGAAATCAATTTTAAAAACGTTAACTTGCGTATTGTTTTGAAATAAGGTTTCTAATTTATTTAGTACTTTCGAAACACCGGTATATCATGTTCAGAAAGCATAACTTTTTGATTTATTTTGTAGTTTGTCCTTTTGCAAACCGAGGGCCACGACAGGTTCGAATAGCCCGCGTAAACTTGATGTCAAATCCACCAAATGTATTGTCCCCTACTAACCAAATGGAATAAAATAGGATGCACATATACTTATAACAATCTTTTTCTCATAGAATATTTCAATATATTTTCAAATCCTTGATTTTGTGCTTATGCAACCAATAAAACTGATCTTGTCAAACTTAGGTTATGTTTTCACATTTGTTGCTTTATGGTCTTTAATTTATAAATATTAAGAAAATATGAGCCTATTTCGTATAAATCGAACCCTCACGCCTCGAATAATATCCCGAAGAAGATGCCTTTCAACGTCGGCTCCCCAAGAAGACGACGAGTATACAGCAACCCCACAGTATCCCCCAATTTTGAATATGTCTCCGGAAAAAGTTATGGAAAGGAGAAAACAAGCCGTTCATGATGAGGTAAAGGCTTGTAAAACAGTAGAGGAGAAACAGATTAAGCTAAATATGCCAAGGTAAAACTTATAGATGTTTGTAACCATTTTTACTTATCAACTTAGCGAGCATCAACAGTTGACACATCAACCAAGAACCAGAGCTTGAAAGTAATATCTTTCTTCAACTTACTATGTCCTTATATTTCTTTAGATATTATGGTTTTAAAAGTTATATGCTGTTAGAAGAACAAATTCCCTATGATAGTTTAACGCTGGCTCAACATGTTACGAAGACACATTTGATCAAAACCAAAGATTTACCAGAATATTACAACAATATTCCGATTGAAAATGTGGAAAGTATTGCCAAAAGCATTCAGGAAGCATTACTAATGGAAATAGATTGCATTCAGTAAGATTTAAACTTATTATGTAAATTAAAATTAAAATTACTTCTTTATTTTGTAGGAGATTACATGATTTGAAAAATGAAGATCTAACAGATATGCAAAGGGAAGACATTATAGGATCTAGTATTGTAAAGCAAATTAATAGGGTACTGAATAGTAATTTGGTCCATAAATATCCACATATTGTCAACAATGAGGCAAGCTATTATTTTTCAGTGGTGAAACATTTTTTTTTAATTGTAATATTTGCAGGTGGACCTTGATCCAAGGATAGAATCAGCATGGTTTGCTGGTGGCATGAACCCTCCTGAGCATATAAGAAGGTGTAGGAGAGGACTTCCATTTCTTAAGAAGCAGGAAAACGAGCCTACAGATAGACTAATGTGTTACATGGGATCACCTGTTTTAACAGTTAGGTATGTGTGCATCAGAGGAAAATTTTTACAGGAGGAAAATACAGTCTGTGATTTGCAGGGCGGAATTACCACTTCCACTTGTTGTTCCCCCCTCGGAAGCTGAAAATCCCGCATTAGAAGTGCCTTACTTTCAGTACGACCCAAGAGTTGTAGGAATGGGTACCGAGCATCGGCACATGGTGAATGTACCTGGTAGGATGAAATAGTATAGATTGAGTGTCAGAGTCACATTTCTACTTTTACTTTGTAGGTTTTTGGCCGGGAGACCAGCACACGTTCGGCCTTACGTCCTTCCTTAAGAGGGGCCACATGCTGCACAGAGCGACTCTTATCCAAGATGAGGAAGATCACAAAGATTCTCTACATCGACAGGCCATACTGTCATCATATGCTTGGCTACATTCACAAGCAAATTACTTGGGTAAGTACAAGAATGCCCTACTGCCATGTTGCCACATTTCAGTTTTTTACAGGTTTTTCCACTTTTAATGACTTAACCTACCCCCTGGTAACTCAGACCGTAATCACCAGTGGGAAGCAGTTTAATTTCTACATATATCAACTAAGCACCATCCTCCTGACGGCTAGAAACGTCAAAGAAAATCCAAAAAGAAACATTTGTTGGGCAAGTGAAGGACTTCAACTGTATGAAGCAGTGAACGGTGGAAAAATTGAAGGATTCAATGAAGAAGTGGTGAAAATTTTAATGAAGTTGTACAGTAACGAGCCTTGTGAGAGGTTGGGGGTTAATTTGAGGCCCTACTTAAGTCAGGAGGAGAAGGTTGCTGCTGATTATGAGGTAAGCTTATACATTTGTGTAATGGTGAGTGCGCTGGGACACAAATCTGCTATAATTACGCTATTATGCAATCGTGCATATATATTTGAATAGTGTGAATGCGCTGGAAAACAATGCTGTGAGGTCATGGCGAATGAGCTAAAATCTCTTCATGTTTTGCAATCGAACATACGATTACTTATTTATTTAAGGGTGTGCTGTTATAGTTTTATGAGGGGTTGTTAAAAATTATATGAATTTTCAGGATGATGACAAACGCAAATGGCTCGAACGTGAATACAAATGGCTAATGTCCAACAGGCCCAGATACAAAGAAATGGACGAAATATACGCCTGGGAGAAAATTTACAAGATCGACCATCAAACGAGATTCGTGGAGAAGAGACGGAGATTCTTTGAACTATTCCAGAAGCCCCAGGACAAGAGGTTGGACGACCGATTGCCTGATTATATTCCCAGAGCCCTTAGGCCTGACTTACCTAGACATAAAGGTAGAAGGGCTAAGGACTACTGGCCTTAAGTAAACTAGTAATAAATGTTTTGTAATATATCGTTTGAATAATAAATAATTGTAACACTTTTTTAGTGTTTTATTTATTTATAAGGGTATGGCGAATGCGCTAGAATTTCTAGTACTTATGCGGTCAAACATACACTTGCACACCATTTGTGTAATGGCGCTGGGAGACATTGATGCGATATTAATAATAATAATAATAATGCGAATGCGCTGGGAAACAACGATGCGATAATATGGTGAATGCCTTAGAATCTCTACTTACACCATTAAACATACACGTTCATATAAATTTGTGTAATGGTGAATGCGCTGGACTACACTTCTGTGATGGTATGGTGGATGCGCTGGGTAAAATCTTCATGAAAATATCGGTTTAATCTTGGCTAGGTTTTGTGCAAAAAATTACTGAATTGCTCCAATAAAATTACACAAATTTAAAATTTTGAATTGTGTATCGTTGTGTGACGTTGACAGATATTGCAAAATTTCCCTGTTTTAGATTTTTTATTAGGAGCAAAGATATTCTAGAAGGTATTTCACTAAAGAGCAGGACATTTTAGACATTCTCCTCGCGCTGTTGCTCTCCTAATAAAAATGAATTTTAAATTTCTGAGTATCACAGAAACGCGAGGAGGTATTTTCTGCTCCCAATGGGCGGCGTTGCCAGATGGTGCAAAATTTCTTCGTTTTTAGGGATTTCCTATTAGCACAGAAGTTCGAGAAGGTATTTCTTTAAAAACTGGGATCCTACACAAACGTCGCTTATCAGAAGCCAACAATATCTGCACGCACTTCTGCTCTAATGAAAATATCAAATCTCAAATTTTATATCTACTTCTGATCAGCGACATTGCCAGGTTGTGCATATTTGCCTATTGTTAAGGAATTGTTGTTAAATGTTGACACATTTCGCTACTTTTAGTAAGTCAGGATTTTCTAATATTTAGTAAGTAAATAAAACAAATGCATTTTAAAAAGTTTATTTAGAAATATAGCTACAGTAATTAAAAATATTGGACTATTTTTTTATTAAAAAAATTAAAATTAAAACAAGTATGTCAGACTTAAAATACAGATTCACCTCGTTAAATAAAAGTAAGTTTCGATCGGGTTTGGTTGACTTGCCACACGTTAAGCTCTTCATATTCCTCAATGCACGCATCCACTTGGTCCGGATTGTATCCTTTGCTGGCACACTTCTCCAGAACGTCCGCCACTTTGACCGTTTTCTCTGCTCCGGCCAACTCCCTGATGATGGCGAATATTTTGTCGTTGACGTTGGGTGGTCTGTATCCTTTATTTTCGAACGTTTGGTTAAGGGAATCCTTGCTCATCGCCATTAAGCGGATGGCTTCGTTCACGTCGTCCTTTTCTACCATATTCGACAACCTGAAACAGAGATCAAGCTTGATTGATAAAAACCAATACATACTTTAAGTAGGTAGTGTAAAAACCCGACGAAACGCTGTGAGGGTATGTCTTCTGCGGGCCTTAGATCGTGCAAAATTTCGTAATTTCTAGAGAAATTTTCTTGAATTCTGGTTCTTAATAAAAAAAAAGGAAAATTTTAAAATATGATATTAATCAGAATAGCAGCAGTACAAGAGGGTATTTTTTCTAGCAACACGCGGCGCGGAGTTGCCAGATTGCTCTACATTTCCTACTTTTTAGGAAAATACCACCTCAAATTTCTGTGCTCCTAGCAAAAATATCTCTAAAAGGAGGGATATTATGCACAATCTGGCAACGTCGCCAGCAACGTAGCGTGATCCTGCTGCATAATGCAAAATTTGCAATTTCTGATATTTAATCAGGATCAGTCTGCAGTACCAAAGGGTATTTTTCGCCAGTAACACGCGGCGTTACCAGATACCGTCCCGAATTTCTCTGCCCAGGGAAAAAATATTCCTAAAAATAGAGAAAATTTGCTCATTCTGGCAACACAGTGTAATCCTGCTACAATATTTGTAATTTCTGCAATAATATCAGGATACCAGTGCAAGAGGGAATTTTTTGACAGTAATATGCGGCGTTGCCAGATGGTTTTACATTTCCTATTTTTATATATCCCTAAAAGTAGGGATATTTTGCAAATCTGGCAACGTGGTAAAATGCAAAATTTGAAATTTCCATTGACGTACAGATGGAAATTTCTGGTATTTAATCAGGATAGCAGCAGTACACGCGCGACGTTGTCAAATAGTCCAGTAACACGTGCGGCGTTGTCAGATTGTTCTAGATTTCCTATTTTTTAGGGAAATACCACCTCAAATTTTTGTGCTCCTGGCAAACACATCCCTAAAAGTAGGGATATTTTGCACAATCTACCAACGTCACATCAGAATACCGATAGCAAATTTAAAATTTTAAGTTTTTTGATTAGGGGGCACCAAAAGAGATATTTTCAGTTCCTGACGACTCGGATGACGATCAACACAGAAAGACTTACACAGAGGCAAACTTACAACATTCAAGAAAACCTAAGCAAGTAGATGTAACAGCCTTTAAAACTAAAACACTAACCTCAATCGCGCCAACGCCGTCGATAACCGAAGGATTCCCAAAAGGTTCCTCGCCGACGTGAACGTCATATCTTGCGAATTTCGCGCCTCCCTCCTCAACTCCACATAGGCATTGACGATAAAATCCGTTAAGGCTTCCGGTATAACCGGATCCTTCATTTTACACAGCGCGATGTACTTCCGCATCACGGTCATACTCAACGCCTCCGTCTGACTCGGGGGTTGCTTGCAATTCTGGTGGACGTAAGTGATGTGTTTGGCTAGCCTCAAGTCGTTGTCGCGATCGGCTTTGTCTTGGATGAGCCACAGCAGGTCGAATCGGGAGAGTAGGGCGGCCGGTAGTTGGATATTCTGTTCGATGGTTCTCTTCGGGTTGTAGCGACCATAGGCTGGATTGGCCGCTGCTAGGATGGAGACGCGGGCATTGAGACACGTCATAATACCTAAATAAAAAAAGAGAATTTAATGCAGAATCTATGGGGCTATAAAAAGTGAGGATTAATTAATCACGAATTTTGATATTTCCTCTACTAACCTGCCTTTGCGATACTGATAGTTTGTTGCTCCATAACTTCGTGAATAGCGGTACGATCGGCGTCGGCCATTTTGTCGAATTCATCGATGCAGCAAACGCCTTGATCGGCCAAAACTAAAGCTCCACCTAGATAGAAATCACACAAATTAATAACTTACATATATATCCTTCGGAAATTTAAAAAAAACACTCAAAACTCAAAAAGTTATACCCACCCTCTAACATCATTTCTCCAGTAAAGGGATCCTTCATAACCGCAGCTGTTAGACCAACTCCTGAAGATCCCCTGCCTAAAATTAAAATCTTAGGTACATGTTTTTTTCAGATTTCTGAGCAAACCTGAACACATCCTGTTACCTAACAAGATAACAGAAGGTAAACAGGCCCTTACCAGTTGTATATTGACTTCTTGGCGCCAATCTGTCAATAAATCCCAATAACTGTGACTTGGCTACTCCTGGATCTCCCATCAGACAGATATTGATATTTCCACGAATTTTCATACCTAAAAACAATTTATTAAAACTTAAAGGTTATTATACAACATTTACACTTACCATCAGGTCTTTTATCTACTCCTCCTACTAACAGCAACAGAAGAGCCTTCTTCACGTCTATATGCCCATAGATCTCAGGCGCGATTGAGAGCGCTAACTTGGTATAAAAATCATCTTCCGACAATATGGCCAACTCTTCAGGAGTCAACTGATTTTGGGTCTCATCTTCGGCCGTCTTATTTAGTGAAATGATCCTGTGAGCTTCCAGGTAGGTCTCGGATAACAAACCCGACGTTATCTGTAAAAAAAGACAGTCGTTGAATATAATATAATGTCGTATTGTAAAGGAAATCTTACCTGTTTGAATCCTGAACGTACAATCGGCAAAAATATTCCGCTTACGGCGACGTGGTCGCCTGGCAGGGCTTGTCTAGTGACTTCACCTCTGCAGAAAACCGTTAGACTTCTTGGTATGTGCCCTACAGGGACTTGGTCGCTGTGTTCTTGGATTTTAATTTCCTGAAACTATGGAAAAAGTCCTCAAAAACTCGGAAGTGAAAGTAGTTCAAATACACCAGTACATTTCGCTCACAAAACAGAAAGGAAAAGCGAAAAAAGCAACATTTAGAGAAATAGTATGTTCAAATACCTTAACAAATTTAGACCCTCTAGTCTGCAAATAAAGGCGGCCACCAGACTTGTTAACCCGACAATCATCACTGGGGCAAAAGGTTTCGGGCATGAAGCTCAACCCAGCAATGGGCTGGTAAGTTTCAGCTCCACATTGGTCACAAGTATATGTAGCTACTCTCATCATAGGTTTTACCTCCGTAGATCTGGTTACAATCCCTTAGAAAGATTTCAATAGAATTATGTAAAAGTTTTCTTTCATAAATCAGATCCATGGATGGACAAGAGAACAAATGGACCAAAAAGTGAAAGACTGAATTTTGAAAAACCTGTGGATGCCTACGTTATGTCAGACACCTCTGTGCAAAATTTCAAACTTCTAGATTCAATGGTGTGGGCTGTGCGTCGTCAGTCAGTCAGTTTCTTTTTTTGATGACGTTTATTCATATCTTTTACTTTTCTGTCCATTTGTCCTCTTGTCTACCCCATCCGTGGATATACTGTACCTATATCTAAATTTTGGTTATTTAAATAAAGACAACTTGTTAACTTACCTCTTACACTAACAAGTTTACCCAGACTGTCAGCTTTAACTTCACGTATGGCGATGTGCTTCTTTGTTGAAAGATCTTTAAAATAGATTTCATACCTCTTCATTAATTCTGGTGGAAACTTATTTCTAGTGCCCCTGGCCTCATTTGGTTGTCTAGATCTTGCATCCATCATGAGTCTAAAAGAGATAGCTAGATTTTTGGCTTACCTTAACCCTTTCATAAATGTAGCTTTACCTGTGTTCGATATAAACATCTAGAGCATCTTTAGCCACAACATCTCGTGTTTTAAACGTAGGTAAAAGTTCAAATACAATATCAGAAAAAAGGGTAGCATATCGCCTTGTGTTGTTAACGATTTCATTGGACAATTCTTCGTCGAATTCGTTCAAGTCATCTAGCTCAATAGTCATGGAGACTTTTTCTCGATGGGCTAGTTTCGTGAGTTGGCTGGAATATTTAAAATTTTTGTTTCCTGCTTCATCTTGAGCGCAGAATTCTAAGAGGAAGGTCTTAAGAGTGTCCCGTTCTTTCTCGTAGTCACGCCGAACCATTTTTTACTTAGAATATGTGATAAATTCTTCTGAAATTGAGGCGAAAAACCTTGATATGGTATCAGGAAATACAGACAACACAGTTAAAGGAATTGAGATATATGTATACATATCATTTTAATGTTAATAAACAATTTAAACTTACCGAATAAAAATTAAACAGGGCACAATACAATTAAAACACAACAAAATACAGTTTTCTGAGTTTTAACCTCTTAAAAGCGCGGGAAATTTGACTTGTCAATTTAATCACGAAGTTAGCCTTGAATTGAAAGTCATGGCCTTAACTACGGCAGCATGTTTAACTCCCAACCCGTTTCTTACATTATGGTCCTAAAACCTAAAGTAGATAGCGCCGCAATTATCAAAACGAAGCGTCAATGTCATTCACATGTCAGCTGTCAGTGTCAGTTGCCGTGCTGTTGTTGACAAAAAGGGGTTACTTTCGCAAAAAAGTAAAATTCTAGTAACAAAAATCCACATTGTATTAAATTTATGTATTATAAAGTAACAAATTCCTAGTGTTTTACAAGATTTTTGCTCGATATGCACTAATTCCTAACTCGTATTACTATAGCAGTCGACTTACTGGGTATACGGTCTAGAGAAAAAAATTTAAAAAAGCAGCTGAATATGTCGAAAACGAAAATTAGGCCAGTTTTTGGTAGGAACCCTCCTTGCTCCATTTCCAGTAGAATACAAGAGAGAAAGAATAAGGCAAGAGCACTAAAACTATTAGAGCAAAATCGGAAACCAGAGAAACCTGAAGATTTCATTACATATGAAGACAGGTAAGCAATGTTTCTATGTACCGAGCTTATCTTAATTTTTGCCATTGGAATTTTTAGTGAGTCCGAAGAGGAACCGGAATTTGTCCTTAAAGAAGCCATGAACACCTCCTTTAACTTTGTAGACTATATTAAGCACAGAGAGACACAGACTTCGAAACAATGTTCCGTGGTTAAAGAATACGGCAATAGGCACATTCTTACACACGAAATGTTTAAAGAGACTCCTATTAACCTCGGGAACATGAATAAAGTTTTCTGTTCGCAGTGGTTAAGTGATAGACAGGTTGTGTTCGGAACGAAATGTAATAAGGTCAGTTTTATATTGAAAATTTCTTACCAAAGCCACTTAACTTACCTTTTCTTACAGTTAATGGTATACGATGTTCAAACTCACAAACTAGACCAAATACCTTCCTTAGTAAGTCGTAGAGATGCTGCAAACAATAATGGGGAACAGCAGTGTGGTATTCATTCTGTACAGCTGAATCCCTCAAAGACCTTGTTAGCTACAGGGGCTCGGAATACCTGTGATATTGCAGTTTATAGAATGCCCACTTTAGACCCTGTATGTATAGGAGAAAACGCCCATAAAGATTGGGTATGTTAACCTACATTTTGATATTATTTTGTGATGTTTTCATGCTCAGATTTATAGCGATTTTTCAAAATTATACTTTTTAAAACAGGTTTTTGATATGTGTTGGCTCGACGATGAGTTTTTGGTGTCTGGGTCGAGGGATACTAAGTTAGGTTTATGGAGAATAACAGAAGATGTTCAAGAATCAAAATTAGACGTGCCAACTCACAAAAGCCTGTCACCTATTGCATTTAAGGAATGCCGAAATGCTCAAAAAGTAAGCCTCTTAAAAATATTGGTTACGTTTAAATAAACAGGGATTTTTTACTGCAGATACGGGCATTAACGTTCAACAAGGACTACCGGGAAATAGCAGCCTTGAGTCTCAACGGATACATCCACATTTGGTGCGCAGAGACGTTTAAACAGAAAATATCTCGGAAACTACCCAGTTCGCAGGAAAACGTGTGTATGGCGGTCCAGGAATCTGGATTATATGCCATCGGATGTAGATCGTACACTTTACTGTTGGACTGTCGGACTTTACAAGTAAAATTTGATGTTATTTTATTAATTTTTTTTTGTAAATAGGGCGACAGAAATTCAAATTTTTGACCTTAGTTCAATTTTTATTAATTTTTGGACGAAATTGTTGGTGAAACCTTAACAAGTTATACATTTTTCAAATCTCCAGAAAATTTACCATTGGCCATGTGTGCCATTTGGCACATACAGAGGCTTAAATATATACTTTAAAAAATAGGGCCATAGAAATTAAAATTTTTGACCTGAGTTCAGTTCTTCACAAAATTTGCTTTCAGATAAAGAAGTATTCGCGGAAAGTCGCCTTGGTTTCGGAGATACAGAGGCTTGAGCAAAAACTTTTAAAATAGGGCCACAGAAATTAAAGTTTTTGACCTTGCTTCAGATTTTATTAATTTCTGGACAGAATTGTTTGTGAAACCTTAACGAGTCATACATATTTGGAATCTCCAGAAAATTTGCTACCAGATAAAGGAATATTCGCGGGAATTCGCCTTGGTTTAGGAGATACAGAGGCTTAAATAGAAACTTCTAGAACAGGCCCACAAAAATTGCAATTTTTGACCTTAGTTTAGTTTTTATTAATTTTTGAAGGGCATTGTTAGTGGAACCTTAACAAGCTACACATTTTTGAATTCTCCAGAAAATTTTCTACCAGATACGGAAATATTCGCGAAAATTCGCCCTTGGTTTAGCAGATACAGAGCCTTAAATAAAGACTTTATAAAATAGGGCCACAGAAATTCAAATTTTTGACCTTAGTTCAGGTTTTATGAATTTCTGGACAAAATTGTTGGTGAAACCATAACAGGTTTAGACTATCGAACTTTATGGGTACCATTGGATGTTATTTTATCAAGAATTTTTTTTTTCAGGCTGTGAAAAAAGTATCCTCCAGATACTCGGGTTGTGGAATCCGATCGGCAAGCTTTCAAGGTGATATTTTGACCGTCGGAACCGGCTTGGGGATGTTAATGTTCTATGATTTGAGGGCCGGAAAATATCTGGAAAGTAGCATCAATTCCTCGAGGACTGTCGTGTTGAAGGGCAGTAAAGGATACGTGGTAAGTATAAGTCGCATAACGTTTTTACCCAGTAATAGTCTAGGACCTGAAGTAATAACTTGTGTGGGGCCCTAAAAGAGAAGCCCTAGCGTGTGGGACATGGCATAGTTTCTTGCCTCATCATAAGGAAAGATAACAAATTTAATTTCACTATTCATTTGCAGTTCCCTGATGAAGAGTACATGGACAACATCCAAAACGTCAAATACGTGCCGGCCATCTATACTCACTGTTACGATTCCAGCGGAACTAGGCTATTTACTGCAGGCGGTCCGCTCCCTGCCACCCTGACAGGGAACTACGCTGGTTTGTGGCAGTGAATTTAGGTATAAAAACCATTTTGACAGGGAGAAGACACGCATCGAGAAGCTCGAGACGAAACCATTTTTTTGATGAAAAAAACTGGTATTTTAAATGAGGTTATGTTCCACACATTTTCCGTATTTAGATTTTGGTAGTTAGGATTTTAGACAGGTCTGTCGAGGGTGGGCGGCGATCTAACTTCCGTTTGTGGACAAAGGAAAAAGACATAGGTACAGAAAGTTTATCTAATTTTAGGGCCTAAAACGGTGGAAAATGTAGGCATAGGAAATTGCGGCGCGTACAGTTTTCAAAATTGGTCGATTGCCACCGATACAGAGGCGTAGTCATCGTTTTTACCCGGCGAAATCCAGAGGTTTAAATTTAATATTTTTTTTTCGTCAGCACTTTTAGTTTATTTCCCCTTTAACAAGGGGGTCCACTCTAGGAGGGGGGAAACAAGGCGAATTAGTGCTGGTTTGCTCTGGATCGTATTCTGTCTTTTTTTTAAGAACAGGGCCACAGGAAATAAAATTTTAGACGTTGGTTCAGTTTTTATTAATTTCTGGAGGGAATAGTTGTTGAAGCCTTAACAAGTTATACATTTTTGGAATCTCCAGAATTTTTTTCAGATAAAGGAATATTTGCGGGCATTCCCCTCCGTTTAGAAGATACAGGGGCTCACATAAAAACTTTCCTAAAATACGATCACAGAAATTTTAGCCACGTCACTGCAGCTGCAAATTGGCCAATTCTGAAAACTGCGATCTGTGCTGTGATATACTATCTGAGATTTATTGATCTATAAGTTGTGTTCTTATTTTAAGTATTACTGTGTATATACTACGTATTTTAGTCGCGCGTGTGTAAGTATGTATGTATGTATATAAGACCAAAACATATTTTTTTGCTGATTTATATTATATATTAGGTAAGTGCAATGTTTCGAAAGAATCTCCTCTTGTTTTAGTCTATTTTCCGTACAAACCCCTTTATACGTGTATGATTTTTCCTAAATTTTATTTTAATATACACCAAATTGTGACATTGTACATACACTGTAGGTCAATATATACAACAAATACTATTGAACAAACTTGTGTTTTATTTCTATTCGTCTTTATTCGGGAAGTTCCTCGCCGTTCAACCCTTGTATCTTTTTGCGGCATTCAGCAGTGGGTTCGATGGGTATACGGTGCGATTCGTATTAATTACAGGGGCACGCATCTCCCATCCTCCTTAAGACGCTACCCCCCGCCTTTCGTTTTTCTTCGTACGAGTGTGGGACAAAGAGAGCCGAGAGAGAACATACAAGAAAGAGGGGATGAAAATGACATCGAAATTTCGCGGTGTGATGTTGATTGGTATCTTAGGTATCATAGTCAAAATTACGAAAACGGTAATAAATTCTCACAAAAGCACGTATAACGTTACTTCCAATTTCTGTTCCTCCCTATCGACGCTATATTTTAATTCATTTTTGGAATCTCCAGACAATTTGCTGTCGGATAAAGGGATATTCGCGGGAATTCGCTTTGGTGTAGGAGATACGGAGACTTCGTCTCTACGAAAAAAAAAAAAAATAGCGGTGATCACATGTTTATTCAGTACCTTTACATTATTTAACAATTTGATTGCTTTTACACCACTGTATGAACTACTTACCTTACTTATATATACAAAAATCATAACTATTACTCAATATAAATAAATATAAAATATTTCTTAATAGTACGGCCGCCTCGGGTTATTCTAAAAAAAAAAATGTAAAGCATTCGTTAGAGAACATGTACAGTAGCGGCCATAATAAAGTTTAATTTCCCGTAAGGAAATTTCATTGAAAATGAAACTTTATTTGGGTCAAAATTGTACATAATATATCTATTTTTTTGTGTTAATAAAAATAGTGTGCAGTGGCGACTTTGAAGTGCTGTCGAGCTGCAGAACCATCTTAATCATTACTAATTACATATTTAACAATTTTAAACAAACCACAGACAACCCTAAATTCACGGTATTTTCGTGGTCTGCGACGAGGTAGGTTTGTTCCGTCTCGTTTGCTTCGCGAGTCTCGCTCTCGAGCGATATTAAAAATGGAATTTAAATTATGTTAAACCATCTAAAAAAATGACACACTTACCAAAGGATTCGGTCTGAACCTGTACGCCAACATCATTCTCTTTCTGTACGATTCGTACTCGTCCTCTCCCTCTGTCGCATCGCTAAAATTTAACCCTAAACCCTGTGTGTGCTCCCTCGGTGCACCCCTAAATAAAAAGAGAAAAATAACAGTTCTATTTGTTGCTTTACGATTTCGCGTAAAAAATAGGCTAAATCAGACTGATTACTTTATTCGTAGGCATATTAATATGGTTAATACGGTTGCAGTGCCTTTCTCTATGCAAGTAAAATCATTTCTCTTCTGTTTGAATATAATCGCATTCCTCGTTCGACCTTAGTTCAGTTTTTATTAATTTATGGAGCGAATGGTTGGTGAAACCTTAATAAGTTATACATTATTGAATCTCCAGAAAATTTCCTGTCGGATAAAGGAATATTCGCGGGAATTCGCCTTGATTTAGGAGACACCGAGACTTGAAAAAAACTTTATAAAATAGGGCCACAGAAATTAAAATTTTGACATTAGTTCAGTTTTTATTAATTCCAGAGAGAGAACTGTTTGTGAAACCTTAACAAATATCAATAGTCCAACATTTTTACAAACCTAAGTACGCCCCTGGCGCACGTAGCTTACTACCAATAATACAATCTTTTTAGAAACCCGAGCAAAGTTTCATTTAGATCCGTTACGCTCTTGGCGCGTACCTATCAATAGTATTACATTTCTAGTAACCTGAGCAAAACTTCATTCATATCCGTTACTCCTTTGGCGGGTAGCAACTAACAATAGCACAAAATTTGTTCATCTAATGCATATACGGTTCAAAACTATTCACTTACTTATTGACGGGCTCCACTATGCCCGTGTTATTCTGCCCGAGACCCTGTCCTTCCGTCCAGCCGAGCTTCTGCAACATCTGGAATCCGATGTTGTCCTCCTTAATTTTAAACTCCTTATAATCGGAGAAATTCGGCTGACGACCCTCCTTGACCGCGTTCGATTTCTCCAAGAACCGGTCCAACTCCTCCGGGGGTAGGAAGTCGCCTATGTGATGCTTACCCTCCGCCTGCCGGTTCAGTTCTTCTGCCCAACGTTCGGTCGCTTGCATTTCCTGGAAAGAGAGTTTAAGAATATCGGTTCTTCTGGATTATTAAAATTTTTGACCTTGGTTCAATTTTTATTAATTTTTGGAGGGAATTGTTATTGGAACTCCAACAAGTTATACATTTTTGGAATCTCCAGAAAATTTGCTATCAGACAAAGAAATATTCGCGGAAATTCGCCTTGATTGTTGGTAAAACCTCAAAAATCAACAAAAAAAATTAAAGAACAAAAAGACTTGATAAATACCCCCCCCCCCCATAATTTTACGGAAATTTCATAAAAATCAATGTAGTTTTACAAAAGTTGTATAAAATCAAACTCGTTACAATTCACTTGCCTTTTCTCTGAGTTTATGTTCCCAAGTACCGCCCTCGGTGTCTTCATCCGAATCGTATTCATATTTATTTCTCCCTTGCATTTCTAACCTATAAAAAAGTAACGCTTTAGTCAGGAAAGCTGACTAGTCGGCTAACTAGTCAGCTTTAGTCGGCAAAGCTGACTAGTCGGCCGATATACACTTTTTTACACTTACCTTTGCAGTTCTTCCCTTTTCCTCATCATATCCTGATACAGCAGGTGTATCTTGTAGTTGTCTTCGGCCTTCTTCCAATCCTCCTCGGAGAGATTCGTCGATCCGTAGGTTTGAATGGCGTACTGAAGCAAACCCGTATCGTTGCGGGTTATTCTTGAGATCATCGCGCTTCCACTGGGAACTGATAACGAGAAAATATTAAAATTTATACCACACAAAAAGAGTCCCAAAAATTAATTATTTTTGTCAATGTTGAAAACGTTTATACGATCACAATAAAGATACCTGGTGGCAACGTGCTCATAGAAGGAATAGTAGGAATAACCACTGGAATAACCAGCGGTGGCTTGACACTGAAATCCTTCTCGCCCCATCTGCTCTTTCTTTTTCTGTCTCGCCTGGCAGCGGACGATTCTGACATATTCCCAAGCACATCAAATTCCATTTCCTATATATAAAAAAATAATTTCTACAGGCAGCTATAAATTTACACATACAAAAACCAACTTTACAAACAGGCGCCAACCAGCGCCAATTCACCTCGATCTCATACTTTACCTGTTTAATTTCCTGCTTTATTTCCACATCCATCTCCTCTCTCTCTCTAGCCTCTTGCTCCCCGTCGTCGTCCTCCTCCTCGAGCGCCATCTCCGGCTCGTAGATCTCGCTAGGATCGAGCTTCGGCTCCGTCAGTTCCGTCATCTCGTTCTCTTCGGTCTCTCTCTGATACTGCTCTACGAGGTTCGCGTACTGCCGATAGGCGGCCGAATCTTTGTGAAATAGAAACCTGAAGAAATGTCAAAAGAGACGTTTGGGCAATTATATAAGAGTTTCCTTCTTGCGATGGGGGAATATTTCAGTAGATATTTAAATTTGGATCTTTTCTTTATTAGTAGTGTATAAATGTCTAGGATTTTTCGTTTTTTTTCGTATATAACGGGTGTCTTGTGCTCTTGGTGAAGCTATCCGGGTCGTAGCTGGTTTTGTTGTAAAGATTGCTCGGAATAATAATTAACAAACAAAAAAATCAACCGAGCACGGAACTGACTTTGACCGACGAGCACGGGACTGACATTGCAACGCCGGCTTCATATACACCATTTTACAGTTTTCATATGGTGACACGGTACCGACATTAACTAAGGATACCCTTGCGGCCGCGACGGATGCAAAGTCATTTTTGATTTCTAAAAACCATTGCTTGCAATCGAAATTTTTGACTTTCCCGCAGGAGAAACTGTTCTAAAAATCATCAGAACTCTTTGTTAAGAGAAACTTCTTTATCGTTTCAAATCGTGACTGGGACGAGCACGGGACCGACATTGCAACGCGTTTTAAGCTGAATAGGCGATGGCGGCTTCATATCCCCACATTTTTCAGTTTTCACATGGTGACACGGTAGGTACTGACATTAACTAAGGATACATTTTCGGCCGCCACGGATACAAAACAATGTTTGAACAGTCTCATAAGAGGAAATATTTTAAAAATTACTAAAACTCTTTGTTAAGTGAATTTCTCGATTGTTATTCCAAATCGTGGCAGGGACAAGCACGGAACTGACACCGCACGCGTTCTAACCTGACTAAGCGATATCGGCTTCATATAACCCCACATTTTACAGTTCATACATGGCGATACGGTACTGACGTTATTAACTAAAGAACTTCGGTCGCGACGGAAACCAACTAATTTTTGGTTCAAATCAATCACAATTTTAAACATTCTCTAAGGAGGAAATATCTAAAAAAATTACTAAAACTCATTCCCTTAAAAGAATGTTTTTGATTATTTCAACTCTTGACTGAGCCAAGCACGGGACTGACATTGCAACGCGTTTTAACGTGAATTCGCGATGTCGCCTTCGTATTACCTTCACATTTTACAGTTATCACATGGTAACACGGTACTAACACGCACGCACGGAACTGACATTTTTACTGTTTTCAAGTAAGTAAACTTTCTTGAGTACATTTCACATCTTTTAGCATCTTTAGAATTAAAATTCTGAATTTTTGTTTGTGTAAAGCTATTTTAAAAGATTACGTGACCAGTTACTGTTTTATCGCGTAAAAGGTCACGTGATCTATGAAACAGTCTCTTGAGCGCAGAAGGTTAAGACAAGTTTAAATTTACGAAAGATGCACATGTTCTTTGACGAAACTCTGCACATTTTGGCAACATCGCGCGATTACTAAAAGTCGGTGAAGCACCGACATCGTGGAAAATGATTAAATTAAAGGCAACTCTAGATGATTTTTTAAATTAAACTAAAAAAAATCCGACAATAAAGGGAAAAAAACAAATATGGAAAAAAAACAAGACCAGTTACATCGCCGAACACATCACCACGAACACAACTGAGAGGCCCTTGCTCTTGCTCGATACCCACACCTAACAGACAAACTAAAATATAATAAATACTTATGCTACAAATTCGGAAGAGGGACAGGTCCATCTCTATCTCTCCTTTTTAGGAGAATAAGAAGAGGACGGACTTCGGTTCGTTTGTCCCTCTCCGTGGGGTGTGGTGAAGCGAGTGATTTTTTCCTAAATGAGTATATCTATCGTTGGTGCCATACCACAGGTCTGGGTCTCGGTTTTTTTTCTGTCGCACGACGTCTTCCACGGACGGACCACACTCGGCAACCATGCGGGCGAGGTTCGCCATTGCTTCGAACTCGGCGCCACCTAGGGAGAAACTCAGGAACACGTCACTAGCGGTCCCAATGTGCGCAGGGATGACTTATAGACTGAATGAATTTGACAGTTTTTCGATAATTTGACAGGTTTTTGACAATTCCATCTTGCTTCACGAGAAGGTAAGAATCATCTGTAATGGAGGAGCTTTGTATTTGTAACCCTGTATAGTTAAAATGACAAATCGTCAAAAGCCGTCATATTTAAAAGAAAAACACCTAAGTCATCCCTGATAAATATGTATATAATATAAACAGGCAAATTTTATTATTTGATGTTATTATTTCCTTCCAAAAGACATGGACAAATATCATTAACGAAACTAAAACTTTACGCACTCAGTTTATCTTTAAATAAAATACTTTTTTATTAGTTTTAATAATTCCTAAAAAAACACCATCAATCCTCAATAAAGCTTTAGTTTAAACCATTCAAATAATAAACTTTAACAAAACAACAAAAAGCTAATTTTCCCACAAAACAACACTCCCTCACCTGCTATTTGATCTCGAAAACTTCTCATGGGCGGCGCAGCGCTGGCTCCTGCCATTATAGGCGGAGGCACGTTGATGTTCGGCATCGGATTGGTCATACGGGGCGGGGCTTGAGGCATAAAGTTCGGAGGGGGCTGGGACACGTCGCGATTGGGCGGTAATGGCAACAAATTAGGGGGCGGGACGTTCACGCCCATTCCCGGGGGCGGGACGTTCACGCCCATTCCCGGGGGCGGGAGCACCGGTTGCGACATTAAAGAGGGAATGTGAGAGGTGGAAGCTTGAGAGGGAGGAGCTTGTGATGCTGGGGGAAGTGAGGGCGGACCTGCAACCTACAAAGATGGGTTTAGAAGAAAATCAAAAATAGTTTAATCATATATCATACCTGCATTGGTGGACCTTGTATTGGTGCACCGGGAGGTCCGATATTGTGCATCCTCATTCCTTGTCCTCCCAACTGATTGCCCATGTTTTGTGGAGGCGGGTTACTCAAAAAATTCATCGAATTCGGTGGAGGTAGCGCAGTGTCGACCTCAGGTATACTCGGTGGAGGAACACTTTTATTTGGTGGGGGGATATTCTTTATGAAGTCCGAATCTGACATATCTCCCTCATTCGGGGTGGGAATAGCCATCAAATCCATGGGTTTTGGGTTGGGAATCTCGTTCAATTGAAGGGAGGAGGGAGTGGGAATGTTTTGAACTTGCAGGGGTGCTGGAGGAGGGATATTCATGGTGTTGAGTGGTTCTGGTTGGGGAATATTTTGGACCTACAAATAAACAATTATGTTAGGGCTTGAGGTAAGTACATTTTACAGAGTAAGTAACTTACTTTCCCTGCACCCAGTTCTTGTTTGCAACTTTGGCTTACCTGAATCGGATTGGGTGGCGGAATAGATGTTAGTTCAACAGTTGTCAAGCCTGGAGGTCTCAAATTAAGACTATTAAGAGTAGTTTGGGCAGTTAAATTTACGTTTTGAGGAGACATTACTGGAGGAGGTAATGTAACCGTGGTCAGTATGCTTGTTGGTGTAGTCACCAATACACCTTGAGTCTAAAGTAAATTAACATATTGATTGAAAATGTTCATTAAAAAAGGTAAGTGTCCTTACCTGAGGCGCCAAAATCAACTGAGTCTGCTGCACAATTTGAGGGGGAGGGACGTTCATAAGTAATTGGGGCGGTCCTGAAAGAATCTGCTCCGCCCCCGCAAATATCTGATTGGGCGGAGGCAAAGACTGAGTAATTATTGGCTGCGGTTGTTGAAGGGTAGGTGCTGGGCTTGCCACTAAAAATTCAACAAAGTTTCTGCTTATTAAGTATCAAATTTACATATTAAAAACTTACAATTTGGAGCTCCTATCTGTGCAGCGGGTGCGGTTATTTCCTGAGCAGGTGGGCCGATAATTCCTATAGGTTGCTGCAGGAGGGCGGGTAGGGCAGTAGGCGGAGCCAGCGGTTGCGTCACTGTGGTCGTGACCAAATGCGGAGCGGAGACCAAATTTTGGTCGGTAGGCGGGGATATAGTGATTATTTGTGACTGGGAAGTAAAATTGATAATTTCTGGAGCAAACGGACTCGGCGGGGGAGCAAAACTAACATTAGCTGATGTGGGAAAGCTGTCGCTAGCAACAGGTGGTGCTATTTGTGTAGTACTTGGATGAGGTCCTAACAAAGAATCAACTTGTGGAATATTTTGTTGAACTGGGGCAATTTGGGTGTTAGGAAGGGGTTGGGCAGAAGGAAGGGTATTTGTATGGGAAAATGATGTATTAAAAGTGATTTTCTGCGGTTCAAAATTAGGAGATCTATCGGCAGAAAAACGCGAAGGTCTTTTCTGGCGATCTACGGGCGATGGAGAACGTCGTTGTGTGGGCCGATTTTTTCTATCACTAGAAAAATAAGAAAACAGTGACCAATCTAAACCAACAAAAATAGTGAAATCATCTGGAATTTAGGAAAAACCTGGGGTATATAACAAGCACATCTATAACTATAACTTTAGCTAAAACTTACTTATTTGGTACGTTCTCCTGGCCATTGTTATCATCTTTTTCCTTTTCTCTTTCCTTCTCCCTCTCCTTTTCTCTCTCTTTCTCACGTTCCCGTTCCTTATCTTTGTACTTCTGGAAAGTCTTAAATTTCGTGTCCTTTTTCTTATCTTTCAGTTGTTTAAACTGATTCAAAAACGATCCGTCATTGGAATATTGATTTGTGCCTGGGACTGGTGCATCCTTTGCCTTTGGTGCTCTAAAAATGAGTCCCCTTTTCATTTTATCTTATATTTTTGTCTACCGAAAAACATTGCAATGCTGTTTATACCCACAAAATTAGTATGTATTGCGAGTTTTATATAGACCTACTGTAACTAAACACAACCAATAATATGTAAACTTTTCAATAATAAAATTATAGTGAGTATTAAGTATTCAAATAAAAAAATTGGAACACTTCATACTACTTTGACAAAGTACAATATAAAATCATACAAATTACACTTACGGTTCGACAATGGTTTTGGCTTCTTTCTCCTTAGATTCCTGATTGTTTTGCCTCCTTTTGGCCTCCAATTTAGCTTGAATTTCTCGTTTTTTCTGTTCAATTAACATTTCCTGCTGCGACATCTGGGCAAACCGGTCGTTTCGCGACATTTTATTCTGATTTGTATCGAATGGCCTCTTGGACATACTTCTACTTACGTTTCGTCATCGAACTGGTATAAAAACCAACTATTTATACCAATTTGAACTACTAGAAAATATACTGAAATTGATTTTTTCCTGTTTTATGTAAGAGATGACAAGCACAGTGACAAGACTGACGCCATTTTATTTCGGCCAAGAAATATGAGCTTTTAATAATTAAAATCGTAGTTTGTAAAAATCCGCTCTTGAACTGGCCGCACCGATCGATAAAACAGAGCTCTATCGATATGTTCTCGCTGATCCTAGCTTCACGAGCGCACTCTGCTGTTGAAAAATTCAACAATTCTTTAATGAAATTTCAATAACAAAGTCATCAATTTTCAAAATTTTGGAAAACTCACGTCAAAATTCCCGAAAAACTAACCAACATTTCATTAAAAATATCAAAAGAAATCAACCGAAAATGGCCCTGCAAGCATCGAAAACCTTAACCAGCACGATTTTCCAGTCCACAAACCAGTAAGTTCAAAGTATCATAACCTCAAACATTTGCATAATGTTAAGCAATTTCTTAAAAAATCAAGGATTATTGTTGCAAAGGGCAGTCTAAATAAACTCTGATAACGACGTATGTTCAAAATAAATACACCTAGGTTATATGCATTAATTTTTATAGATATCCGAAGGCCCCAATTTCCCTTTGAAGCAACAGTTTTAATATCACGGTTATCGGCTTATAGGGCTTCATTTTAGGGTCTCTTAGCGCTTTAGTAAGACCACACGTGCTTTTACTTACAAGAGTTATCAAGAAATGTCAAAATTAGCTTTAAAAATAGTTTTTTCATGTGCTGGACTAACTAACTATACATTATAGAGTATGGAGAGGGCCTGGTCATTTAATAAAACGCTGCACGTCGTCAGAGTGGGCAAATTTGACCGAAAGGCCCAAGAAAAAGGTGACAAATATGCCTCCAATGACCGAGGCGGTTAGAGGTCTTCCAAGACCTGTTTACGCATCTTACAGAGAGGAAAACCAACATACACAAGTAACAACTCTTTCAAACGGGCTGAGAGTCGCTTCAGAGAACAGATTTGGGGAATTTTGTACAGTGGGTGTTGTCATTGATTCAGGGTCGCGGTATGAAGTAGCATATCCGAGTGGGATCTCGCATTTTTTAGAAAAATTAGCATTCAATGTAAGTATTTAGACAGAAAATATTGATATAAAATGAAATAGTTATTTAAGTTTGTTATTTATATTTTTAGTCTACAAAATATTATCCAGATCGGGATGAAATGATTAATAAGCTAGAGAAACATGGAGGGATCTGTGATAGTCAGGCGTCACGTGATACTTTTATTTATGCAGCATCCGCCTACACAACTGGTATGTTAGACTTGCACTAATTCTGTGATTTTTGTTGTTTTTCTATAGGTTATTTATTTGCTGTTCTAGTGCAAGCCTGGTCTTTACACTAGTTATTTCAAGTTTAATCTAGAATTTTCTTGTTTTAGGACTGAACGATGTCATACAGCTATTGGCAGAAGCAACTTTGAGACCTCAGATTACTCCTGAAGAGGTGGATGGCGCCAGACAGGCCATTCGTTTTGAGTTAGAGACTCTTTTGATGAGGCCTGAACAAGAGACTATTCTGATGGATATGATACATGCCGTAAATAAAATGTGATGTGCTAGTAAATGAATTTAGTAAAAAAATCTGTCTTATTTCAGGCATCTTACAGAGACAACACACTAGGTCTTCCAAAGCTATGTCCTCCTACAAATTTGGATAAAATTGATAGGGAAATGTTATTTATGTACTTGAGTCAACATTATACTCCTAAGAGAATGGTTGTAGCCGGTGTAGGTAAGATGTTTTCTGACGATTCTAGTGCTTAAAACAAAGTTTATATGTCTCATACAATTGTATTAGTTTAAAAAATTACTTCTCTTTGGTGTTGTAGGTGTGGAACATGAGCGACTGGTCGCGGAGGTACAAAAATACTTTGTTGATATTAAACCTCTGTGGGAGATGGAGCATGATTATGGCAAAAGACAGGGGCCTGACGTCGACAAGAGCATCGCCCAGTACACGGGAGGAATATCACAGGAAGAATGTGACATTCCTCAGTTTGCTTCAGCAGGCCTGCCTGTCCTGTCGCACATCATGATCGGCCTGGAGGGATGTTCCCACCAGGACAAGGACTTTATAGCCATGTGCGTCCTGAATATGATGATGGGCGGAGGGGGCTCGTTTTCTGCAGGGGGCCCCGGTAAAGGGATGTACACAAGATTGTACACAAATGTACTTAACAGGTTAGTTTTGTGCAAAAGGTAATAGGGTTCCCGTCTTGAGGATGTTTGAATTTATTATTTTAAATATTTAGGTATCATTGGATGTACAGTGCGACGGCCTATAACCACGCCTACAGCGACACGGGGCTGTTTTGCATACACGCCAGCGCCCCACCCAATTACGTGAGGGATATGGTGGAGGTTATAGTTAAGGAAATGGTCAATATGGCTTCACATGTAGGAGATCAGGAACTAAGGGTAATTTCAGGTTAATTGTATAGAAATCGCCTGTTGCGTGATTACAACTTGCCACGGAACTGACTGCTATGAAACTGATATTTTTTTAGTTGTCCCCTATTATTTTTTATATCAACAAGCACGAAACTGACCAGGTGGGGTGTTATGGCGAGTAGAAACCAATTTTCTTAGGAGAAATGTCTCAATTATTTTTTAAAACTCGTAGCTGAAACAAGCACGGGACTGACATTTTACGATTTGTTATTAAAACCTTTTTATTGGGAAATATATCTTTATTATTTTTAAACTCGCGATCGAGGTAAGCACGGAACTGACATTTTACATTTTATTAAAACCCCTCATATGAGAAAATTTCCGATTTTTTCCACATTTTTTACTAAAATTCCTTTTTTACGAGGGATTTCTTGATTAATATTGTTTACGTCGCAACTGAAATAAGCACAGGACTGACATTTAACGGATTCCTACCCGTTTAATAGGATTTCTTGTTTATTTTTTCAACTTGTTACTAAGATAATCACGGGACTGACATTTTATGGTTTGTTACTAAAACCCATTTTTACAAGGAATTTCGTGACTGAAACAAGCACAGGACTGACATTTTGCGACTTGTGACTGAGACTGACATTGTGCCGTTAATTTGTTTAAAAAAGAAGTTTAAAATAAAGAAAAACCTTAAGTTCACAGTCTAACACTTCGAAATTGTTGTTTATAATAATTGCCAGCCACCAGAGTATATTTCGCCACATTTTTTTACAGAGGGCAAAAACTCAGTTACAATCTATGCTACTGATGAATCTGGAGAGTAGACCGGTCATGTTTGAAGATATCGGCAGACAAGTTTTGGCCACTGGGCACAGGAAAAGGCCCGAATATTTCATTAAAGAAATTGGTAAGTCGAAATTTAATACGCGATCGCAGCCGATAGGATGCGTTCGCTGTATACACGGTTCGATTATAGAAGGAAACATCCTAAAATGTTTTCTTTTAGAAAAAATCACAAAGCATGACGTAGTCCAAGTGGCGAAAAGACTGCTCATGTCGCAACCCTGCGTGGCAGCCCGAGGAGACTTAAGGAAATTGCCATCTTTAGAGTATATTCAGGCGGGTCTCATCGACAGCGAAGGAAAGATGCCGAGCGGCAGGAAGCTGTCATTGTGGAGATAATTTTTTTTTTGGGAGATAAGCCGTGATTAAGTACTGTAAATATTAGGTAAAGTAATAAAAATGTTCTTTTACAAAATTAATGATATTTTTTGAAAATTTCTAGCTAAGTTTGACTTCGGATTTCCTAATTTGTTATTTAAGCTCGGGAAGTTAAGGAGCTGCTGGAATTTTGGCTTTGTAGAATCGTGCGAGGGTTTTTCCTTAATATGCAGAGTCGTTAAAAAGTTTTCTGCTGGCAGGGAACTTTTACTATAAAGGGTGTTGCGATAATCCACCGGTAAAAGTTTTCAGGCGATTTTTTTGGCGAAGAATAAGAAAAAACGTTCCTATTGACATATAGGTTCGAAAGCGCTTCGTGTCCGAGCTACAGGGTGATTGAATTTTAATTTTATTCTAGTTTTCCTTGGTTATTTTACACATTTTCGACGATACGATGCTTCTTTCCAATTTCGTACCTTGGTTCAGTTTTTATTAATTTGTGGACGAAATAGTTACTAAACCAGGAACCACAGAATTATTTTTAAAAATACATAATTTTAAAAAACCAAAACTATATTCCCCATAACTAGGCAACAAAACATTTCCAGACGTATATGTATGGGAATCTTCTTTTCTATTTGTGATCGAAGAATCGTCTGTAGAATTTTGTCGCTAGAATTTCGCAACACCCTGCATACAGGGTTGTCCAAAAGTTTGCAGCAAGAAGAAAACTTGCTAGTCTCTTAAAAGCAAGATCTCGATTTTCGGGTACTTTTGTGACAACTCTATTTGTTCTTGAAAGAAGAGACTTGTTTTAAATAAAGTAGTTTATATTGATTATCTTTCATATGTCGTAAATTTTTCTTTTATTGAAGGTAGTTTAGCTATATAGACAAAAATTAGGAACATGTTTGTAAAGAGGATGATCCGTCTCTCTTTTTTATTTTGGTGAATAAAATCGCCAAAAATTTTAAATAAATTTTCTACATGAAAGACTTTTGTTATTCGAATATATATGTACAGTTGTGGCCAAAATAAAGTTCGTTTTCCATAAGAAAAAACATTAAAAATGAAACTTTATTTTGGCCGCGACTGTACAATATATGTATACGTTTATATTCGTTTCTTTTTAAATAAATTCTTGTCAAGTGTGTACAGCAGTTTTATTTTTGCGTAGGAATTTTTAGCTTGGAGGAGCTGGAATCTCCAGAAAATTTGCTTTCAGATAAAGGAATATTCGCGGGAAATCGTTGTGATTTACAAAATACAGGCGGTCAAATAATAAATTTTCTAAATTAGCACAAAAAAAAATTGTAATTTTTGACCTTAGTTCAGTTTCTCTTAATTTCCATTCCATTCAGTTTTTAAATGATAGTTTAATTAAAAATAAACTATTTTTGATATGATTTCATTAATAAAAGAAAATCCATTTTTCCCTCGTAAAAACCTTTATTTCATCACATCTTAACCTAAAATTATATAACGTACAGAAATAAACAAATCTACTTCAGAGGGATAAACCTGGAGCTGTGGGTAGCACCAATACCTGGTCTACCGTGCTTTACAGGTTTGTAGGTCAACGAGAACTCGCCCAGGTAGTGCCCGATCATTTCAGGTTTAATTTCAACTTGGGTAAAAGCTTTTCCATTATACACACCCACAATGGATCCAACCATTTCGGGGACAATGATCATGTTGCGGAGATGAGTCTTAACGATTTCGGGTTTCTCTAGTGGTGGGGCTTCTTTTTTGGCTTTGCGGAGTTTCTTCACGAGTGCCATTGGTTTACGTTTAAGGCCGCGGCTGAAGCGTCTTCTGGCTCTGCAGTGCATCAGCTCCATGAGCTGCTCGCTAAAAAAATACACAATTGTACTTACTATTAAAAACTGTTCAATTCACTAAAACCTTTGCTAAACAGCGTCTTAACCCGACTGTAACCAATGTATTCTTATCGTTAAAAATGCCTTAATCCTTCTCTGGGCTTAAGGAAACCCCATTCAAAAAGATAACCTCAAAAAAACTTACTTGGGCATATCAAGAAGCTGGTCCAAATCTACCCCTCGGTAAGTGAACTTCTTGAAGGTCCTCTTCTTCTTGATTGGTTCTTCTCCCTAAAACAATATTAATATTAAACACCTCTTTGAAATTTCATGTAAAAGATAATTGTAAACACCCCCAAAACAAAGTTTAAATACACAATTTATTAAAAGGATATTAATGAAATATTAAGCTTACCTTGTCCGCCATAGTTTTGACTAGTTAAAATCGGCTTTTCGAAAAATTTCCCGCACAGATGACTTCGAAAATCGAAGATTTTTATTCTAGTGTCGTAAAGAAAATACGTCTGCCATTAAACCAGGCATGTAAAGGAGCGAGATGGCATATTGGCACGTCAAGAAAAGAGAAAGCACTAGATTAGTAGATTTTGACTTTTCACTTTTTGGTTTGATGATCCTAAATCTGAAAAAGCTCGAACGTCGAACATTCTTACGATGAGATTTATGATATTCACTTCATGAAACAAAATTTGTTTAGGATTAAAGCCAAGCCTCGTGTATATTTGGTTGCCAGTAGTTTGTGTCTACACGTTTTAATTTTAAATTTTATGAATCTGGATTTGTTCAGTTCTTCACATTTGTGTGTCCCTGATATTCCTCTGTCATCAGGAACTTTAAAATTCCTTTACGTAAAAGAATCGGCAGTTTTCACCACATTTTTTGTCAATTCTAGAGAGAGAGAGAGAGAGAGAATGGAAGCGGGAGAAGCGCCCCGCTCCCTAAACTTTTTGGAGATAAAACAATTAATTTTTTATACATTGATAATGCATAATTTTTAACAGTATACTATAATTTTATAAAAATATAAATTTAATTTCTTATAATTTATCTGAAATGTTACGTATATTCTCCCGTTTTGATCAAATTTCGAAGTAGGAATATGAGGAAAAGGTAATTTTACATCCTTTTATCGACAATTTTTAAATTTTAAGAGAAAAAAATGTGTTAGTAGAAAGTTATAGTCATTTGAATTTTTTTAATCCTAAAATACAAGTTTTTAAAAACTAACTTTCCACTAACATATTTTTTCTCTTAAAATTTAATTTAATATTTTTCTCTTAAAATTTAAAAATTCTCGTTTGTTTAGAAAAAATAATAAATAGAATACCTAAACGCGTTCATTTTTGCCCAGGGGGGCTCAGCAAAAATTCAATTTTTTTCGCAAATTACAAAATGTTTTTTTTCTTTACCAAAACATTCCCAGTTGGCTCACAATTACACCCCTAAATTTGGTACGGGTCCTGTAAGAAGGAATAGAGATATACCACTTTGTTCAAGCAATTCTGTGAGGAACATGGAATTCACCACAATTTAATTGCTAGTAGATGGGCTCAAGCCAACGGCCAAGTAGAGGTGATTAACCGAACAATTGTTCCATTAATCATGACCTCAATGGAAGAAGAAGAAACATGGGATGAAAAGATTAAGACAGTTGAGAGAAACATAAATTGCACCGAAAATGGTAGCACTAGGGTTGCCCCATTCAAAGCCCTATATGGTTACATACCGAATTTTGAAGATGCAGTATATGCTCACAGAATTGGAAGAAATAATTATAAACCCCCATCCAATATACAAAAGAAGATAGTCTCAATCTCAAGAATAGAGGAAGCTCAGCTTAAGTACAAGAAGAGATATGATAAGGGAAAATTTGAGAAAAAGTTACAAGTTGGAGATATAGTCGTTATGAAACGTGTACCTGAAGGTATGGGTCAGCCGACCAAGACACAAGATAAATACAGAGGACCACTAGTCGTCATTCAAGATATGGGAAAAGACATTTACAAGGTCCAGAAATTGGAAGGAACCACAGGAAGAAATTTCTGTACCAATGCTCACGTATCACAATTGAAAATCTACAAGAATGGTATAGAAAACGATGCTAGTAGTGAGGAAGAAACAGAGAAGACCACAATTTTGAAATTAAAATTTACGAAAATAAAGATAGAGCCAAGACTCACTGTCAAGTATCCAAGAAGTTTGAGAGAGAAGACAGTTCCGAGGAAGAATATGAAATAGATCCAACTTACCAGCCAGAGAGTCCTGAGACGATAGAAGACGACGTAAAAAGACGAAAACGTTCAAAGAGGAGAAAAAGAATGCCTCCAGCCCTTATGGATTATGAATTGAATTAGGGTGCCTTTGCATAATCCAAACATATCCTTTTGTTTTGTAATATTTATGTCTTTGATAAGTTTTCCTTGTTAAGAATTAGATAGTTATTTTTGGGGACCAAAAATCCTGCAGGATGGCCGAATGGTAACGATGGCAACACCACCAAGGGTTATCAGAGCAGACCATGGCAACGCAGCAGTCAGTCGCTCGTGGCTAATCACACGGGGATGATCATGATTTATGATTCTTTATTAAAAAGTAATGTAACGATTATAATATAAGTTTGTAAAGTTGTTCGTGAGTGTCCTTATTTAAATCCTGCGTGTCTTAGGCTAATCCGCTCGACAGCCTGGTGATAGTTAACACAACGTTGTCAATTTTTTGTAAACCAGTGTTAAAAAACTGTTTAATTTTTCGTTAATAAAATTTAAACTTTTCTTATCACATCTTTTTTTTTTCTTCCCTTGGGCTCCGTCCGAGACCGGAAGCACAGCGGCTATTTGAGGCCTATTGTGCCTACCCAATAAATTTTATCGCACCCACTCTGTTATCCCAGTTCCCTGCACTAGCTTTCTACAGGTTTACAAGGGGGTGGGTTATCACTTCTTCCGGTTAAGTATAGCTTACAAATGATGTGCTGAACTGTTTCCCTTACCCTTCCGCATAGTCTGCAGCTGACGTCTCCCTGGTACAGTTTCATTTTGTTAAGGAGGTCCTTTACAGCCATGTGTCCTGTTAGAGCTCCTACAATTGTCCTCGACTGGATCCTGCTTAGGTTTAGCAGTTGCCCAGTGAGTTTAGGACCAGGATTTGCTATGACAGCTTTGCTGTGGTTTAGTCACTGTACTTTGTTATCAGATCTGGTTTACAAACAAATTTGCAATGTTGTTTAAGCCTTCCCTTGCATTCTTTAAATTATTCAGCTGGTTGCAGATATCTTCGGCAGACAATAGTTGAGATTTAAAAAAAAAATAATGTGATAAAACTCGTTACTTTTAATATCTAGATTTTAATATGATTTAAACAAATCATAACAAGACGAGAATTTTTAATGACAACTAGTAGCCAATTGATTAAGGCAGCATAAACCATCTTTTTACGTTTCTATAGTCTAAATTACCACTGGTAAAACCCAGCAGTTTTATATAGTACTGTTGTGTGAAACTTGCCAAACTTTCTAAACACGTTGACCTTATCAATGAATCAAAAATCAAAAGGAATTTAAAATTAAACCATATTTTTATTATAGTTGGCAGACTCATGGTTTTCGTAACATAAACTCCTAAAAAAACAATGAAATCAGCGTATGCACGTCTTTATCTGGACTAAATAAGTTTTTAGAATATTAGAAAGTTAATTCTTTCGATTAGTGGCTTTTGATCCTTCGATTCTAGGATGGTGTACCTGATTTAACAATAATACGATTATTATTAATAAAGCTTTGGGTGTGTCTAACAATATAAATGATCCCTCACCAAGTGCAGAAAAGCTGGAGGTAATAAAATGGTTAATTTATTACGAAATGTTTGAAAATCCCAAAATCCTAACAAGTTGACAATCATCATAACCTCACAAAATCAATAGGTCAGAGCGTAAAGTAGGCAACTTGTCATACAACTGGGAATTTGCCCGATAATCAACAGGAATAACGGGAATAAATGGATTTAAGCTGTGCCGTAGAATGATAATAGGCATAGGGTACTCCAATAAATGATATTTTAATAACGTATACGCTGACAACATCGTTTAAGGCAGAATTTTGAGTAGTTTTGTAACTCTCACTTACCGGTAGCGGTGGTATCCAAAATACAGTTGCAAATCCCATAAGAACGAATAAAACTTTAAACACTGAACTAACACTGCACTATAGATTGATTTATTATCTTTACAAAACATCTAACACTGTCTAACAGCGCCATAAATTAACTTTCTTTAACAAATTGTTAAGAATTTTTTGAAAGCGTCACCAGTAAACGGGTTGTTTTGAATGCCATCTTGACAGTCACGACAATTACCGATGCAACCCTTTCGCCGTTAGCCGAGTCACCATGCCAACCGGACGGCGGCCATACTTTTTCTCGTATTTATGAATGAAAATTCCTGAAGGGGAAATGACCTTGCCGTTACCCCTACTATAACGCCCCCGCATAGTATTTCTTCCTCCGGAATTCCATTGATAGTTTCATTCATAAGTTCTGTCGCTCTAGGCGCGACATATCTGTTTATTTTTGAAAATAATTAGGTAAATACTAATTAAACGCCTTAATTTTAGCGTAAATTAGTGAGAAGAGGTATTGATAAGCGATAAAACCCATTTTATTCGTTTGTTATTGTAAATTTTCATGTGAAATATACAGTTTTTTGTTGTAGATCCGTATGGGCGCAATTTCCCAAACTAACGTGAACTTTGTGGGCTACCATTGTGGAATTAGCATAGGGGAAGATGGTCCCAGCCCAATGGGGCTTGAAGACTTAGCCATGTTCCATGCTGTAAATGAGCCATGTTCGGTGCTGTAAATGGAAGCACCATTTTTTTATCCTGATGATGCAGTTTCAACAGAAAGAGCTATTGAACTAGCAGCTAATACAAAAGGAATTACGTTTACAAGAGTTCCTACTAATAGGCCCACAAGTACTGTGATTTACCCCAATGACCAAGTTTTTGCTGTAAGTACATCGTTATCTAACGTATAAAGCTAACAATAAGACATTATATAAGGACTAGCTAAAAATTGGTATTATATCCACAAAGAGCCTGTATTCAAAATTGTTTTAAAGGCATACTGAGTTCGTTTGCTAATGGCGAAGCCTACAACTAGAAAAGTCCTTCGATCCAGCTTGTAGTAGAAGTAATGTCAGAAATTGTAGTTTGAAGAGGAAAGACCAGAATAATATTTACAATTTACAGTGACCTCTTCCTGGGATTTCAAATATTTTTTTGAATAAGATAGTTAAAACATATTTCTATCTTCAAACGTGTATTTTTAGCAAAGAAAACATTTGTCTGTCAGGTTTATGTATAAAATCTAGTTAAAACTTTATGATTAGCTGTTTTTTCTTGTGTTTAAGATACCATTTTAAAACGAAATATTTGATATAATTATGAAATGCTTTTTCTATTTTCAGGTGGGTAAAGCTAATGTACTTCGGTCGTCCCCCAAAGATCAAGTTGTGTTAATAGGGGCAGGAGTAACCATAGATGAATCATTATCAGCCGCTAAACAACTCGCAAAAGCCGGTATTCACGCAAGAGTAATCGATTCATTTACCATCAAACCTTTGGATAAGGAAACTATTATTAAAAACATTAAAGAAGTTGGTGGAAGGGCTATAGCTACTGAAGACCATTACTACGAAGGAGGTTTGGGAGAAGCCGTCATGGCTGCTACTGCCTTGAAAAGAAACGTTGTTATCAAGCACTTAGCTGTTGGTGAGTTACCGAGGTCCGGACCTCCAACTGTTCTTTTGGACCTCTATGGAATATCTGCCAAGCACATTGTATTTGATGCACAGGAAATTTTGAAATTATAAATTTTCCACTGCTGATGCATTCGTTTTTTTTTGAAGTTCTGTTTGTTATCTTTGGTACTATTTTAAAGAATCGAATTTTTATGACGATTGTTTTCCTTTTTAAAATTATATTATTGTATAATTGATTTTGGTTATAAAATATAAACTTGTATAAATAAACAATGGGTATGTTTATTTCCTTCTAATATCTGTTTTATTCCCTTCTGAATTGATTTGAATTCTTTTTTACAGTGATGGATACAGCCCCAAAATAGAGAGGACATTGGCTATCACCAGTGACTTCACGTCTTTAGGTTAGGTTTTTTTTTTAACTCGGGCCATACGATTTTACATGGTAAAACTTCAACCCCGTGTTTGGGCCTTGTTTTATTAAAGATCTGCAGCTAAAATTTTAAACGAAGATAGTTCAGGGCATAGTGTACAAGCTACGATATCGTTCAGTGGCGGACGCAGAAATTTTAAAGTTGTATATCTCTGTTGCTACTTATGGGACCCATGTCAAGCTCGGAGGTTTTAATAGTAAGCCCACTAGGAATGTTTTGGAAAAGATTTTTTTTTTGTAATTTGCGAAAAAAAGGTGAAACTTTTGTTAGCCGTTTAGGTATTTTATTTATTATTTTTCCTAAACAAATTTTACATCATTTTGTCGAGAATTTTTAAATTTTAAGAGAAAGAAATGTGTTAGTAGAAAGTTATAGTCATTTGAATTTTTTTAAACCTAAAATATAATTTTAAAAAAATTGAAATGACTATAACTTTCACATTTTTTTTTTTAAATTAAAAAATTCTCGACAAAATGCTGTAAAATTTGTTTAAAAAAAATAGTAAATAAAATTGAGCACATACTGCACAACTTGTTAATTTCTTCAAATTTCCTTATTTCCTTTATTAGACCGAAATATACTGTAAAAAAACTTATCTGATCTCAGAAAGCGAAACACTTTTTAAAGAACCTAACGTTGAGAAAGACAATTCTGATAGATTAGTCTCCAGCTCAGATTGTGAAAATTAGGTTAATCTAAGAATGTTTTTTAAAATTAGTATTTAAGTCTATTAAACTTAGTTGCTTTAAACCGAAAACAGATTTTTTTATTTATTTTGTCGAAAAATAATTATATTTTTTGAACGACCGGTACCTAGTAAGGTACTACGTATGTACGTCTAAATTTAGTACAGTAATAACGTACTCCAATATATGTTTTTATATGCCACAATTTCTGCAAAACAGCAAAGTATACTACCAATGTCCACGAATTTTCGATTTCGTTACACTGTGCGTCGGTCTAGATGACAACTCTTCGCTGACTAGGAATCACTTCTCGGGAATTTAGTTTCTACGGGGCAGTGTTGCCAACTCATGAGAAATTTCCCTTTTTCTGGGATTTCTTTAACAAAACTGGGAAATTTTTTTGTTTTTTTCAACAAAAATGGGAAATTTTGTATTGACAAATGTAACAATTTCTGTGTGTTTGTTTTTAATTTGCAAATTGTAAATCAAACAATTTGGATACGTTTGCTTTGCATGTTCCTACTGAATAATAACTAAATATAAATTTGACACACACGCACATAGCGGATGGCCCCAAAAAAGTTTTTATTTTAATTTTATTTCACACGTGAGGCAATTGAAAAATATAATTTTTATTATAAAAAATGAATATGTAAAAATTAATGTATTATTATCGCCTGTTCCAATCCGGGCCAGTTCAGGAGCCATAATGAAGCAAGTGGGTTTGCCAATCGAGGAAATTATATCAACCTCCTAGAATTTTAAGAAAAATAGGATGAAACCACAAAAAACCATTTCTAAAGAAAATATCATTTCTTAATCATTTTTGCTTGGTAAAAAAATTTACAATCTTTTTATTTTCCTTTACGTCTCATCACTTCCAATTTCTGTGAGTAATCTTTGATTACTATTTGCAAAAGGATCCTTTTTTTAGGAATTGCTCGCGTGGGTTCCAGAACATTGCGAACGATCTCGCCTACAATGTAATTTTTGGACCCTTCTGGCAGACAGATATTGAATAAACATAAAAGTAATTGCTAGATAGAGGTACACGGATAAAATGGGAAAAATACTCAGATAAAAGGAAGGTTTAAACGACCTTATTGGATGGTTTTAGATTGGGAATACGGTAACTAGACTATGTTTATCTTTTTTAGATTTGAAGTTGCCCCTTAGGACTCAAGACTGTAGGCGAGATGTATTATTGATGATAAGGGCCTTCAGTGCTGTGAATTTTAATAAAAATAGAATTGTATTCATATATTTTCTAACGTTCCTTAGAGGTACCATTATTATAAATAATTCACTAGTAAATGGTCCTCTCTTTTACACTTGTGTAAGCCTCGTCAGTAAAAACTCGTTTTCATTATTATGCAAATTATCCACAAGCCTCTCTGAAAATGGCATTCGCTGCGGCTTGTCGTTTGGTAATAATTCCCGGACTGAGCCTAGACGATAAGCGTGCATATACAGGTCACATTTTAGGATTGTATTGCAGGTTCCGTAGGATACATTTACTTGCTGGCTTAAACGCCGAATAAGGGGTTGTGGGTGTGCATGAACAATTTGATTAATTGATTCCACGGCATACTTTGAGGACGTTTTTTTTTATCTTACGATATTTTATTTCTTCGTTTGGTAATGGAGTCTCTTATAAGTCTATTGGTAAAAACTTTAGGTGCAATATCGTTCTAAATTTTTAGCTATTAAAATAAAAAAAAGTTCCAACGATTTAAAATGACACACACTTCTAATTTTGCGACATATTGGCCAACGAATTTGCATTATTTTGCAAAAATTGGTTCACAATACCCGCTTCTGGGTAATTATTTAAAATACCCATATGGCAACCATTTGGATTTGGACACATTTTTTTAAGGAGTGTCTTAAATACATACTAAACAAACTTAACAATGTAAAAACAAAAAGGTGCTTATATACAGAGTGTTAATATAATGTGCCGCTGGACTTCAGGAGCAAATTTGTCTTATTTCGTCAAATCATTAATCAAAATATTTTTATTTAATCAACTGTATCTTCTAATCTAAAGCGAATTTTCTCGAATATTTCTTTGTCGGATGGAACATTTTCTGGAGATTCCAACAATGTGTAACTTATTTAGGCTTCATTAAAGATTCTGTCTAGAAATTAATAAAAACTGAATTAGGGTAGAAAATCAAAATTTCTATAATTCTGGTTTCAAAAAATTTGTATTCAATCAACTGTATCTTCTAATCTAAAGCGAATTTCCGCGAGTATTGCTTTATCCGATAGAAAATTTTCTGGAGATTCCAAAAATGTATAATTTATTAAGGTTTCGTTAAAGATTCTGTCTAGAAAATTAATAAAAACTGAATTAAGGTAGAAAATCAAAATTTCTATAACTCTGGTTTCAAAAAATTTGTATTCAATCAACTGTATCTTCTAATCTAAAGCGAATATTCGCGAATATTGCTTTGCCAGGTGGAACATTTCTGGAGCTTCTAAAAATGTATAACTTATTTAGGCTTCGTTAAGGATTCTGTCTAGAAATGAATAAAAACTGAATTAGGGTAGAAAATCAAAATTTCTATAACTCTGGTTTCAAAAAATTTGTATTCAATCAACTGTATCTTCTAATCTAAAGCGAATTTCCGCGAGTATTGCTTTATCCGATAGAAAATTTTCTGGAGATTCCAAAAATGTATAATTTATTAAGGTTTCGTTAAAGATTCTGTCTAGAAAATTAATAAAAACTGAATTAAGGTAGAAAATCAAAATTTCTATAACTCTGGTTTCAAAAAACTTGTATTCAATCAACTGTATCTTCTAATCTAAAGCGAATTTCCGCGAATATTGCTTTATTCGATAGAAAATTGTCTGGAGATTCCAAAAATGTGTACTTATTGAGGATTGGTCTGTGGTTTGGTTAAAGATTCTGTTCAGAAACTAATAAAAACTGAATTAAGGTAGAAAAATTTAATTTTTATGATCCTCGTTTTAAAAAGTTTTTTTATCTTCCAGTTTAAAGCGAATTCCCGCGGATATTGCTCTATCCGATGGCAAATTTTCTGTAAATTCAAAACTATATAACATAATAAGATTTCGAAGTAGTCCATTTCTCTAAGAGATCTAATTTAAGTTACAGATAAACAAAAAATCTCAAAGTCAAAGTCTCAAAATTCTTTAATCGTACTGAATGGTTACACATGTCTCGCCCCTATGTGATCATCATCAGACCTAAAGATAAACAATTGAACCTTCCAAACAGAAGAAAAACAAAACTATTGATCTATCTAAAAAACTAAAAAGCAACCACATGGCATTAAGAATTTTCAATGGAATTCAAAGTAGGAGGAAGAGATTTTGTGGTCACCTGGGCGAGCTGAAATATCCCACATTCTAAAATCCTACTTAAAAGTCTAAAAAGTCTAATAAGGTTTCGCTAAAGATTCTGCTCAGAAACTAATAAAGACTAAATCAAAGTAGACAATTTTAATATTTATGATTTTTCCAATTTAAATTTTATGCTCGTGTTTCCAAAAAGCTTTTATTTAATCAACTATATCTTTTAATCGAAAATGAATCTCCGCCAATATTGCTTTAGCCGATAGCAAATTTTCTGGAAATTCCAAACTTGTTAAGGTTTCAGTAACAATTACGTCCAGAAATTAATAAAAACTGATTTTTGGATCGCCGTTAATTAAACATTATTGACGATACGACTTGTTGACCTTTGTAACTTCCCCTAATTAATTTCCTGTCGATGTTCCCAAATTTCATCATATTTTTACGTTACGCAATTTGTTACAAAAAAACTAAATATCCGCCAACAGTCCGCCAATTTGCCAACGCAAAAGCGCAACTTGTCGCGGCATCCGCACCATCCGCACAGTGTTTTTAGTCGTACGACGGCAGCTTTCAGCGCCGCATTGGAAATTCTACCGCGAAAGCTCGCTACGAGGATCGCGCGACAATTTCGAGAGCCGATTTTTGAAGTGCGCACTGAGAAAAATTGCACTTTTTAAAGAAAAATGTCTATTTGCGCGACTATAAGCGATTTTATGGTGAAATTTGGGTTTTTCCGAGCAACAGGGTTAGCTATGGTGGTTTAAAAGTTAGATAAAACTCTTCTGGAAATACTTTTTAAAAAGTTCTGACCTATAAATGTGAAACAACAACTAAGTGTGGTACTATTGTAGTTTCAAAAAGATCAACGAATATTGCTTTAAACTAAAAATACTTCGAACAAAAAGTTTTGATAAAAAAATTCAAAGTAAAAGATAAGTTAATGTGCAATGTGCATCGACGTCCAAGAAAGCAGTGAAACTGATCTATTTCCCACGTTATTGATTAATGATGATTTCTTGACGACCTAAGGTAAGAATTCTAAAAGAGTCTCTTAAAAGTATATAGCGCGCCGCAGAAGAATCTTGCTAAATGGGAAGAATATTTTTAATAGAATCTTACTCTTTATAGAAAGCTCTGTTCGATTCAGAAATAAGTTTACCGTCCAAAAATCTAGAATCGGAGATACAGGATGTGAAAAAATAAACAATATAAATATCTAAAGTTCAAATTTTGTTTTTTAAAATGTGCAGAAAAGGGACATTTGTCGAAAGGGGAGTGCTATGGGGCGTCAGCCTACCCCTCCCCATCCCCAAGACCAGTAGATTTATTAACCAGTACGATGCACCTAAAATTTGGTGTATTTATCTTTACTAATAGCAATAACAATAAGAAAGAATTTTTTATATAGTGGTGTAGAAATATACAACCAATAAATAGTTGTTTTAAACAATAATGTGATTAAATAAAAATAATACTAAGGAATATTTGCATTTAAAACAATAGCTATTTTAAAGAAATGATTCATTCATGTGCATCCAACATAGTATCTTGTGGGTTTTAAAAATGTCTTAAAATTAATTATTGACTAACTTACTGATTTTTGATAGCTGATGACGTAGGGATGGGAGTTATTGAAAAAATCTAATTTTGTATGACAAATATTAAAATGGGTTAAAGCGACGGGGGTGAGAGGAAAGAAAACGGAACAGCTGGGATTTTTTTTTCACTAATATGTCATTTTCGGGGTTATTGAGGTCAGAGCATCTTGCGTAACAGATGCTAAAGAATGCTAAGGAGAAGAGGGGCGATAGGGGATAAAACAAAGCAGCTAGGAATTGTACTCTAATATAATCTTCATATACTAATGAAAAATGAGTTTTAAACTAGTCCCTTGCTGGAATCAGGTTTATTTTATGATTTAAGCAAGTTTTTCTATGCTTTAATAGGGCATGACAAAACAAAGATTTTACCTATATGTTAGTACCTACCACTTGTATCTACATTACTTATAATTTGTGTATCATGGTGAATGGCCTGTTATGTAAATATAGCAAGATAAAAAGTCAATTTTAATTATAATCGAACGTTGAACGATAAAAAAGTATTGTAAACACATACAATTTTGTCCAAGTTCATTTAACTTCTGATCAGGTTTTCTGTAATCTCAGTATTTCAGTATATTGTAAAGGATGTCCCAAGAGATACTTCGTGATTTAGTTTTAAAATAAATTCAACAATTTTAAAAAAATATCATGATTGCTTGTTATGTTTTATAATATTCTCCAAATGTCCCCCTCATTTCACTATCGTCATTTTCCATAAAAAAATGGTCCTACAATATCTCCAGTCCACAATACCAGACAGAAAGTCTAGTAATTTTCCAGTGTGTTCATGCTCATTTAGGTACTAGGAACGAAGCCGGAACCGAGCTTTGTTTATAAAATCGGAAGTCTATGACAGCCTTAGCCAAATTTCCTTACATTAAGTCGGATATTTGCATGTGAAGTAACTTAATTAAATCAATGGCTCGATTAATCCCGAAATAATTGCCTTCCAAGCACGCACACCAGCGATCAAGGACTTTAAATGCCTTCTCTTTTCAACCTCTCCCAGCTCGAATGAGACCCTTTTTTGTTTGTTCTCAAATGGGCCCTTTTGCTTATCGAGGGGTAATAGCGTAGGTAATCTTTTGGGATAACAAATTAGGGGGACGACTCCGAAGGCTATTTTTCGCAGGCGATAGACCGCAGGAGTTTTATTTGCATTGATAGAGATCTGGTAATTTTTATAAGGACACGCTCTGTCGGCTTTAGAGAGTTAGTTAATGACAAAAAATCATGTAAATTATATTGTTTCGGGGCGCCATTCAGGACTTTCAAACATAATTTCCACACATAGTCATGGATTTCGACCAGTTTCGCGAAGTTTTAACTAGATCTGTGGCTTTGTCTAGAGAAATAGGAAGTCTGAATGGAAAGGAAGGCAGTGGGAGACCCAAAGTTCGCACTGCACAAAAAGTAGAAAAATTGAGGCAAATTGTTAATGAACACCCGCAAACCCCTATTCGGCGTTTAAGCCAGCAAGTAAATGTATCCTACGGAACCTGCAATACAATCCTGAAATGTGACCTGCATATACGCTTATCGTCTAAGCTCAGTCCAAGAATTATTACTTATTACCACACAACAAGCCGCGGCGAATGCAATTTTCAGAGTGGTTTATGGGTAATTTGCATAATAATGAAAACGTATTTGAAAAAACCTCTGATTATGTGAATTCTAAACAAATGAGAATTGGAGTTCTGAAAATTCACAGTTCCTTATAGAGAAGTCTCTGCATTCACAGAAAGTTGGCGTCTGGGTGGCCATACCGAAGGTTAACTGGACCGATTTTTTTTAAGGGACTCAATTCGGCGCGATACCGTAATGAAATTTTACCTATACCTTTTACCTATGTTACCTTTCAAGAGTAGTAATTCAAGACATGCTACAACATGTTATATAAAATTCAATAAAAATAAGAGGGAAGCAAGAAGCAAGAACATTATATGCAAAACGGTATGAAAACCGGCGAGTTTCATCCCTAAACACCTTTGTAAGGACCTATATGCAAATAATAAATTCTCAAGGTTTCAAAAGAAAGAAATGACAGCGCGCCAGCCTGATGAACACATTCAGCTAGATGGTCCGCTTTATTTTAATGACAACCCGACTGCCTCTATACCGGTGACAGATGAAGCACTCTAAAAAAGTTCAAATATAAACCTTTTCAGTTCCGTAGAGTTCAACAGCTTTCTGAAGAAAATAAGCGCAAAAGACTGGAATTTTGTAATGTTATGCTAGAACAACTCTATAGGGATGACACTTTTTTGACAGGATAATATGGACAGATCAGGCTTGTTTTGCTACAAACGGTATCTATAATAGACATAATACCCATTATTGGGGTCAAGAGAACCCTCGTGTTGTAAAGGCCGTCAAAACTTCAGGATGGAAAGTTTTCAGTGTTTGGTGTGGCATAATTGGTGACAGGGTATTGGGGCTTTTTGTTACGAAGGTTGCCTAACTGGTGATAGATATCATCACTTTCTCACTGGAGAAATAGAAACTTTTTAGATCAGTTACCTCCAACCGAGTTATTTGGGTACAATATGGTGACTCAGCTTTTAAATCAAAGATATCAGACTAGGACTAGTAAAAACGGTTCAATCGAATGGTGTTCCAATGAATAAAACAAAACAAAGAATGATGTCATTTACTCGTACGGTAAGGTCAATGTTTTTAACTAATATAAATTTCCTCCAAGAAGGACCGACAAGATAAAAGGAAAACTTTCCCTAAACGAGTCCATTCTAAAAAAGGGTGATTTTATTACGATAACCCTGAGGATAGAGTCGAAGACGGACCATGCCGTTTAGGAATAACAGATGGACTTTTTTTTTTATCTGAAATCACTTTTTCATTATCGAGATGGAGAGAAAATGGCCGAAAAAGCAATATTGGACCCTTAATTGCTTGTTGTCATGGTATTTCGGACATAGCGGTGAGACTGCTGTATGATTTGTCTAAATAATATATTTATACAACCATTCTATTCTAGCCTAATATAGAATTTGTAGATTTTGAAAGTTTTCAAACAAATCAAAATTTATTATTTTTTTTAATACCTCCTATTCCTATTACCTAATATGCTTTAATTTTATATTTTTGTACCAAAAAGTAACTGTGTTAATAATTTATGTTTAAATTAAAGTCAGTGAATAGTTAACTTTAAGATAAAGTTTAAATAAAAAAAGTTTTTTATTTTATTTTGAATTTTTTTATTTTGATGTTTAGGTTCAAATCATTTTTTAAGCCATTTTTGTAAGTACGACTACGGCACTGATTTTTTTGAGCCACAATAGTACAAGGGTACATGTTTGGTTTGTAGTTAAATATTTAAGATGCACGCTCACTTAGGCGAAGCGAAGAGAAGTTTATCCATCCAAGAACCTTACATACAATCAAATGGAAGCCCGCACACTGAGGCGGCGAGAAGCGTGGTTGACGCTCGGAAAGTCTGGAGAGCAACTAGACGACGTTTGTCTCGCCGCTTCCGGTCGCGCCGCCTCGGAGGTGCGCGCCCACTTAGACGAAGCGTCGCGAAGCGAAGAGAAGAGAATTTTATCCACCCAAGAACCTTACATACAATCAAATGGAAGCCCGCGCACTGAGGCGGCGAGAAGCGAAGAGAAGCGTCGGTTGACGCTCGGAAAGTCTGGAGAGCAACTAGACGACGTTTTTCTCCCTAGAGCAGTGCCGGCTCAGGGGGGGGGGGGGGGCTATCAGCCCCGGGCGGTGGCCTAAAGGGGGCGGTGAGTGGAGTAAAGAAGTAAACCCAAGCTGAAAAACAATAACAGTTGTACAAGAAAATTGACAGAACTGACACACAAAACAGTTGACAGTTTCCGGCGTGAAATCTTTTATTCTAGGTTTTGAAGTTCCTTGAGCATTTCTCGAAGATAAATTGGGATGACGTTTGAAGAAATTTCGAAGCCATTTTTTGCCGGCATTCGCGTCTCGTTTTCAAAACGGATGAGGAAGGTTATTCCTTATAGCAAGCTGATACGCCAGTCTGCGAATGTCTGCGAGTCCTAGACCATAATATCTTTTGTCCATTTCCAAACAGGACTGGACCAAATCTTCTTCCATTTTAGGAAATCAAACTGGTTTTCGACCCATTTGTAGATTACATTGTTCTTCTAAGGGTTGCTCACGTTTGACATATAATTCAAGGGTTATTTGTGGAACGACGAAACTCTTTGACGCCTTTAAAAAACCCCATATGCTTACGTTTAACTGTGTCAATGGTTGCGTCTTCATATTCTCTGGATTCCAATTTTTATATGGGAGTCCTTTTGTAGGCAGTTTACTGAACTTTTTTTTCCTATAGATAAAAAAGTTTTCAAACCGTACATTTAGTTGGGTTTGTAAGTTTGGAGATCCAATTTTAGGACACATTTCTATCCAGAATTAGGCAGCCTTTATGACTAAGGTTATGTGATTAAAATAAAAAATCTTGACAGATATTTTTGTTTCAACCACTTCGGCTTATTCTACAACTATTCTAGTACATGCATGCGAACTTTCACTTTCCTACGCTAACTACCTTGTATAATAATGTTTAGGCACGGAAACAAAAAACTGTATGTCACAAAGAAACACATAATATTATGGCGCCATCCAGTGGCGTATTAAGGGGGGGGGGGTTAACCCCCCCAGATGTGTGAATAAAAATATTTTTATTTCGAGTTTATGACGAACTTTGGGCGCGGCCCCGAACAATGTTCGCCTGCGGCGCTTTTCCACCTTCCCACTTTCCATTTAGTGACCACCCCCCCCCCCCAAACAAAATCCTGAATACGCCACTTGCACCACTGAACATCCAAACTGTGTGCTCCCCTCAGACTCATTCTATATGAAAGACCTTTTTCAGTTTCGAGATGATATAGTATCCAAAATTAGGCAACTATCCAATATTAGGCGCCTTTCCTCTACATCTTTGTGTTTTTACGTTCGTTTTGTTCACATGGATAAGACCTAGTGGAAATAAACATAGGAAAATTTTATTGGAGTGGGGGGGCGGTCAGCTTTGAATAGCCCCGGGCAGTAAACAGCCTTAAGCCGGCACTGCCCTAGAGTCTAGAGGTTGGGGGAAACGTTATAAATAAAAAAATTTGTTTTGTCTTTTTGTAAAGGTCCCGAGCAAAAAATTAATCGTGTCTAGGTACCTTACCCTACAAAGTATGTAGGATGGGATATCTTTTGCCGTGGATTCTCTGCGCTTCGCTTCTCTTCGCCCCAGTGTGCGGACACCGCGTAAACGACGCTTCGCTTCGCCGCGCTTCCCTTCGCGACGCTTCGCCTAAGTGAGCGAGCACCCTTAACGTCTAACTACTTAGTAGTCTAACTATTTTTTTGATAAAGTACTTAGTTATTTTCCACTACTTTTTTCAAGTAGTTTGCCCAGCTCTGATCACAGTAGATGGTACTACATAGAATCCATCGGCTATTGCATTTAAAGTATTCTGTTTGTTTAGGCATGTACATGTACCACAAAAAAATAAGTACTGCTTTTTATAGTAGAACTGGATGTTTACCTCCTTGATATTTTTTGGTTAAAAAGTGATATACATATCAGTTCGGCAAATAATTTCCACTAGTTTTACAAAGATACTTTTTTCATACGATAAAGCCGATAAAAACTACTTTTGTATGAGTCTAGCGTGATTCTCTCTGGTTGGGTTTTTTCAAATAAATGGTAAATCTGATGAAAACTTTCCAGCAAAACTAACTTCCGAGCAATTTCTTTTCTTTACAAAATATAACCCCAGTACATAAACTCCTAGTCTGATAATCCGTAGAACAATAAAATTTATAAAAAGGAAACAAGTTTTATTGTCAGTGTCTATTAAAAAAAAAAGCTTGTGTTTTGGTCTATCAAAATAAATTGTCCTATATAAATCAGTTCTGCTAAAAAGGTAACAGAACCATCACAGAGAAAAAATTAGTAAGATAAACTAAAATACTCATAATACAGGAGATACAGAATGCTAGATTTGTTTACTTAACCTTATATATAATTTTATTTGCAAAATTTTCGTAGTAAGATTGAACAATTCTAATTAAGAGAGAAGAGAAAAATTAAATTGTAGTATTAAAAATTGGTACAAAAGTTATGCAAAATATAAATAATCCTTGTTAGTACTAATACGGCCGAAACTGTTTTTTTTTAATTTGGTCGAATTTTAATATTTTTATTGTTATCTGGTTAACCGATGTCGTAATTGTGCAATAATATTATCATATTTACTGAAAACGGGAAATTACATTGAAACTGCCTTTGCTCCCCCTTTTCTGATTATTAATTCTTTCGTATACGGAGCCAATCCTCCCTTTTATTACTTTAATTTAAGTACAATTTGTAAAACAAGAGATCTAAATAAATGGATACTTTCATATTAAGTCCTAATTTAAAAATCGCAATAATGAAATAGAAGGAAGAAAATTGTACATCGTCTAATTTTTAATAACTTTATTGGAGATATAAATGATTGAAATAAAAATTCCCTTTTCAATAAAAAAAATGGTCTGAAACTTCATTACATGTAGCCCAGGCTCGAGCTATAAAAGGGAATTTTATGACTGAAAAATTGAAATCAAAAATTCTGCTATGTATAGTTCAAGTTTTAAAAAATATGATCGTCTGTATTAAAAAAGTTATTTGTTAGAAGAGAACAGATGGAATATCTTAGATATGTATGTATAAGCGATTCAGAGTTTACGAGTCGAAAGAGACAGCGGTGTCGTCAACAAAGGGAGTGTAACCACATTCCTTCCCTTATTGAAGAGGTAGGTCATTTATGTATATTGAGAATAATATGGGTCCCAATACTGATCCCTGGGACACACCTATCGTTGTCGCCGCAGAAAACCCCACCGCTACTCCCACCTGTTGTTTGGCCATCTTAAGACCTACAATTCGTCTGTTATATACGTTAAAACTAAGAAATAACGCGAGAAAAAAAAACACTTCTGTTATTCAGTATACAACCAAACGTCACGCCATCCCTATTTCAATTTTACACGCGAAATTAGGAAAAAAGGTTTCCTTCATGTAGAAAAAAAGAAAATGTCCTTATCATTGTATAAAAATTCGGTAGTTTAAGAGATTCTTGTCAAGATTCTTTTCTAGAAATAAGAAAATAGGGGCCTGATAAGTCGAGAAACATTATTCTCCGATTTCGTGATCATGTGAACGTTTAATAAAAAGCATTACGTGTTTAATGGGTTGTTTTAACATAACTAAAAATAAAATGTCAGAACGAAGGATCGTTATCTATGTTAACTTTATTATTTTTAACCTATTTAGGTGAATGCCTTGGTGATTTTAACTCTTTCAACGTTTTTTAAAATAATTTTTCGTTGATAATAAAAAAATCTAACACTTGTTAGGTAAATAGGTATTTTCTGTGTGCATTTTAAAATTTTAAGGAAATAACAGCATGAAACTATAACCATTTATCCGCCCTATTTGCAAAATACCTCTTTTGTACAAGTGTAAGATATCTTCAAAGATTTTCATATTATACTTTCTATAGAGAGTCATAATATTAAGAACCTCCTAAAAACGAAACATATTTTTCAGCAACCCTCCATGTTCTCACAATTTTCGGATAAGAAACTTTTACCTAAAATCTGTTGCTTGTAAAAAAACAAATAATCACGGGATTTACTCTAAGAGTGTGAAATAAAAAAGGAAATTTCCATGCGGCACCCTTTTCAGACAGTGCTGCCCCTGTGGAATACTAAAAGAGTTTTTTGTCGACTTCTTTTGCATTTGCTTATTTATTTAAAGTTATTTTTTTTCTAAAAAGGAAAGCTATTTCAGGTATTTCTTGAGGTAAAGGGTCTGAAAAAGGGATGGTACGGATTTTCCGGGTCTATCTTTTTAAAATTTATTCAATTTATCTTTCAAAATTGTAGATATAAGGCTGAGTGTAGGGTAGAAAAATTATCTAGTTTTGGTACTTTTTTTAAATATTTTATTTCAATATAGACGTCAAAGTAAAAGTACAAACTTATATTATTTTGATTTGTTATTAACAATATTAATGGTAAAAGAACAGTTACTTGCATTTGTTAAGTTTATTACCGAAGCTAAGTGGATTTTACCTGGAATAGAAAGATTTCTTGCCATTCTAGAATTATTTATGTCTTATGTATGTTCAACATGAGATGGCGGAATGTCAATTACTGCTGGTTACAGCGATCTGGAAGTGGTACATCGATTTAATTCACATTTGTGACCTGTACTCGATTTCAACGGAAATTGCGCAAATTTCGACTTTGACGTTTAGTAGCTCCGAAACGAAACATCGTGTATAACTGATTTTTTTTACCGAAGCTAGTTGTACTATTCCTCTATCAACCCAAAAAATTCGATTGCTCCTCCTCTGACTGTTTCCGAGAAATCAAACCTGTTCGACTTTAGATTAGGCTTTACGTTAACATGTAGATTGACATTTATTTTTGCTGATCTCCTGACGTCATTATTCATTAAGGACAAATGGATGATTTTTAAATTGTAATAAATTATACCGAAAAGTAAACCTATTTTGTAGCTAAATTACCCTAGTAATTTTCTTCAAAATAATATTTTTGGGTTTGTAACGACTTATGTAATAAAAAATATGTGCAAACTTTCTAAAAGTCTTAAGAAATATGAATGAATTTTGCAAATATCGATGAGGCATTTAAAGCTAAACGAATGAGAGGCAATTTATAATATTTTCGTTTAAGTATAAGTGAGAAACAACTACCTTATCTTTTGATTAAATTGTTTTTTGAGACACAGTACAATAATCTTTAATTATGCGACTTAAACCTGTTAAAAATGCTAAAACCTTAATTAACCTGAATTTTCACATATTTAACGTTAACAAAAAATATGTCGGAACAATGACAGACACGTACTGTAATATGAATAATTATTGTAATTCTCAACGTGGAACAATAATTGTATTTTTAACAAGTATAGTACTTGTCTGGTAAGGTCATTAACTCTAATGTACAGTAATAGGTATCCTGGTTTTTCGTTTATGCTATGAATGTTTTGAAAAAAACTGATGCATTCTTTACGTATTTTTTTAGAGCAGAAATAATATTAGAAAAAGTCATAACTAAGGCGCTCCAGCTCGGTTAAACTCCATAGGCCACATGTATACAGGGTTGTGATAAATTAAGGAATAAATTCAAAAGCTCGAAAAAAATTAACTTAAAAACCCTCGGACACGTCGATTTAGTTTTATTTTTGCCCATATTCTAAAATTATTTTGAATTATACAGAAAGATTCAAAAAAGCTGTCAACTTTGATTTTTTTAGTGGAACACCCCAATTTTTTGGCCTGATTTGAATTCTCCGTAAAATTATAGCCAAATTTCATATACCATAACCTATAACTCAAACTGACAATTTTCGAGATATTAACATATGAATGACAAATTTGATACATTAAAAAGATGTAAATTGTAAATGATTTAACTTAGAGCAAAGTTGTATGTTCTATCTTACCAACAATTGAGAAATATTAATTCATGCAACAACACAAAACAGAACAAAAAATTAAACAAAACTACTACTTTAGTAAGTGTTGAAATTAACCAACATTTACAGCTCTGCAGGGCCTTAGACGGTCAAAAAATTCCTGTTGAACATTAGTAGCTACATCAGGCTGAATGTTTCTTATCACAGTACGAATTAGACCATTAAGAATTTCAATAGTATCGGGTTTATTTTTGTACACTATGTCCTTATAACCCCAAAAAATCGAAGGGAGTTAAATCCGGCGTCCTTGCCGTCCACTCTATCGCTCTGGAAAAGTGTTACTTAAATATTTTCTGACATTAGCCACATAATGTGGAGGAGCCTGACAAAAGTTCACTTGGGAGGTCAGGAACGTTTTGGTGTCAATTTTTTTTTAAATTTTACTCACTGCAGATTGAGTTATGGGTCCCCTACGGGGATATTTTTGTTGTTAAATATTTCACAAACTTTCTGTTGTGTCCTGGTCTTATTATTAATACCAAGCATTATCAAATCCTTCGCGGTTAAACGTAGAGCCAATATTTGGATTCTAAAGAGCAGCAATATTTTTTTGCAACTATTGACAGTGCCACAGTCATTAAAAGTAATATCTAAGATATAACATACAACTTTGCCTTAAGTTAAATTATTTGCATGTATGTATTTGTTCTATTATGGGTGCCTGTTGACTGTTGACGTCATATCAATGAAGTAAAGTATACATTACACCACCTACGTCAGATACACTTTGACGCGCAACAGATCGTTGCTCAATAACCATCTAATTACGTTCCCCAAGGACCCCCCTAGAACACACAATTCTCTCATAATAATAACATCGAAAAACTTCCTGCACAAATATAAAAGGTGTTCAGCTGAAAATAAACATTAAAACATGCAAATAACTCTGATTTCGCTCGCCATATTTATTATTTTGTCAAAGCCTATTTTTTACGACTTTAAAAACAATTTTCAGCGTATCCAAACTGGACATCTCTAAATTATTTTCGGACACTGCACGGTGTGTATCAGAATTAAGAACATGAGCGTGCATAAAAAATACTAATGGTGACAATGGACAGCGCTGCTTGCTTTCCAAATGATTTTCATCTTGGAATGGATTGCTAGAATGAATTTAGTTCTGTTATTGTCGAAAGTACGTACTAAAATTGCCCTTTTCTTTATAAATTTGCGGAAAATCCCAGAAACAAATTTATAGTATAAAACTTAGTTGTCTTATTCTTACACTTGTCAGTTTAAAATTTTTGGTTGTCAAATTCGACCGGACTAGCGTTGGAGAATCTGGCCGAAAATGTTTCAACATGTGTTTTACAGTTTTTATAAATCAACCCCTAACATTTTGAAATTTTTAACTATTTTTCGAGGATCTAGACTATGTCACTTTGATTTTTCCTGCGGTACCGCCAATGGAATGACACTTGTTTTTAGAATTGCTCTCTATTTTTGATAATGCTGTGTCAAAACATAATAGATATTTTCAGTCGCGATAATTCATTCACTATTTTAAAAATGGATAGGTTTAATAAGAAAAAGCAGGTTGCCAAGTTCAGTTTCATCCGATTATTTGCAGTTTTAAAATTAAAAAAATATATTAAAAATGTTACTGTAAAATTAATATATCTACTTACTTTTTATAAAAAAAATTAGCATGTGACAACAACAAGGTACATCGTTCATGTTTATCGATATTACCAATCTGACCCCCAGAAAATCTAATATAACATGGCCATTATAAATTTAAAGAGGAGGAGATAAGATGAAGGGAGGGGGAAATAATAGGTGCACTAAACATTTTTTTTTCATAAAAATGAACAAAATACGTAATAATATTATTTCATACCTTTCAGTGCTTTTCGTTTTGTGAAATTGGTTCATTTTTTCGAAAAAAAGAAATATTTTTTAGGAGCAATAATTCATAAATACAACCTGACAAAATCTAATATTTCAATCCTTTTCAATCCGAGTCCGACCTCGATTAATTATATAACATTAAAATCCCTGTAGATATAACTAACCTAGCCTAATATAGATAACTCATGTTTCATGTATTCATAATCATGACATCAAAATAAATTATCACCTATACAACGACGTAAGTCGGGAGCGGAAGCTAGTCATATCATATAGATAATCATGCAAAAATTGAGACTTTTATTAATTTTTTTTTTTTAATATTTTGAGTTTTCTTTGCAACGTGAGGTTTCTCGACCCTCCGCTCTTTTTGTGTGCTCGGGTTATCAGTGATTAAGTGTTTTAGGGATGTTTTATCATCCTATCAGCTGAATACGTGTCAATACAATGAACGTATCTAGCAAAATCAAATATCATAAAAGAACCTGGCACTTGAAAAGTTTGTTGGGACAAAAGTTCGCTGCTTTTGCAGCTTTCGATACGTCGTCGTCTGTGTCGAAATTAAGTTTTATTCTCGTCCAATACGTTTCCAAATTAAATTTCTCAAGGGGTGGCGATAACTTTGATAACAAGTCGCCTTATTCTTAAATTTGGAAAGCGCCGTCCCGACGACGCTTGTTTTGATTTATGCTTATCTGTTGTCTACTTCCCAAGCGCCTTTTTGGGATCGTTGTTGTAGTCATATATCAAAGGTGAAGTGCGTATACTGCAGATGCCGAGCGTTTCTTTTTAAGTACGACGATGGGGTGAAAATTTTCGAGCCAGACCCAGAGGGGGCCTACCTTAGTTTTGTTAACTGTTTGTCAAATTATTATAAATTATCTGAATTGTTTATACGATAAATTTCAAAAAATACTCGTTTACTATGAGTTCAAACACTGATTTGATCGATAAATTGGAATTTAAACTATGTGTTTAACAAAATATATTATCTCAAAAAATATGCTTGTTGTTCTGTTCCAAAAAAAGTTGCTACTATAATAAAATTAGCCTAATTTTTTTTCGGTGACCTGTTTCTCTGATTGTAATAATAAAATAAACTCTAGTTTTTTATATTTTCAGCACTGAACCAGTTTTCTGCCTTTCGTACTAAATTGAATAAGGAAGGTTATAGTCATATTTCACGGTCTATTTCAATATTATACAGGGTGTTTGGTAACAAATGGATCATACGTTAGTAGTGACTTTCCTGACTGAATTATGTCCATTATGTCCTAAATGTTTGTTATTTAAAATATTCTCAAAATTACCAACATTACCGGTAAATTACCACTGGAAAAAATCAAATGAAAATTACCGGTAAACTTCAATCACTGGGAATAATAAATTTCTATTCAGAAAATGTGTACATTGAAGCACCAAGAAGTTGGGACGTTTTAAAATGGCATTTGATGCCTTGTGTGGTGCCCCCTATCGATCTAAATTGATACAGGGAAGCCACTGCTAAGCTATGGCCTATTCGTTACCAAACACCCTGTATATGTATGAGCTTGTCAGGGGTTTTTATATCAAAACCCTAGGCCAGCAAGTCCAATTTTAAAAGGATTATCTCTGTTATCATCGTCTAAAAGTTAGAGAAACTCTTACAAAATAGTCCGCCTTTCGCCTTTTGGGAAATGATATTCCTAAACGTGTAAAACGACATCTGAGGTTACTGAACAGTAAACAGCACTGGTAACGGCAATGACTACAATGTTGTGAAGTCTTTTAATTTCCCCCGGAGTCGGAGGGTGGCAAATGTACTAAGCTCTCTAGCGAGTTTCCCAATTTACCAGCCGGATGTTGAGAAAATTTCGAGGGAAATTTCGCCGCGGCGAAATCAAAAGAAAATGCTCGCCTAATGACCCAAAAATAAAGTGAAATTACTACTTAAAAGCTACAGAGTGGGCTAATATGGGTTTTAGAGCGTTGATTAGTTTTTTGCTTAAAAGCAGACCTATTAGGGAAGAAAAAGATAATGGCAATTGTATTTCTTTGAACTTTTTTCTATCTGACTTCGCGATTTAAGCGAATTAACTCCTTAATTCTGATTTCAATTTAGAAGATACAAAAATTCGGTCAAGTGCAAGCTATACTTGCACGATTAGTATAAATAATTAAATTGTTTGTAACAATTGATCGCAATTTTTAAGCGGTTTTCCCGAAAAATGGAAAAAAAATGAATCATGAAAAAATACATCATATATATTGTTGAATTCGTGACTCAATAAGCTTTCATTTGGCACACCATACGATGCCCCTAAATCTTTTTTCCATTTCCCAATTCACTCCCATGAAATTAACCTCCAAAATCGAAATTTAAGTTTTTATACTTCACGTCGATAATTGGGCCTCTCTTTGTGCTAAATTTCAAATTTTTACGTCGAATAGTTTCAGAGAAAATCGCCTGTGACAGACGCACGGACAGATATCGAAGTAATTCCATAAGTGTTCCGTTTCACGGAATATTAAAAGCATCAGAATAGCAGTAAAATACCTGAATTATTTTGTTTTTCGTTATAAAAAGCAAATACTAACTGTAACCTACTAAATTTATATTATCCGATACGCGAGCCAAAAAGGGATTTATTGGCTGCATTGACCTACATATTTAGGAAATTGGAACAAAACAACATAATACCCAGCTAATGGACAAAACATCAGAAAAAGCTAACGAATGATCAAAAACTAATAATATATATTTTCTGTACTATTTAAACATGTGCATCTTTGTTTGGAAATAAATATGTCGATGATGTGATAAACTGGTTATGTTTTTAATTAGGTTTTTCTTCTTCAATTTTCTCTTAGCACACATAAAAAAATAATTGTATAATCAAGAATAAAACGCTCTATTGAATGGACGTATGTATGTATGTCTTGTAAAATATCGATTTGCCTCTGAACTACTTAGTCCTGCCAAGGGTGTCCCCGAGCAATAGAAATAATATTTCAGCCAACAATAGGACCCATTGAATTAATATTTTTTTATTATTTCTCCAATACCTTATATGTTTTAAAGGAGTGTTTATTTTAATTGAAATGGTATAAGGATTATTGACTTAATTTTTACATTTTTTATTTAAACCGTAGTTCTTGTTCGTTTAATAAAATATATTGTAATTTGAACCACACCGCCTACAAATGGCTATTTTTCGCCCAATAAGCATCAAATAGTTTAATATTTTGGCTCTAACAATCTTACACTCCAAGGAATATTAGATATTTATTGGATTCCAATAGTATTTTGGTCATTGAAATAATGGTAATATAGTTTTCAAAGAAGTAGATATACTTTTGAAGTCCACTAATAAGTCTATATTTAAAGCAATATTTTTTGTTGATTATTTCAATGATGTTTTGTTGAGACAATATTATCTTTAATATAACTAATGTGACAGTGGTGAAAAACAATACTATTACTGAAAATAGCATAGCAGTTTTTTCTGTGTATCGATCCAGGTACATAGTTTGGAAGGAAGACCGTAAGAAGGTAGTTTGTTGAGGAGTGCGGCATGACATACTTGGTCAAAGGCCTTGGAAATATCAACGGCAACAATCTGGGATTTGCCATGAAATTCGAGAGACTTGTTCCAGATATATGTGACAAAGGCAATGAGCTCAGCTGTGAATCTTTGGTGACGAAATCCGTACTGTCTGTCATGTATGATTTTGTGTTTTTCTAGATATTTTAGAATTTGCAAGTTGATTACTTTCTCCATAACTTTGCTGACAATGGAGAGAAGAGGGATAGGTATATCATTAGATGGAAGGGACTTGGAACCGAAGGTAGTTTCTTGTCAAAAGCTATAATATTTCCCAGAAGAATAAAATAATACTGGAAAAAAGATACTACTTGCTTGGTATGGGGCAGTTTTTATTGTCCATGTAGTAGGAAAGGAACTAATTACTTGTCTAAACTGTTTTGCATCACAATTCTATTTTTCATTTACACATTTCAATCATATTATTATTTTTAGATTAATATAATTCTGCATTTATCGATATACAACATTGAAACACATAAACATATTTCAAACTAAAACAAACACATCCGTTTTACGTGCCCTCTAATATTTTTATTTTGTGGCGTCCGAATCATCACGTTAATTAAAAATTTCATCATTTGGCCATTTGGTGTGGTACAAATGGATCAAAATGGCGCGGTTTAAAATATCATTAGCCTGTCAAAATCAGACATCATTTATTTTGATTTCGACTAGTAAAATCATTTTTTAGTACACTGCATACGACACAAAAACAGTTTAAATTATTGTCCACTCTCACAAAAAATTGCCCCTCCATTGGAAAAAAGCAGAAATACACCCCGAAAAATCTGTAAATACACTTAAAATATGCATAACTTTTAAAGCGAACCTGTTGTTTCTTGGGGTTAGGTTAATAGTAAAAATATTTTCTCATTAAAAGTCTATCTACGTTTCGATCCTTTTTCGGGCCATTTTCAAAATATTTTTTATACTGCTTGGTAAAAAGACCTTGAATACTTTAAGGTCTTTGGAGGACTCCAAGTCCCAATACATATTTTACAAATAAATGATTACTGACCTGGATTTTGCTAACTCAAGACTTTAGGACCAATTAGTTAGTATACATTTTCGGAAAATGTATTTTTGAAATTCTTTAAAAAAAAAAAACTCGAAAGAATTTTGAAAAAGCATCTTCCGAAAAAGCAATTTTTCGAAAAAATTTACTTAACTTAATTTAATTTAAAAAATAAAGGTTGAAGATTGTTTATTTTTAGTAAGAGACGTGATCCGCGAAAAAATAATGTTTTACAAAAATCTAGAAGCTTCCTGAATGATGTAAAACTCCAATCCACCTTCATTCATTGCAACACACAACTAAAGCGGGACATTATTCTTTCGTTTATTGTTCCCATTGTCCCAACTTGCATTATGCACGTACTGGCTCTAATTACAGCTCCATTAAGAAAATTTCTCTATTTTATTTGTTGTTTTTGTCGGTTAATTTCGGTACGTTTTTAGTTTTTGCGAGCGTTGTTAGGGAGATAAGCATGATTTACTAACTTATCTTAATAAGATCTTGTTTATAGGCACTTATCCAAGTCCCAGATAGTAAAACTGTCTAAACTTTTTCTTGTAATGATATGTAATAAATAGAAGAATCGAAGTAGAGTTAATAAACTTTATTTTGTTTCTGGCATATAGGCATACTAAGTTGATTAAGATTGTTTTATGTTCTCCTATTCGAGATCGCGATATACTATCTATACAATTGGTTTTTCCATAAGAAATAGCGAAAATAGTGATAAAGGACGCCAAATACTTCTCTTACCGTTGTTTCTAAAGCATATTTTAAACATTTAACTACATCAAAACATTCTGGTACTATCAGCAATAGCTTCTATTTAATTGAAGCTCGAATACATTCAATTTATTTTAAACGTTTCGATAGCCATAAAATCAGTTCATTCAACGTTAATAATAATAAATGGAAGTTTCGAAGTTCTAGAAAATAAACTGTTTTAAGTTCATATTTTTATTAGATGAAAAATTTTAAATTTAAATTTTGCGCTTGTTGTCGGTAAGGCTGCTGTTGGTTTACAGAATACGTGGTCGTCTTGAACAATTCGAGAAACAGGGTGTTTAATATATTTTCGTTTTTAAATGTTCCTTTTTAATTTCTCTAAAATGCGTTAAGATATTGACATGAATTTTGGTACACGCCAGTATGTAATCAAAGGGTACTTTTACGTGTAAAAATTTATTTTCTAAAGTACTTGCCTCAGTGGCGTGCGTACGGTAAGTCTTTATTTTTAGCGAAAAAATGGCACGCCACTGTTTTTTTGCAAAATTGATATTGTTTTCTTGAAGTCCAATCAATTCTGGGTGAAAACTGTCTCCTAAGCTTTTTTGTTCTGACGCACCGTTTTCGAGATTAAAGTTAATTTATTTCTAAAATAAAAACAAATAATAAAAATATTTCTTGTTCAGGAAACAGTGCATTTTGATTTAAGTTTATTGTACATGCAGGAAATGGCTTTTCCGTGCTTCAATACATGCTCTAAATCGTCTTCGCTTCGCATATTTCTCCTAACTCTTCGGAATACTTGAGGTGTGAAAATATTAAACTCCCTATATCTCGAAAAAGAAGCGGTTAAGGATCCATTTCTATATAAACTTATTTTCATATTTTTAGATGTAGAACCTGCCCTTAAAATTTCTTAACATCTTTTTGTAACACTGTGCTTCAATAACCTTTCATTTGACACCCACACGATGCCCTTGAATTTTTTCTCCATGCCTCAATTTACCGCCTGAAACTAACCCCCAGAATCAAAATTCAACTTTTTATACTTCACGTCTATAATTGGGCGACCACACTCTATCTCTGTGCTAAATTTCAAATTTTTACGTCGAATAGTTTCAGAGAAAATCGCCTGTGACAGACTCACGGACGGACGGACGGACACCGAAGTGTTTCCATAAGTTTTCCGTTTCACGGAACACTAACAATGGACGGTCTGCAGAACAAGAAACTTCAACATTTGCTAAACGCGGAAGCCGTGACTAATGCTTCACCAGGCATTAAATACAGCTTGCAATAATTGAAATAACGCAATATAACAATCATTATATATAAAATAATGCTAATAGATGCAAGTTATTAAAATAATATCCATATTATCGACCAAACCCAATCCCATCTGGCCTTGTTATGCATTTTTTATATCTAAATATAAATCTTAACAATATTTTGTCGTGTAAAAAGTTTAATAACTCCAATTAGTTCTGTTGGCATCAAGTGAACAGCTTTTGAGTCATGTCGTTTGATATTTTTGGCAGGCTTTTCCTTTAAAATATCATTTTTTGTATCTTATATTTATCCGAAACGTAACTTCGTTGGACGTGGGATTGTCTACCTCAAAAACTACAGCGGCAATTAAAGCAACTAACAAACTGCGCCTCCCTTTACTCCGCACGCATGCATACCCCGGTTTTCAGTCAACTTGTACAGCTATAAAACATTTGGTCTTTAAATAGGTAATTAAATTTACAAGCGTGGGGCGCACATATACGGGGTGTCAACAAAATAATTTTACATATCCTAATTTTGTTCATATTAAAAATAGAAATTTCATTTTTGGGTTGAAGCTTTAGTTGACCAAAACACAGTTTTTACCATAAAACAATTGAATATCGTTAGTACTAAAACAGCCAGCGGAGCGCATGTCGGTGTTGCCGTTTCGTTTATTTAATTTGCCAGGTTGCTCACTACGTTTAGTTGTTTTCCGTAGGATAACGTCGAATTTTAAACCGTAATATTTTTATTATTGTCCGCCAACCGATGCCGTAATTGTGCAATAATATTAACATATTTACTGAAAACGCGAAATGACATTGAAACGGCCTTTGTTTCCCCTTTTCTGATTATTAATTCTTTTGGATACGTAGCCAATCCTCCCTTTTATTACTTTTATTTAATTACAATGTGTAAAACAAGGGATCTAAATAATGGGTACTGTCATATTAAGTCCCAATGTAAAAAGACTAATAATAAAAAAGAATTAAACAAATTGTACATCGTCAAATTGTTAATAACTTTATTGGGGAGATAAATGATTAAAATGAAAATTCCTTTTTCAATAAAAACCGGTCTGAAACTTCATTACATTTAGCCCAGACTTGAGCTATAAAAGGGAATTTTATGACGGAAAAATTGAAATAAAAAATTCTGCTATATCTATATAGTAAAATTTAAAAAAATATATGATCGTCTGGATTAAAAAAGTTGTTTGTTAGAAGAGAGCACATGTAATATCCTAGATATGTACCTATGTATGTATTTTTTTTTCTACAAGCCAAGTTCAATGACTTTTATATCATAGACTGATTTGACCAACTCCCGAAATAGACCACCACCAATTAATTAACCACTCATAGTTTTCGTAAATCCCGATGTGAAATTGTCTCGTGAATTTTTTTACCGACTTTTCCAGTTTTGTCTCTAAACTAATAGGAACCATCGCAGCAGGCGAGACCCCTGAAATTTTAAAGTTGTATATCTCTGTTGCTACTTATGGGATCCATGTCAAGTTCAGGTTTTTTAATAGTGAGCCTACTAGGAATGTTTTGGTAAAGAAAAAAATATTTCGTAATTTGCGAAAAAAGTTGAATTTTTGAATTGACCTACCTGGGAAAAAAATTAGCACGCTTACGTATTGTATTCATTATTTGTTCTAAACAAATTTAACACCATTTTGTTGACAATTTTTAAATTTTAAGATCAAAAAATATGTTAATAGAAAGTTATACTCATTTGAATTCTTTTAAACCTAAAATCTAACTTAAAAACATATTCAAATCACTATAGCTTTTTACTAATGCAATTTTTTCTACTAAAATTTAAGAATTGTCAACAAAATGATGTAAAATTTGTTTAGAAAAAATAATAAATAAAATACCTAAGCGTGTTAATTTTTCTCCCAGGTGGGTCAGTTCAAAAATTCAACTTTTTTTCGCAAATTACAAAATATTTTTTTCTTTACCAAAACGTTCCTAGGGGGCTCATTATTAAAAAACCTGAGATACAGAGATACACAACTTTAAAATTTCACAGGCCGCGCCTGCAGCGCAGAGCAGCTGCCGAATTTTTGGAAAAATATTTTTTCTTAAAGATGCTCAAAGACGTTTCTCTGGGTAACTGCTACGTCACTGTCTACAACCCTCCAGCAAAGCCACTTTTCTCGACATACATCTCAGGATGGACGAGATTATTGCACTGAAGCTGATTTTTTACAATTGACCTTGTCGGAAAAAGGTCTGAAGAAATATAAACGGTTATTCATCCCTGAGGGCCATAAAGCGGCTTTTATCGCAGGAAAGGAGTGCGATGGTTTGCAGAACATTTGTTGTTTCGGGGGATTTTTGAGATGGGATTTGAGACCAGAATTTGAAATTAAGCGGCATTGCAGCTTGAAAAATGGGGTTCTCGACGCTGGCGATGACAGGCAGCATATTTTCGGGCTCGAAATCGGTTTTTAAACGAACGTACCAATATTTTTCCTCTCTTATTGGGGTGTTTTATCCGATTATGTACTCGAGGAAGGTTATAATATGTATCTTATTCTGCCCCTAAATAAGTTACTGTCACTTGCTTCGTTGTCTTCAAGAGTAGCCGTGATATTATATGCTGACAAAGGATCAGTGTCTTCTGTAAATGGTAATTAAATCTGTAATAAAGGGACATTTTTTACATTTTTGTTCACGGGTCACTGCACTGTGGCTCGCTTCCTCTTTTAGAATTGCCGCCGCAAGCCACTGAATTAGTGTCCTTTTGTCTAGATTTATGGTAACGACTCGTGAGTCGCCTATGCTCATAATTATAAATAATCCTTATTTATTAAAATATAATTTACAAAAATACATTCATTATACGTAATTCTACTAACTACTTTTTGTCTAACATGACACGTGTCCTAAAAATGCTTTTATTTTTATAAATACCAGCATCCTTTTTCGTTTGATTTATTAATCCCAAGAGCACGAGACAAAGTACAAAACAGCCAAATTGGGTGTAAACATTTTAATAATGATTTGGATTGAATTACTAATAATTTTACGAGTGTGTCGTATCAAGAAATGTAACACATTTTGTTATGTCAATTACGCGCAAACAAAATTTGATATAAACAAGGGAACAAAATTCTGCTCAGGCTACGGTAAAAAGACTTAAGATTTGCACAAGTTATGGTGAATCACAAGGACGTACCCAGTGAGGGGCAGGGGGGCAGATGCCCCCTCCCAGAAGGAAAAATAATCTAGTATATTCTCGAAAATAATAAGAGTTGCCCCCTCTAGTTCATATCCTGGGTACGCCCTTGGTGAATCACCATTTTCAGTTTAAAAGTTTTTCAAAATCTCTTATCTAATAAGTAAAAAATTTTCCCATGTGGCAAGACCTCTGTGGGCCACGCGTATATAAGATAATATATAGTTTTTGCTACGAATCTGGGTATGTACTTGTTTAAATTCAGTGACAGAATGACATTGATCTGGTATGGGAAATCATTCTTGTAGTCGGTGAGTTACACTTGCAGCCATGCGGAAATAAGAATATATATCTTTTAAAACAAATTCCTATATACGGTAAATACCAAAACCTGTTGTTGTATCGGTACCGGTCAAGTGCCGGTAACCCTAATTAAGTAAATGTTTCATTACTGGAATGCCGCCGCAAAGCCCCATTTCCAATCGAGTGGCGATTTGTGAATCAAGAATAACCGGTTGCTAGGGTTCCCGACACTTGTAAAAATCTACTAAATGCCGATCTCAAATCTACCAGACATCCATCAACACCGTTATTCAATTTCGATAGACCGATATTCAAGCTAAATGGTGCGGTTTTTATGGGGATGTGGTACTAAGGCGTTTATAGTTGAAGAAACAAACTAGTATTTGATGGTATATTGGTAAAAAACGTTGATAAAACATAAAAATACAACCAATTTTTGCCCCCGACCAGGGATTAAATCTACCAGATCTAGTAGAAAATCGACTATGTTGGCAACCCTGCCGATTATCTACATCAGTCTACTTACTGAGTTGAAAATACGGGTAAAGTGTAGTAAACATGGGATTTTTCAATCAGCTTTGTCCAGGTACTCATATACGAGGGGATATTGATATTTAGTAAGCCTGGAAAGTTTCTAGTAGATAAAATTAAATATGGTTGGTCTGGTTACAACTATGATGTCTTATAAATAAGTTGTTACAGTTTGACTTTCATAAGTTAAACGGTGACAAAACTAATCACTAATCACATTGTTAACTAAATCAAATTTTTTAAATAATTTAACGTTACAGCATATTATTTCCTAGGTACGCCTATGGCGATATTATAAAATTTTGCTTCATCACTGACTAAAGGTCTCTCGGCGTTAGAGGCCTTGAACAAATGTGCCGCTCGAGAGTTATCCTTCTGGTTATTTATTTATTCTTGTGGTTATACTGGACACAGGAGTGGACCATAGAACAGACTACAAATCAAGGGGCTTGCTCAGATTTGCTCCCTTTAGAGCCCAAACCAATCCAGGTCAGCGCCCTGCGGCCCCGATTTACATCGATTCGATTTAATTATTATAAAATAGCCACGACCGACGAGTCGACGATTTTTTCACATTCAATTAAGCAAGATAGAGTCTACGTAATGATGATAACGACCGTCTTCCTAAAGATTAATATCCCTTTTGGCTTTTAATAAATGACTGCTGACATTCCGGAGATCCCCAGCCGCAAAGACATAATCGACCATGAAAGTTTACCCAGAAGTTTTTGTGTCCGGAGAAAATGGGACTCCCGTTTTCAGAAAAGGGGCGAAAAAACATAATAAAAGGATATAATAATAATAATGTCTTTATATTTAATGCCTAAACACTTGTTTTGTTTTTTCTTTTTGGGGGCTGCAAAGTATGCCAAGATTATGTGGGTAAAAGATAAATACGAAGGTGGTGGAAAAACAAAGGACGATATTAAAACAAAGGGTATATTACGTTTTTCGCTACACTGAATAAAACGACCCAAAAATGTTTATAATAATTAAAAATATTTGCCAAGGGCCAGACATTTATTTTAGTTAATCTAGTCGTACTTAGTATTAGGTACTTGTATTAAAATGAATCACGACATAACAGTTATATTTCCATAAGCCTGCAGCATGTTCATGGGCTGAATTATTGTAAATTATTATTTCTTTTTTTTATAATTTTTGGTGTGATGTTCTATAATCACTGGAGCTGTGCGAATTTATGGTATTTCAGTGTAATTACCGTTTTATTAATTGGTTTGTGGTAATATAAATAAAATAAATATACAGGGTTTACATTAGGCCGTTAGGCTTCCTTAAACTTTTTGGCGATAAAAAAATTAAATTTTACTGCGTAAATCTGAGACTGTCAGAAGAAAAACATTTTTTTTTAAGAAATCACCCCTTTTGAGCTGAAAATGTCTAAAGAAAAACATTTTTTTTCTGAAGAAATGTGTATTCGAAAAAATGTTCTTACTCTGCAAAATATATTTTTCCATAAGATTAAACAGCCCTTCGGGGAAAACCTTCAATGTTAAAGAAATTTGTTCCAGTTTTCGTCTGCATTGTCAGACTTACGGCAAACTTCGTCATCCCTCAACTTTTTCCTAAATTATGTTTCCCTAACAATGGGGCATTTTTATAATGAGATGCCCATCTTTTGTAGCAACTAAAGTGGATAAAGAAAGTAGTTCATTATAATAATAAAAAAGTTTAGGATAAATAAAAGCGAATTTTCGCTTAGCTTCAAATAATAACATTTTTTTGAAAAAAGTGGTATTGTGCTATTTTCGTGCTTATATTTATTTTTAAGAGAAGTACTATGTGCAGATCATAATATGAACAGCTCGTCAAAAAAAAAGTTTTTGAATCAGTTTTAAATTGCCGTAGTTTGAAAGCGAATTCACGGATTTTGATGAGCTTTTCAGATCCTGAAAGGCTGTTTTGTTTACACTTCGCTTTAAGAAGCCGTTTTCCGTCAGGAAGGTAAGGATATCTGGACATTATACAGAGCGGCAAACAAAATAGTGCAATAATGTAAAAAGTTTAAGTTCTCGTATTTGTACTTGTACTTGTTTGTTGTATTGCATACTAGACAGAATTTGAAGTCTAAGTCAATATCGCGGGACGGGGATCTGAAGAAACTAACAAGTTGTGCAGTGTCCTCAATATTCTCGGTCCGTCCTCGCTTTCGCGCGTAATGTTCTCGGAATTTAGGAAACTCTTTATTTCTAGCTTCTGATGTCTCTTCAGATAAGTGTCCATAAGAAATGTTCTCGCAAATTCCTGCCCAATGTATTAATAACATATGAACACTTGATGGCACATACTACCAAATATGTAGTGACACATACATATTTGCAGTATTTGTTAAATATTCTTGAACAGTATTAACATTTAAGTTTTGACCTGAAGAAAGCGCTTATAGAATTACAGCAACTTCTTTTTATTACATTCTTGTTCAATCCGGTGATTGCTGCTGATTGTTCGCAATGTCGAAAAAAAGGTCCAGCAGTATTGTCGTCATTTGTAGTGCTCTCGCCCTGTTTTACAACGTCTATTAGTATCGTAAGTCGATTTCAAAAATCATTTTGGATTTTCTTCTTTCGTTGCTCTTTAATTACTTTGTTTTCACCCTTAGTGGCATTCTTAATTAAATTACAAAGCATAGTGAATAAGTTAACTATTACCTACTTCTTAGAATATAATGTTTAACAAAATAACGATTTAAAACTGGGTGTACTAACGTATTTTTAAAACTATGTAGGAAGGTACTTAGATTCATGAATATTTTATTTAATATTATTTCAGTCACTTTTCTTAGTAAAAGGTAAATTACCTTTAATTTTTTATAAAATTATGTATAAAATGTATTTTTATCTCCAAAAAGGTAAAGTAAAAGGTTCCCTAAACTGCTGCAATATCAACCAAACGTAATTTATTATAAATTAGAAACTACTTGTACTTGAGACATTACTGCCATTACCTGAGTAGTAATTTTGAGATGTCTGCCGCACTCGTCTGAGGGAGAAGTTCGAATTATTATATACCCTTATCAATTTCTGAGAGATGTGCTTAGATTGAGGCGAAATTAGCAAGTTGAGGGACAAATTTTCCCGTATTTAGTAAATTTTCGCTAATAATGGAGACGTAGACCTTGAGACAGAGTAATAGATTATCGTACGCACAATTAATTTTAGCATTAATATTGCATATACCGGGTGTCCCAATAGAGTTTTCAATTTTGCATGTGTCATCTAGAGACAAGGCAATTTCATTATGGATCATTTTATGACGGAAGAACGTGTTAGGACTGTTCAAACTTATTACGAAAATTCCCGTTCTGGTGTGAAAACAATTCCTAAACTTCCTGTAATTTTTGGGTGTAATCATGTGTCAAGTAACAATGCAGTTCGCATTCTTATTCGAAAATTTGAGGTTTCTGGATCGGTTGTTCATTTAAAGGTGCCAGTATTTCCAGATCGCTATCTGTTTATTCATCCAAGTCAGATTCTCCATAATTTAAGGTTTTTTGAGGTATCTGAATAAGACCTGTTACTTCTCGACGCTATTAAAAGAACGTACTTAATTTTTTACAGTGTCTTTATTTTCATCTGATGGTTAAAGAACTAAAATATTTTTAGGGTGGCCAGAGATGCTTCTGCTGGAGCATTGCCACGGTTACCGGATTCAAAAATTACCGTGCTAAGCCAATTTTTGTTTCGTTTCCTTGCTTTCTATCTATACACCTTTTTTGAGAAAAAATAATATTCTTTTTTCTATTGTCTTTTCCGTGCAATCAGATATTTTGGACCTAACATAGGTAAATCAGTTGCTTTCTAGCATTTGCCGTTAAGGCCTCGAAAAGAAGAAATTTTGCTTTTTAGGTAATCAAACAATAATTGTCGGGTAAACCGCTTTGTGACACCAAAAAATTAAAAAATAAATTTATCCTACTTACGCGCACCTACCGTAAATCCAGTCTTAAATTAGAGGTTGATAATTAATCAGAAAACAAATAAAAAAAAATTAGGAAGGAACAAGGGGTAAATTAATTTTTCGACTCGAAGAATTGTACTTTTAAATGACAAAATTATTATTAATTTATTTTATTTTCATGTTCGCAGCGTTTATACACTCCTAAGTAAATATGATTTTTTTAATATTCGCTTTTTTAGATACCTGAAGAACTGTTTAATATGATCATATTAAGTATTAATCAAAATATAGCAGAAAATTCCGAATTTTACGTGTTTTTTAGGGCATTTGCAATAGAAGGGGCACTTTGTGTATATTTTCCCCAGATCACAGCCCCACGAAAAAAAAAATTCATGTCCACTGGACTAGATCCCCATGTCTATATGTTTTCGAGGTCGCTGAATCCGAATCCGACATCCGCTTCACCCCATCAGATCTATTGGACACCGTAAATCACCAAAATACTTCAAATTTTCACTCCAGGATTTCTTCCCATATTTTCTAGCGTTGCTCAGCATTTGACTCTGGTGTCCTCTGCTCTTTCTTCGTTTATTCGAAAGTGAGACGTGGGGAGGGTAGAGGAGTAACATCCGATCCGGAACGCACCCCCCGAGGAGTTGAAACCACCCTTTCAGTCCTCCAGTGAAAATTTGAACTATTTTGTTTGGGTTTGATACTTACTATAAATATGTCTTAGTCTGTCAAAAAAGTTTTTAAATCTGTTTCTACTTGTGCATTTTAAAATTTGATCTGACTTTCTCTAATGACTGATGATTCTTTACCATCGACCAGTAAAATTAAGGATTTTATTTTTTTAAATGTTGCAAATAATAAAACGCTGCCTCTAATCATGTCCATCGTGTAAGAATCGGCGGTGGAGGTTCTGGAATACCAGGACACTGTTTATCTAATGCTATAGTCACCGTATACAGACGTATACGGTGCTATAGTGTATTTTCCAAGATTAAATACTTAAATGAGCACTGAAAAACATTCCTTGAAATCTAATTTATTCCCCTAAATAACCTTAATTAAAGCGCAAAACCGACAAAAACTCTAGAAGGAAAGCCATTCATAACATCAAGAAAAGAAAATAATAACAATCACGTGAAAAATATTTCAAAAAATGCCATAAAACGGGTCTCGAGCAAATTAAGTCTGAGAACTAAGTTGATTAGAGGCCGGAAAAGCCGTCTAAACTTCGCAAATCTCTTCTTTGTAAATAATTTTATTTGTTTTATTAGGTGTTTTTTAAAAGTCACAATTTTCCTCATTAGTATTGTACCTTGCACCTAACGCAACATTTTTTGCGCGCCGCGATTAATTTTGAAGGGATAAAATATGAACTAATTGCCTGGAGCCGAAAGAGCTCGAAACGCTACGGGAATAAATTGAAATTTAGATGTTTTTCTGTGTTACGTACTCGCCATTTAAAATAAAGGCCGAGGCAGTTTTTGCAAGGCATTGGTAAATAACACACGGAAAGAAATCTCGATTACGATTACTTAGAAATATGTAAATATTGTCTTGCTTTCTATTATAGATTATAGCAGTGTAGGGAAACTTACTTTTTCTTATTTTCACCAAAGGATTTTTAATTTCACAACGTTCACAGTCCAACAATGGATAAAGTGCTGTATGTTTCTGTAAAAATTCCACGATAACAGTGCAAAAAGGGCAACTTTTGTTCAAATTAAACTAAGCCGATATTCCAGGTTCCGATTCTCGAATTACACAAGGAGCGAAATTGTAATGTAAAGACTTTTTGTTTGTCCTAAATGTTGGTTTTATTACGTTTGGACGTGTTCTCGCAGAGTCCGTACACCGAAAAACGGTTTTGTGAAGTTAAGCACGCTAGATGGCAACGCAAGGGGTAAACAAATAATAAGAATGAGGAAAGACCCAAATCTCATTCTGCGAATTACGGTTAAAATATGCCCATATACGAAACTCTTATAAATATATGCGACAATTTTTCTCTATATTTTTAATACGGAGCTCAGTTCGCTTCCGATAAACATGGTCCACGTGATATCCCAATAAATAATTAGCAATCTGAGACAAGCAGGCGACCTCACAGTGCATCAAAATCCATTTAAGGTCCCTAGTCGACCCTTCTCACATTGAAAAACCGTCCTTAGGTCGGTCAATATCAATCTGTGTCAATCTTAGTATTGGGTTCGAAAAAAAGCAGGGAAAGTATGTAAATTCGGTTAAGGGTATATAACTTTTGTATAAAATGTTGAAGGGAATTTTAAAAGGATCTAAAAATTGACAAGATACAGTAGATTATATTTTTAAGATTTTTGAAATTAAGGTCATAAAAATTTGAATTTTCTACCTTACTTCAATTTTTGTTAATTTCTAGACAGAATCTTAAACGAAACCTAAAGTTATACGTTTTTGAAATCTCCAGAAAATTTTCTATCGGACAAAGGAATATTCGCGGGAACCCGCTTTAGATTAGAAGATACATTTGAATAAATAAAATGTTTTTGAAAACAGTAACATACAATTTAAATTTTCTACTTTGATTCAGTTTTTATGAATTTCTAGACAAAATTTTCGCAAGAATTTACTTTAGATAGAATATATAGTTAATTAAATAAAAAAAAATTTTTTTTTTTTGAAAAACATCGAAAATACATTTTTTCGAAAATGACTCATCAAAGTTTACTAACCAGTCACTGACAGACTATAAATATATATTTTTTTATTTTTCGTAAATTATTTGAGTCATGTCGTCCAAATGGTACGTGCACATTTCACTCCAATTCAATAAAAAAATTGACGCACTTTCAAAATTTAAATAATGTAATAATATTGCGATAAATTTTATTTCGGAAAAAATTGCACGAAAAACGTGTGGGTGTCCCCGCCCAGTTTCCAGGGTCGTTTGTATTTTTGTATCGAAGTAAAATTTTTTATGCTTGTTACAACACAAACTTCTTTTAAAAGGATAAGAAGGTACATATTCCTTTTTGATTAGCAAATCGTCTGAAAGCTCCTGTTTAGTAAATAAAAATGGGATCAAACACGTCCTTGTTTATTATTTTTCTTTTCAAAAAAAAAAAAATAAGCTGGTTGAAGTCCTTTCGATGGGAAATTTAAAAAGATAAAACTTCAAGAAAACTACGAGGGTGCCAATAAAGGTACTGAGAAATCCCAGTAAGAGATTTTCAGCTTTTCTATATTTTTTTTGCCTCCTGAAAAAAGCCCTTTTGTACCCTAAATTTTATATATCAAATCTAATAATACAGAGAGGTTGGAATATTATTTACTGTTTCTTTTGTCAGTATATCTCCTGGTAATTCTCTAACAGGGTAAAATAGCATAAAGAACTAGAGAATGGAAAACTTTTTTTACTTCGGAGAATAAAATTGGTTTCATCTCAGCTCCCAAGTTACAAGACAATATGCAAACCTGGGAGAAACCTAAATAAATTGTCATAGGAGGGATATTATCAGTGTTAATATACAGTTCTACGAAAAAGTTTCGAGAAAAAAATTGTAAAATATATTTTTCTGTTTTTGGACAAAATCGTTAACGAAACCTCAATAAGTTATATATTTTTGGAATCCCCAGAAAATTTTCTTTCGTATAAGGCATATTCTCGGAAAGTAAATGTAGATTTAAAAGATGTAGACGTTTCCAAAAAATTTCGGTATCTTATAAAATATTAATAAAAACTAACAGAATTTTACCCGCCCAACTCCTTTATATCTATTTAGGTCTGGTATTGACAACATAAGATTTTGTTATGAGATTTTTCAGAGCTCCTGCTGCCTTTAGTGAACGATCTTTCCCCATTAAGCTCGCAGGAAATCTACTATAAATTATCCAGTTAAGCCTACCACACCGGTTTAGCCAACCAATAACTTGTGGCTTACTCTTAAACCTTAGCCAAGGTGCGGATCGCGAGAAAAAATATAGCCGCAGGGCAAAATGACAAATCTTTGCAGGAATGATTTTATTGGAGAGCAGAAAATTGAAATTAATGGATTTTTGATAATATTTTTGATATCATAAGAAAGTGGGTGAAATTTCATACTTGATGCATTAGATATTCCCTCCAAGATGCCCAATATCTTCCAAATCTCCTAAACCAATATATATATATATCCAATAAGTATGCCAAAGTAATCAAACAGAAACAAGGCCGATTTGGAGGCAATATTGATGTTTACCAAGTCTAATGAATGAAAATTATGGAAATTTTCCTGCAAGTTCGTCGTTGCTGCTGGACCGACTCCAAAACTTTCTAGCACCCATTGTTATGTAAATTCTAGCTTGTGCAGAATGAAAATCGCACGAATTTGTAACTTAACGGATGAGGACGTACAAGTGGAAATTATAAATGGCGGAAATATGAGTGCTGGGAACAATGTGTGTAGAACAAACAACCCCCCGGAAAGGTAAACAAAATCCTCGACAGGAGTTAAACAGTAAGACTTTTAAAAGGGGGTGTGCTGTGAAGTAGTTTATGTGTTCATGAAGTATTTTGCATATTTAGCAAATTTAAATTATGACTGGCGTCGTATTGTTAATTTGAATTTTGATTACGGACTGTTTTTCTATTTACTTCGAAAAAGTTTTTAATTTTTCACTTTCGGATGCGGAAGTTTTTGAAAATATTTATAAGAAAAATACCACTCTAAATGTGCAGTTGCTAGTTGCAAAATCTCACTAGTAACTCGACACAAATAACCCATTTTCTCTTATGCAACAAAAATTAATAATGTCAACGAATATTAAGGTGTAAATCTTGGTATACCCTAAAAGAGTTGTGCTTTTTAATAAATAAATAAATTTTTAGTTTTCGCTTTTTTAATAGTCCTGATGGTAAAAAATACTGTGAATTCTTTTGAGCATTGTATTTAATTAGTTAGTGGAATATTTTTTTCATTAATAGCTACACCTACTGTGTTTCTGTTGGTGCTGTACAAGTGTGTTCCTTTCTAGAGCAAGCCAATTTTACCCAGATTTTACTTCAAAAGTGACAAAAACATGAGAGTTGTGATTTTCAATAAATAAATTTTCAAGTGACAGTTTCCTCCCCTCCAGTTCTGAAACATCTGTCCGAGCACTTTCAAAAACGGAATGAAACAGTTTGGTTTATGATGTCACCATTTCAATACTAAAGTGCCACAGCTGTCTGCGTTTTGAAACAGTTTCGAAACGTTCGGGCGCAGAAAAACAGCTCGCATCTAAACATACAAACAAACTTGAAACTAACAGGTGAAGTTATAACATATTAATAAAAGCTTGTAAAATATCGTGGATTCTTTAAAACATTGTATTTATTAGTGAAATCTTTTTTTCATTAATAGCTACATTACTGTTTTGTTGGTGTTCTACAGGTGTGTCCCTTTCTAGAGGAAGCCAATTTTATCCAGATTTTACTTCAAGACTGACAAAACATTAATTTTCAGTTTTTAATAGTGCGTATAGTGACAAAATACCGTGGAATCTTTTAAGCATTGTGTTTACTTTGCTATTGGTACTTTTGTTAATGTTAATTATTAGTCAAGTATTGGTTTCTTGTTTTTTCAAAAAAAAAATTGTAGTTCGGTCAGATACATAAATAGGATAAGAAAATCGTTACTGAAATTACCGCCTTGGCCTTATCGATGTCGCCGCATTTAAGCTAACCTATAACTTCTGATTACTTCTGTATCTGAGAGGAACACAACAGAAAAATGTATGTTCTTCAAAGAAAAACGACCCTCTCCGAAGAAAATTAACGATCGAGTGTTTTTCCCGGCGAAATGTTTACGATTTCGATGAAATATCCTAATATTTACTCCGTAGAAAAAGTTAGTTAATATGATTTTTGTTTTGTGCTGATTTTCGTTTCGTGCGTCCAGTGCTGATAGCTATTTTTTTGTGCTGAATTGGTAAAAATGGGGTATATATGCTGTCAATGTAGTATTTATTTATTAGTGTACGCTTTCGAATTTTTACTTACTAATTATAAATTAGAAAACCAAAATTGTGCACAAGCAAGCTAACGTAATATGTATTTTTAATTCTCCTCCTGCAAAAATTCTTCTGAAGAGGAGGGAATGTAATCTATTGACGGAGGGAAAATTAAGAAAAGAAACAAACAAAAAAAATCGTTAGTAAATTAGTAATTATTCAAAAGCAGTAAATCCCAATAAGCAGTCTTAAAATAAAGCCGAGAACGATCCAACATTTTAACAGGAATTTCGTTGAGAAGCTTGACAGATGTATAGCTGAAGGATCTTTTAAATAAACTTATGCTATGCTGAAAACGATCACTGTCTCTAGTATTCCGCTGATGCAATGTATTTCTGAAAACTAGTCTTTCACGCAAATATTCCGGAGAGCCAACTTTCAGCAATCTATGCAGAACGAAGTTTTCCTTGATCTTTAATATTTAGCAACCTAAGTTCTTTTAACTCATGACGTATATCATCTCTGGCTCAATTTATTGCAATCTATATGCAGCATTACCATCGAAGCCAGGAGCATATACAAAGTTGCAGTAGTTACAACAAGACAGAACCAACGATTCGCAAACCTGTTTTCTTAAATTTAAGTTAAGAATATGTTGATTTTAAACAAATTGCGCAAGTAACAGTAAGCTCGCTGCGTGGCCCTTGAAACCTGGCATTTAAGCCTTAACGTACAGTCAAATACTAACTTAAATTCTTATATTTGGTCACAGCTCTAATTTTAACTTGTGCCTTACTTATATTGGACATATTAGATGCAGCCAAATCCCTATCCTTATGAAAAAACCATAATGAGAGACTTTTTAGAATTAACTTTTAAGCCGTCAGTAGTAGAGTATCGGTATGTAGATTGCAAGCAACGATTGATACGGTATTCAGCATCAACCCCAAGGCATCCAAAATATTAAAACTGCAATATTTATATTAAAATTTACTAATTTAGGATATTTAATGGCCGATGCGCTTGCAAATAGCCGCTGGTGTATATAGGACCCTTTAAATATTTATGTTTTGCGAGAAAAGCATTCGTCATAATCAAACCGAGTAAATACTTACGTCAGATGGAAAATTAAAAATTTCTCAACGTCGGCGTCGACAAATCCAACGTTTAAGTTTATTGCAGCAGAAATGAAAATTACTCAAGATTCACCGGTAGAATGTAAGTATTTTTCTGCTTTTAAATTAGCCCTCTTAGCCGGATATTAAAACATTCTTGGGATATTATTAAAACTGAGCATTTGTTGTTGATATTTTGTTCTCTAGTTCCGCTCTATTTTCTGGGAAATACTTATTAAAAATAATATACGAACGATACGTTTGAAATTGCAATTTCTGTTGTTGGAAAATTAGGCAAGGCAAATTCCTTATTAATATTACTTAATTTCTTCTACCATAAACTTTGATACCTTTTTAAATTTTCTTCGTAGGTAAGTCAAAGTTAATGTCAAGGTTGACAATAATACTTTAGTCACCCTGAATTTATAATTTTATTTTTATACAAAATGAGTTATACAAAATTTTAAAATTATATTTAGAAAATTTGAATTTAATTTAATTAAAAATAATTTTAGAGCGGCTCAAAGACAATATGAAGAAAGTATTGAAGAGGGACAAAGAACTCCATCATTAAACACCATAATAAAAAGAAATAGAAGACTATAAAAAAGAGGAATTCTGGGCAATGGAAAAAGAAGAAGAGAAAGAAATCAAGCGAATCCAAAAAAATCAATCCCCGATTGTGTGCAGTATTTCAGTTATTCAAGAAGAAATAAAATGTTGACTTATGGAACAGTTCAAAGAACGTTAAAGTATTTTAAGTATAGACCATATAAAATTATGCCAGCTCAAAAATATTGACGAAAGAATGCGGCAAGATCCTAATTTATTGCATACTATCGTTTGGACAGACGAAGCAACTTTCTCAACTGCGGGAATATTTATTAGACGAAATGTTCATTTTTGGTCGAATAAAAATCCCTTTACCGTCGAAGATTTTGCTTTTCGGGGGCGTGATTTAATCAACGTTTGGTGTGGGATATTACAAAATAAAATTCTAGGCACATTGTTTTTTCGGGGAGCATTAGCTGGCCAGCGCTATCTTACTTTTTTAGAAAATGAAATCAAAGATATTCCCGACGAATTGCCACTTGATAACCGTAGACGTATTATATGGCAACAGGACGGAGCGCATCCCCATAATATAATTGAGGTTCGCTATTTTTTAAACAATCAGTATAACGAATGGATTGGTAGATATGGAACGATACACTGGCCTGCAAATAGCCCAGACCTCACACCTTTAGATACATTTCCTTGGGGTCATTTGAAAAATGTCGTATACAGCAATCATAATGAAAATAATGAAGAAATTCAAAGGAAAATTATGTTACAAAAAGTTTAGGTAAGCGGTACTTCCCCTGCTAGCATGCGCCTGATAGGAACACACACCAAAACGTCAATAAAAAAGCAATAAACATTCAAATTACTGCGATAAAATATTATTTTAAGACGCCTCAATATAAGACTTATACTACTATCCAAACTAGTGCAATTTTATTTGTAAAACTTAATGCCTCGAGTCTATAAATATTTTAAAGACTCTCCTGATAACAACCAAAATGTTTGTAATAAAGTTATAAAAAGTTCAAAATCGTCAAATAAAATACTTTTTTATCGCGGAGTTTGAAAAGATATAAACCATTCTGAAACACAAACTACATTGAGAATTTGTTTTGAAAGCAATAAAACGACCCGGAAAATGTATTGTTTAAAGGGGGGACATTTAGCTAATAAAAAAACACATCTCATTTAATTTTCTATTGATTTTAGTTAGTTACCTACCTACTTTACATTTTGTTTATTATGCCTAGACCCCAGAATAGACCACCATATAATCTGTCTTCTCTAGCATTTGTTGACCTTGATCTTCGTTGGCCGTTCTCTTACACTTCCAGACTCATTAAACTGATTGTTCATACGGAAAATTACACTTTGAGTTACATTAAAGTGAAAGAAGAAAACCAATAGCTTGGTTGGCTTCTTCTTCGGTTAGGTTTGTTGCAAAACAGAGTCCGAGAATTGTTTTCGATCAGAAATAGAGTTGCCCAGATAAAGATTACATAGTACACAACGACAGGTGTTTAGTGTATGTAACTGACTGATTTTTTACTCGAAAAGCAAAACGTAAATTTTATATATTTCTCTGAATATATTTTTTCGCAAAAAGATGAAGATATCAAACAATCATTTTTTGCTGACAGAAGGGCACAAACATGCATACATACTCACACAGACAAAAAAAATTACCCTGCTAGGCATTCCGCAGTCAAGTAAAAGCAGTCAAACATTATAATTCTAATAATATATGTACTTATATTATGAAATTTGGCCTGTAGATTCCAACTAGGTTATTCTATAATGTATTTTCCAAAAATCGTATTTTCAAAAAAGCGGAAAATGTTTTTGTGTTTTGAAAATAACCTAGAGTGCTGATTGTTTTTTATGATTAAAATACGTTTACTATCCATGGAGGAGAGAGCAAAAATAAAAATGAATAGTTCTTTCCAGTATTTTCGCAAAGTTTAGCTGTAATATTAAATTAAAAGGTACATCGTCCATTACCCATACAGCAGCTACCGAAAGCTTGTCATAACTCAAAAATCCAGAGAAACAACCTAGACACAATAACCTAGAAACCCGAAAACGCGGGCGGTACAAATGAATTTTATTAGATTAGACGAAGAGCGAGAGAGAGGAATTTATTCTCCAAGTTGGTCAAAGCGCAGATATTTTTATCGAGGTCTGGAGATTTTGTTTCTCAAACTTTTGTTTTAAATTAATTAATTTAAGAGGTTGTAAAACTTTTCCTTTCTTTTATTTTATTAGCGGAGGAAGTACCGCTGCCCTAGCCTTTTTGGAGATAAACAAATACATTTTTCACATTAATAACGCATAATTTTTAACATTATATTATTTTCATAAATATGGATTTAATTTCCAATAATTTATCTGAAATCTTACGTAAACGTAAAAAATTTTAGTGCGCAACCAATAATTTTTCTTGCGTCGCCGTCGCACAGTGCAGGATCCGTGGACAAAAATGTAAAGACAGCGACATCCAGAAACCATCTTAACAAATGGAAAACTTTTTTATTTTTGACTTTACGGAAAAAAGGTATTCGTCATAAAAAATTAAATCATGATGTTTCTGTAAATTTACGGTACTCTACGTGGGCCCATTTGTGACCAATGTAAAATAACTGAAATTTACCAAGTTATTATTTATAGTATAGTCGATGAAAACATTTAAATAATTTCGTGTTGAAAAAGCTCAAGTAACTTTCACCGGCAACATTTTCTTGAAAAAAGTACAGCCCTACAGTTTTGCTTTTAAAAATACCACCCCAAACTCTTGTCTTGAAAGAATACTGATCACGAAATTCAATTACAAAGTGGGGGGGGACTAAGTTTTGCTGCTGATATCGCTGGTCCATCAACGTCCACACAATCATTAGTGGTGAAGAAAGTGTTAGCTTTGCAATAAACACATGCTCTTTATTTGGATCTAGATTTATCAGAATATGAATTTATTAAGGACAGTTGTAAATAGAGTACTTTGTGATACTTATCCTAGTTTATACAGACTTAACCTTTATAAAAAGCAATTTTATCCTGAAATTTTCTCCGCTTCTGAGACAGCTGTTAAAGTAAATACTCAAGATATATTACAGAAAACTGTCAACAGTATTTTAGATCTTGTTGGTACCGAGTCTATAAAAAGCATCAGTTGATTACATTTAACTATTGTATGTAAATGTGGCATGGATGAGAATTCAGGTCACTGTACGTACAAACCAATGAATTTATGTTTTTTTATAGATTTCGTAACTATTATGTTAATAAAAAAAATTCTGAAGCTGTTCTTTGGAAAATTACCCATTCGTCATTGACGCTGTATTATCAACCACTTACAGATTTATTCTGTAAACAAAATGCAAATTTAGTTAAACAGGAATATGATGAATTTGAAAATTGTTTTAAATATAATATTGAAAAGAACGGATGAAAGGAATTATACTATAAATTTTGAATTTCGTTTGATAATGATTGGTGGTCGTGTATGTAACGTTATGACCACTACAATGTCTTCTGCTACTTGGTATATTTGCGGAGCAAACCTTAGTCAAATGAATAGCTCAGACCTAACTAAATATACCTAACTCGCAAAAATATAAGTACGAATTGTCAACTTTGGATAGTTGGATTCGTTTTTTGGAATGTTGCTTAAAAATAGCATAATGTCTTTCTTTTAAACAGTGGCGAACTACCGCTGAATTTAAGGAATTCAAAAAATAAACGAAACGAATTCAAGATGAGTCTAAAAAATAGTTAGGGCTCAATATTGATAAACCGAAATACTGATATGGTAGTTCCAATGACGGGATTACCACCAGAAATTTTTTTCAGGGACATGAGGTAAGTGCCAAAATTACTGGCCTTAACGAGGAAATACTTAGTAAGTTTTTTATCTTTTAAACTAGAAAATAAGCTTAATGACAATAAATCTTGCTAGAAAAACTAGGTATCTCAAAGAGTAGTCGTGGTATAATATGCCTATTAGTGTTCATAAAATGCTTGTGATTTTTGGACACTCGTATCTTGGAAACTTTTCCACCTAGACGTATGAAATTTGGAATACTACTTCTTTTTGGTAACCTAAACCCCCTGAAAAAAAGTTCAATTCAGTCCTGTAACGTAACTAGTCTTCGAGATAGAGGGGGCCGAAAAGGACTCGAAATGGTTCTTGTAAATATTGCACAATATTGCGCAAGCGCTAATAATTCAAAAAAGAATTTCAAAGTTGACAACCAGAAATACTTACACAAACAAAGGCGGTGATAAAATGTTTAATCATTCTTTTTAATTGGCAATAATATCGTTTTTATTTGTCTTTTACTAGTGCACCTTAAGCCAATAAGGATAGAAAGAAATCGGATTCTGTTGGGAATTTTATCAGGAAAGAAAAGAATACTTCCATAGGCCGAGAAGGTACGATAAAAATTTGAACATACTCTTTTTGTATTTATCTTTTTCTAATGCACTTTCGCCAACATGGATAGAAAGAAATCTGATTCCTCCATGATTATATGCTCTGGTGCAAACTGTCCATAGAACCGACCAGTAGGGTGAATTATTGTTCAATTGCTTTTCCTGTCATGATTCTTAAATCAAATTGGATAGAATATAGTATATTAAAAAAGTAACTGACTACTGCTCACACCGAATAGTGGAATTTTCCGAATTGAAAAAACTTACTCATCCTGCCAATACAAAGGTTGTTTAAAATTTCAAGATCACCCTCGCCAAAACCTAGCACAAGATCAACATGTTTACAAAACCATATAGAAAGTCCCGAAATATTTGCATATGAAAAGTTCCGTAGTTAATACCATTAACAAAAACTTTTTAATTAGATTTTGTTTACGTTGGTTCGTGAGTACTCCATTATGCACGCAGCACGCACCAGATTATACCGAGATCAAATTGTTCACTAAGTGCGTAAAATGTAATCTGTTCCAATCAGCATCAAATGTGCAAGTTCAAATTAATTTTTTATTTATTTTAGATACGATTAGACATGCGACGTAAAATGGGTTTTCAATCTGAACGAGTTAGTTTTCCATCACATACAACGTTTGCTTTTCAGTGAAATTTTAAAGGGCCTCTTTCTGACGAATTTGCTTGAAAGTCCATGTGGGAGTCGATAAAGAAACTACCCTCACTCTGTTGGTGTTTTTTTTTTTGGCTCATTTCCATTATTGTGCTGTCAGAGTATCGGGTATCCAGGCAAATAAAACGAACGAAAACAGGTCAACACAAAGCGAAGTACATATTGATAAGCGATACAAAAATTACAGAATCTTATTCATGTATATTTCAAGCCGAAATCGGTCCAGGAACCTTACAATTTTGTAATAAAAACTGTCAATTTTTACGAAATTTTGACACATCATATCTTAATAATTTCGAGTAAATAAATTGCAATTCTTTGTTTTTATGTCCCCGATGCAAATAAATCTATTTATTTATAACTTTAACTAGAAAATAAGCGATTTAATTTAGTGGGAGGCATTCTTAGATAATTAACGGATAAAATAAACCCAAAAAGAATCACTAAATAAGGAAAATAGTGTGAAATATTGTCGGTTAAAAATAGGATTTGTCGGAAATAATCAAAAAAATTCTGTTTTACCCCTTAAAATTTGAAAAATTGGGAAAAAATTAGATAGGAGAAATACAGAGTGATTCAAATGTACCGATGTCAAGGGCAAAAAAAGTCAAAAAATCGAAATTTAATCGGCGATTGCTCCCTTCCTATAAAGAAAGAAGAAACGTAAAAATTTGGATATCATGTATTTCGACAAGCTCTTTCCGATGACGTATATGAGATTTTAATTTGAACCATTTTGACCCCACAATAAAAAACCGTGAAATATTTGGGTCAAAAATCGAAATTTCCAGTTTTTCTCAAATATATCCCTTTTCCAGTGATTTTAGGATTAGCTAAATGTATTGCAAAAAGAAAGTATGTGAGATTATAAAGTTACTTTTGCGACCTGTACCCGATTTCAACGGAAATCGCGGAAATTTAGACTTTGACGTTTAATAGCTCCGAGACGAGACATTGGATGAGACACCCCGTATGTCTGATTTTTTTACCGAAGTTAGTTGCACTATTCCTCTATCAACCCAAAAAATTCGATTGCTCTCCCTCTGACTGTTTCCGAGAAAAACAAACCTGTTCGACTTCAGGTTAAGCTTTACGTGACCATGTAGATTGACACTTATTTTTGCTGATCCCTTTTTTTATCTTCTGACAGCCCACGAAGACCGAGGTCTATGTACCGCGGGTGTACTGGGGAATCGACTCATACATCCAGAGCTGGAAACATCCGTTGGGATTTCACCAGCCCTTTAAGAGGATGTGTGGGGTGGAACCACCTCGGTCGAGGAATAATTCCTCTACCACCTTCCACTTTTTGTGACAATCCTACTAAATGTCTGGCCACACTTTTTTTATTAAGCGTGCGGCCGGGCCAGAATTCGAACCTGGTCTAGTGCCGGAGACGCGTCACAAACCCAGCGCGTTGGACCACTGGGCTATTGCTCCGCCACATCCCCTAACGTCACTAAGAAAAAATGGCTGCTTTTTAAATTGTAATAAATTATAAAAAGTAAAAAAAAAATTGTAGCGAAATTATCCTAGTAATTTTCTTCAAAATAATTTTTTGGGTCCGTAACGAATTCCTTAAACGATTTATGTAATAAAATATATATATGCATATTTCTTATTAATGAAACAAAACAAAAGGTTATTTAGGACTGGATGAAGTCGTGTCCACTTGCCAAGGACAATGGTAATACATATATGCAAATCTTCTTAATATTTACTTTTGTGTTTTGATCATAGACATTATGTTTAGGGTTTTGATATGCCTGAAATGAATAGCGTGAAAGAATACTTTTCGGCATCATTCACTCATTTACATATCAAAAGTCTTTGTATTCATGTGCTACAGACCCGGGCGTATATTTATAGTGTAAAATTGAAATTGATTGATCGATTAACAACATGCTGGATCGGATCGAGTTCCCAACTTTATTATTTTCAAAATTAATGGCTTTACGTTCACTTGGCGATTTTTATTGGCTGACTAATAGATTTCATTAAATTAATTGCGCCCGTTACAAGCGTATACTAGTATACAGTATTTTGCTTTTATAAAAACATTTGAAAAATCTTTGCTTTTATAACGCTTTAGTTTGCCAGTAGCGGTTGCCAAAGTGTAGGTACAAAATGTCCTGGATTGATGTCATCCAAGCAATACAGTATTACACGACATTTATTTGACTACATCTTCATCTAACAAAATTAGCATACATACGTATTAACTAATAAAAAAGTAATACATTTTGTTCTACTTGATGCATGAATAAATTCTTATTCCCTTGTCACTGTGATAAATTATTAAGTTATTAAGTAAAAGTGGCAACGCTGTTTTGCCGTTTACTACCAGTTTTACTACAAATCGAGAAGTGGCGCAAGCGGCCATTCATATAATTCGCTGACGGTAGTGACGTTATTCAATAGTGGAATTGTGTTTTTGTGTTTGCGAGAGGCGGTTAAGTGTTTTTCTTTAAAGAAGCTGACATTATTTTGCGAAAAACATTTAAATATGGTGCGGCAGTAGCAAGTTTGCAAAAAATTGGAATATTTAAACCCAGAAGCTTTTTTTCACAAGTAAGTGAGGTTATATTCACTTGTAATAAATCCATTGGTGTAAGTGGGTGGAATGTTGGACAGTGTTGCCAGTTTTGCCGCTGTATCTCTCTTAGTTGCACCCACTGCATGCACGGATGATTAATTTGGCACCAAACGATTTTATGAATGAAATGCTTTGACTATAGTTCTTTAGACGTCAGTGGCGTGGACAATAATTTAGACAGAGTTGGTGTCGTATGTAGTTAATTAAAAAAAGGATTTTTTAAATTATTTTTTTCGAATCGCTTTCCTCTTTATAATAATTTTCACCGAACGCCACTGGAGTTAGTTATAAGAAGGAATGGCTGTTTCATGCTATGGGCTATGATATACGACTAATAATATACTAATACTGACCTTATACGAATAACTAATAAATAGAGAACTAATTGTTTACCGTATATGTACATATTTTAACGCATTTTTAGATCTTAACCTCTGCACTTCCTGCCTTATAAGTGTAAAAATACACATAAGGTCTCAAGGCTTATGTAGTCATTGTGTTGTGTAGGTACGTTTAGATATACACGGTGTCTTAAGGCATTTGCACGCATACAAAATATTAAGTTTGAAACTAAATTTGCCATCAGTTTAAGAAACATTAAGTATATTTGCCTTGGTTTAGGAGATACAGAGGCTTAAATAAAAAGTTTTCAAAAATAGGGTTCCAGAAATTCAGATTTTTGACCTTCGTTTAATTTCTATTAATTTCTGAACGGAATGGTCAGTAGAATCCTAATAAGTTATATATTTATTTATTTTATTTATTTCATATACATATACAGGGTGTTACAAAAAGATGTTAAGAAATTTTAAGGGCAGATTCTACATCTAAAAATATGAAAATAAGTTTTTTATAAACATGGATCCTCAAACGCTTCTTTTTCGAGATAGAGGGTGTTTAATATATTTTTTAAATGTTTCTTTTTAATTTCTCGAAAATGCGTTAAGATATTGACATGAATTTTGGTACACGCCAGTATGTAATTAAAGTGATAAAATTACGTGAAAAAAATTATTTTCTAAAGTACTTGCATCAGTAGCGTGCATGCTGGTAAGTCTTTATTTTTCAATTCAGTTTTTATTAATTTCTGTACGAAACTGTTATGGAAATCTTAACCAGTGATAGGTACTCGGAATCTCCAGAAACTTTTTCAAGTTTGGAGCTAAATTACTGAGACTTTAATACATAATATATACGTATATTTATTTAATAATCTTTTCTGCCGACTCACAAAAGAGAAGATATAAAAAAAAATGTTCAGATATTTTCAAAGCCCCAGTTCCAAACTTTTGGCCGAAAATAATTAACCACCAAATAATTTCGAAACATTTTCTGTTGTTAAAAAAAACAAAAACAAGTCTAAATAATTCATCCTGTTGAATTAAGGGATCCTTTGAGAGGTAAACCAGAAATATTTAACTGTAAGTTTGTAATACATTTTTAAGTTGAAAGGGGCGCCCTTTGAAGCTGCTCAAATTTTTTGTTGTGAAAATATTGAAGAGTTTTCCCTTTTAGGTTTGAAAATATGCTCGGATTTTTTTCGAGGCAAAATGTTTTCGTTGGAAAAGAACATAAATATTTTAAATAGTGCCATACCTTCTTACTTTTCTAGGGACTTTCTGGAATAATCGATTAGTCGTCTAAAAATTATATTCCAAGTTTCTTTTACGCGTTTTCAACTACCATCTCTATCATTTTTGATTTTTTACGTTGTTGTTGCTTAGTTATTTATTAATTAATCAACTGTGTCTCCTATACCGTGCCGAATTTTGGCGAATAGTCCTTTCATTAAGACAAAATTTTGTGGAGATTCCAAAAATATAAAACTTGTTAAGGTTTCACTAACAAATCCGGCAGAAACTATTAAAAACTGAATTAAGGTAAAAAATTTTAATTTCTGGGGCTCTATTTTAAAAAAAGCTTCTATGTAAGCCCCTGTGTCTCCTACTCCAAGGCGAATTCCCGCGAATATTACTTCGTTTGAGATCAAATTTTCTGGATATTCCAAAAATGTAAAACCTGTTAAGATTCCACTAACAATTCCGCCTAGAAACTGCCACGAACTGAATTAAGGTAAAAATTTTAATTTATGGGGCTCTATTTTAAAAAAGTGTCTGATTAAGCCCCTGTGTCTTCTAAGCCAAGGCGAATTCCCGACAATATTTATTTATTTGAAAGAAAATTTTCTGGAGATTCCAAAAATGTAAAACTTGTTAAGGTTTCACTAACATGTACGCCCCGAAACTGTTAAAAACTGAATTAAGGTCAAACATTTTAATTTCTGGTGTTCTGTTTTAAAAAAGTTTATATATATATATATATATATATATATATATATATATATATATATATATATATATATATATATATATATATAAATGCTAGAAACTAGCGCGGATCGATACATAAAAAAAAGAGAGGAGAATTATTGTGGGCATGTCCGCTAGCAATGAACAGTAAAATGAAAAGTTAGAATGGTAACCCGTACGACACGTGTTTCTGCTCATTGGCTTCATCAGGCCCACGTATGTGACTGTGCCTCTCAACATAAGTCGAGATGCACAACGTCACATACGCAGTTACGGGTGTAACCTTAAGAAAAGGGAAAAAAAATATATTTAACGAGGACCACAAACAGGAGCCAGTGCACCAATTTGTGGCTTCAGCCAAAAGACCCCTTTTTTGGGGGCAACAATTAGCGTCGCCGACGGAGGCAACTATAGCCAACTGTCGTGGTATCCTATAAGCCCAAGAGAAGAAAAACAAATGCTAGAAACTAGCGCGGATCGATACATAAAAAAAGAGAGGAGAATTATTGTGGGCATGTCCGCTAGCAATGAACAGTAAAATGAAAAGTTAGAATGGTAACCCGTACGACACGTGTTTCTGCTCATTGGCTTCATCAGGCCCACGTATGTGACTGTGCCTCTCAACATAAGTCGAGATGCACAACGTCACATACGCAGTTACGGGTGTAACCTTAAGAAAAGGGAAAAAAAATATATTTAACGAGGACCACAAACAGGAGCCAGTGCACCAATTTGTGGCTTCAGCCAAAAGACCCCTTTTTTGGGGGCAACAATTAGCGTCGCCGACGGAGGCAACTATAGCCAACTGTCGTGGTATCCTATAAGCCCAAGAGAAGAAAAACAAATGCTAGAAACTAGCGCGGATCGATACATAAAAAAAGAGAGGAGAATTATTGTGGGCATGTCCGCTAGCAATGAACAGTAAAATGAAAAGTTAGAATGGTAACCCGTACGACACGTGTTTCTGCTCATTGGCTTCATCAGGCCCACGTATGTGACTGTGCCTCTCAACATAAGTCGAGATGCACAACGTCACATACGCAGTTACGGGTGTAACCTTAAGAAAAGGGAAAAAAAATATATTTAACGAGGACCACAAACAGGAGCCAGTGCACCAATTGGCTATAGTTGCCTCCGTCGGCGACGCTAATTGTTGCCCCCAAAAAAGGGGTCTTTTGGCTGAAGCCACAAATTGGTGCACTGGCTCCTGTTTGTGGTCCTCGTTAAATATATTTTTTTTCCCTTTTCTTAAGGTTACACCCGTAACTGCGTATGTGACGTTGTGCATCTCGACTTATGTTGAGAGGCACAGTCACATACGTGGGCCTGATGAAGCCAATGAGCAGAAACACGTGTCGTACGGGTTACCATTCTAACTTTTCATTTTACTGTTCATTGCTAGCGGACATGCCCACAATAATTCTCCTCTCTTTTTTTATGTATCGATCCGCGCTAGTTTCTAGCATTTGTTTTTCTTCTCTTGGGCTTATAGGATACCACGACAGTTGGCTATAGTTGCCTCCGTCGGCGACGCTAATTGTTGCCCCCAAAAAAGGGGTCTTTTGGCTGAAGCCACAAATTGGTGCACTGGCTCCTGTTTGTGGTCCTCGTTAAATATATTTTTTTTCCCTTTTCTTAAGGTTACACCCGTAACTGCGTATGTGACGTTGTGCATCTCGACTTATGTTGAGAGGCACAGTCACATACGTGGGCCTGATGAAGCCAATGAGCAGAAACACGTGTCGTACGGGTTACCATTCTAACTTTTCATTTTACTGTTCATTGCTAGCGGACATGCCCACAATAATTCTCCTCTCTTTTTTTATGTATCGATCCGCGCTAGTTTCTAGCATTTGTTTTTCTTCTCTTGGGCTTATAGGATACCACGACAGTTGGCTATAGTTGCCTCCGTCGGCGACGCTAATTGTTGCCCCCAAAAAAGGGGTCTTTTGGCTGAAGCCACAAATTGGTGCACTGGCTCCTGTTTGTGGTCCTCGTTAAATATATTTTTTTTCCCTTTTCTTAAGGTTACACCCGTAACTGCGTATGTGACGTTGTGCATCTCGACTTATGTTGAGAGGCACAGTCACATACGTGGGCCTGATGAAGCCAATGAGCAGAAACACGTGTCGTACGGGTTACCATTCTAACTTTTCATTTTACTGTTCATTGCTAGCGGACATGCCCACAATAATTCTCCTCTCTTTATATATATATATATATATATATATATATATATATATATATATATATATATATATATATATATATATATATATATAATATATATATATATATATATATATATATATATATATATATATATATATATATATATATATATATATATATATATATATATATATATATATATATATATATATATACATATAAGGTTTTGTAAACAATTTAATCCAGAAATTCGTAAAAAATTGTAATTTTTGTAAGCCTATTTGTTTTATTGAACGGTTTTTCGTAGACAATTTTATTATGGGTATAAGTTTTATATTTTAATAACCATTATAAGTACTTTGGTGGTAGCAAGACATCTCGTTTTCATTCGCTTCTGGCTTGACTGGCTACAGTTTTCCAAAACTTTTCTCTAGAGTGTTATAACTTATTGCTCGAACTCGAACTAGGTTAATAACAAAGATATTACTCAGAAACTTGTAGAGTGGAACTGCTACAATTAAGTTTATATAATAGAAGAACGAAGTTCAACTCGTTGCCAGAAGCCGGTCCAGGGGGAGCTTTGAGATCTTAGATTTCAAATTTTAATCGATTAATAAACGAGTGAGGTTAAATCTGTACATACAGAAAGATTCAAATAAACTTTAACAGGGTTTACATTTTTAGAATCTGCAGAAAATTTTCCATTAGATAAGGAATACTCGCGAAAATTCGCTTTCGTTCAGGAGATACAGGGGTTGGAACAAAAACCTTTTTAGAAGAAAGCCGAAGAAATTTGATTTTTTTTAGCATAGTTCGGTTATCATTAATTTCTGAAGAGAACTGTTAGTAAAACTTTAACACTAGTCACTAAATGGCGCATCGATCCCATTCCCTTAGATAAAAGCTTCAACCAAACCCAATCGAAAAAGTTTTTGTAACTTATATCACTCCATATCTCTAATCTCATTGGCCAAACTTTCAAGCTAGTTTTTGGTTTCTGTCTCGGGTTCCCGCAAGCCCAGAAGTGTTACGTCGAAAGTTAAGCTAGAAATCTACAATCGGGGAATTCAAGGCGGGCCATTGTGAAATATATACGAAGTATAAATCTAATTTTTTTATATTATTTTATTTTATGGGTCTCAGGGGATTCGGTAACAAGGCAAGGTTAGGACTGCTGTGTTTTGGTTGGTTGATACTTTGAACATTGGGAAAACTTTCGTAAGAAAGTTGTTATTAAGTGGGATATTGTTTTTTTCTTTTTTTCCATACAAAAATTGATAGATCATTAAAGAAATTAATCTAAACCAACGATTATAGGGAATAGGCATATAAATTTGAAATATTTTTTATATTCTTTACATAAATTAAATGTTTATGGCGGTTGCTGTTACCCATGTAGTTTGGTCTTAATTAACAAAAAAAAAAGGATTTTCTACTGCAAATTTTCGCGCGAATTTCCAAAATTGTAAAACGTGATCAAATTGGCTGCCGTCAAAAGTGTTTCTACGACTCATAATGAGCACATGGCGAATCCCAGTGTTGTAGAGTCATCGAAAAATCAATAAAAATGCATTTAATGCGTAACTCATCTAATGAAATATCCCTGCACTTAAAGTAGAAGGTTCTTAAAATCTTACTCATGTATATGTCAAGCCGAAAAAAAACCTTTCAATTTTTCCAACAAAAAATGGCATTTTTGCGAAATTTTGACCTACCACATATCTTAATAATTTCGAGTAAATATACTGCAATTCTTTGTTATCGTGGTGGTCTTCGAAAATTCAAAAAATATAAAATGTTTCATGCCTCCGATGCAAATAAACCTATTTATTTACAACTTTAACGAAAAAATAAGCGATTTCAATTAGTGGTAGGTATTCTTGGATATTTAATGGATAAAATAAACCAACAAAGAATCACCAAATAAGAAAAATAGTGTGGAATAATGTCGGTTAAAAATAGGATTTGTTGGAAAAAAAATCACGAAAATTCTGTTTTTACTCCTTAAATACGCTCCTGGTTGACCCATTTGGTATTCGTTTTAAAGTGTGATTATCCCTTTATAAGATAGTGTTGAAAAATTGGGAACAAATTAGATAGGAAAAAATACAGAGTGATTCAAATGTATCGATGCATGTCGAGAGCAAAAGAAGACAACAAATCTAAATTTAATCGGCGATTGCTCCCGTCCTATAAAGAATGAAGAAAAATATGGATCTCATGTATTTCGACAAGTTCTTTTCGATGACGTAACGGGATTTTATTTTGAACCATTTTGACCACACAAAAAATTGAAAATCGTGAAATATTTGGGTCAAAAATCTAAATTTCCAGTTCTCAAATATGTATATCCATTTTCCAGTGATTTTTAGGTTTAGGTATATGTGTCGCAAAAAGAAAGTATTTGAGATTTTAAAGTTCCACTTCTTTTCGAGTTACAAGGTGCACAAGAAATTTTTCGACCTAAAAAAATTCAAAAGAATTACTTGCCATTTTCTGATCCTCGCCAGTATCACAGGCAATATAGTTATATTGCCTGTGCCCGTATCAATACAACCTCCGAAAATTTACATCGATTTAATTCACTTTTGCGACCTGTACCCGATTTCAACGGAAGCGCGGAAATTTCGACTTTGGCGTTTAATAGCTCCGAAAGGAGACATCCTATATAACTGAATTTTTTACTGAAGCTAGTTGCACTATTCCTCTATCAACCCAAAAAATTCGATTGCTCCCCCTATGACTGTTTCCGACAAAAACACACCTGTTGGACTTAAGGTTAAGTCTGCATTAACATGTAGATTGACACTTATTTTTACAGATCTCCTGACGTCATTATTCACTAAGAACAAATGACTGCTTTTTAAATTCTAATAAATTATACCAAAAAGTAAACATTTTTTGTAAATTATCCTTGTAATTTTCTTCAAAAGTTTTTTTTGTTTTGTAATTATGCAATAAAAAAAATATGTGCATATTCTTTATTAAAGGCCCACAAAAATGTTTGTATTCAAACCGTGAAAAACGCCTCTTATAGAATTTGGAAAGCTGAAATTTATCAAACTGAATGACTTTACATTGGGACCACAATACGACAAATCGCAGGTCATTAAATCTGGATTGTTTGACCTTTAATTTTGACGGTACTTAATGGGCTGATGATTCTACAAAAGCATATTCTAATTTAATATTCTTGAAACATTGAAAGCGAAATTAAAGCTATTTATATTCGACGGCAGCTCCATTAATGTGGACCTAGAAACAATAATTGTTCATAGTTTTGATTGTTAAAAATATGACAAATATTTTTTACTTATGGTTAATTTGTCAGTGTAAAAAAGCTAGCTTAGGGATTTTTGTTTTCATGAAGGTAAAAGCAAAAGCAGTAAAAAATAACGTTCAGATTCACTAAGAAGGTTTAATATTTAGTACTTGTTTAAATTAAGATCTTCTTGTTGATCAGTTAAGCTTAGACAAGTTTTTGTCCTGTCGTTGCTAATAAGTCGTCAATAAAAACGTATGAATTATCCTGATATTTCAGCGGTTTGCTTGGTTTCCAAATGATTGTCATCTTGGAACGGGTTTCTAGAATGAATTTAGTTCTATTATTGTCAAAAGTACGTACTAAAATTGCTCTTTTCGTTATAAATTTGCGAAAAAACTCAGAGACAAATTCGTAGTATAAAACTTAGTTGTCTAATTCTAACACTTGTCAGTTTAAAACTTTTGGTTGTCAAATTAGACCGGACTAGCGTTGGAGAATCTGTCCGTAAGGGTTTTGAGTATTGTACGGACATAACTGAAACAGAAAATGACCTTGGATTGTTATCTATTAAAAATTTATATAGTATTTTTTTTTAAATTATTCAAATTAAAATCATACGACTCAGTTAGTAAGATATTACATACGTATACAAGTAAAGAGTATATCATATGTAACATTGGTAACAATTATGGTTACATATCATCTCATGACAGAATAATTACTTCTAATATAGCTATAATAATAAATAGAGCCAATTACTACAATTTTGTTGTTGACATTGTTGTTGTCAACAATTTCTTAACAATCCTCCACACCGAAAAAATAAACTTTTAAATTAAAGAATATTGCTTTAAAATAAGTACGTCTTTGGCGAAAGTCAAAAAAATATTTCTTCAAATTGAGAAACCCTGTCTTTGACCATACTATTTTTTCCTAATAAGAGAATGGTATACTTAAAAATAAAATACTAGTCCACAATACATTTAACATTCTTGTTTGGTAAATGTAACAAATTAATATGCTTACCGGTCAATTGACCGGTCAAGTGGCCAAAAACAATTTGACCGGTCAGTTCCATAACCCTACTAACTTGACACAAGTTTGTTAACCTGTCTTGCCTTTAATTTTAGTCAAATTTAGCCTAGGCACGGCACTGTGAATGTTATAATCTCGAAATAAAAACCACATAAAAATTTATAACCTCCATCATAAATCGTTTAAAATTGGCACCAAGTTAATACGTATAGTTAATATTCCAGTGATTTTTCAGTTATTAATTTTCCTATCTGACAGATTCAATGAAACAGTCGCGCCGAATATTTAAAAATACCGAGAGAATTGGAACAAATAACATGATAATTGTTTATTAATTTACTTTGTCGTCAACCGCCTCGCCAATTTTTATTTTAATTTATATGTTAGTCGCGGTTACCCGCGGCTTTTTCCGCTTATAATTATGAAAATTAATTTCCTTTTGTTCCACGTGAACGGAGCCGCGGGTAACAATTGTACATAGCCGGGAAGGGGGGAAGGTGCTAGCTATACACGAGTAAGAATTCTTCATATCGGTTCAGTAGCTTTTGAGAAAATATCCTGAAAATGACTAGTTTTAGGGGGGAACTACGTCTATCGAAAATGTTTTTCTTTTAAAAAATCAGTTCTACCTATTTTTATTTGAAAAATACATTTTTTGAAAAGGATCTTTGTTGAGAGTTCTTTTTATTAAAATAATTTTTTTTTTCGAAAAACATCTTTCATTCATTGAACGATTTTTCGCATTCTGAACACCGAATTAAAAGTCGTAGTGTTACCGGGAGGTGATTCGCCAAACACCGATGTCAACCCGTATAAAACTAAACTTTCGCCCGATCTGACCGGTCCTATTTCGAAAATAAACAGGATACAAATGTAATTAAACGATGAAGCCGTATCGGCCGCCGTTATGGGGGATAAATTAATTAAAATAAGTTCTGGAACTTTATGATCAGATGAGGTTTAAGTCGAAAATGAGGTAGCCGCAACAACGGAGTTCGGAAAACGTGTACATTGTAATTAATTAAATACGATAATTGATTAAAAGTACTCTCTATACCTAGTTTAAATTGTAGGCGTATTTACACTATAAATTGGCTGACTCGTTTTTCGCAATATCGTCTGGAATATTGCAAATATTTCAAAAACTACTAAATATATATTTTTGAAAATTGGCACGTCTATATAGTTAAAAAAGGCACTCCTTGGAAGGAGAAAACCATTTCTGTCACTATACAGGATTAGTCAGGAAGAATACTATTGTTTTATTTTAGATGTATCGTCCGGTATATATTTAAAGCTTAAATAAAAGACAAATTCAATGATATAGGGTTTAATTGATTTATTTGACATATGAGTACTAATTTTAAATAAATGAACAAAACCACAATGGAAATAAGAAATACCTAAAAATTGAACAAAAAGTACTTTATGACATGTTCAAAATGCCTACCACTGTTAGCTAGACAATAGCCAAGCCTGTTTTTAAATTCCCGTAAGAGGTTGTCAACAGTATTCCATCGAATTTCACGTATTTGATTTCTAATACGAGCCTTTAAATCTTCAGTATTAACCGGCCTATTTTTGTCAACCTTATCACCTTAAATCTTATACCGCACAAATAAAAGTCCAAAGGGGTGAGGTCTGGATATCTGGAAGGCCGCTCAATTTCGCCTCTCCTTCCCATCCACTGATTTGGAATCATGTAGAGAAAAAATTGAAGAACTTTTAAACCAAAATGAGCAGGGGCGCTATCCACCGGGGATTAACTGCAGACCAATATTGCCTATTGACGGTCCCGGTAAGCATAAAAGTAGCTTCATCAAAGAATGCAATGGGCAAAATAAGGATCAGCACCTGTCCATCAGAATTTCGCAAAACTCATTTCGTCTATCGAAGTCAGTTCCTGAACTGGAGATGGATCTAGTAAGAGCGACTCTTTTCGCTTTCAAATAACTTTTGAACTGACTGGTGACTCCCTCGGGTGACACACATTGTGGTCTAAGCCAAACTGTCGACGTGATCGATTTGGATTATCTTGTAAGTTAATTAAAATATCCAGAGCCCTATCACCACCAGTAGCTATTTTTGGTCTACCTGTCGTGTGTTTGTCTGTCACACTTCATGTTTTGTTGAATTTCTTCACCAGTTTGATTACAAATGACTGGGTTATTGCAGGCCGATTAGGATAGGTCTGAATGAATAACTCACATACTTCCTGTTATGTTCTCCTGCGATCACCATATCCAACCATCATTAAAATCTCAATTTTTTCTCGTTCAGTTAAAGCAACCATCCTAATTCCTAGTTTTTAAATGCTGACGAAGGAATAATTGATAGCTGTCTATTTTGTCATCTGACGATACCTAGCTGATTCTGAAGGTGTTTTGTCACCTTTCTATTTTTAAAAAATTAGTGAATAATTTAATTTTTTTACATTAATCAATTATTTTCACAGATAAGTTAATTAAACCCTATAATAGACTCAAATCTTTGGTAATTATGTAGTATACGGTTTTCAGCTATTTTTGCGTTTTTTGGGAAAATTCTTTTGTGGTCACATTCTACTGTCTTTCCTGATTGCAAATACAAGTGCGCACATAATAAATTATGAGCAAACCTGACCACCATTTTGCTCACCACCCAAGCAAACCTGAGCAAAAAGGTGCTCAGGTTTGCTCAGTTTTGATTGATATAGATACATATATATCTATATCAATCAAAACTGAGCAAACCTGACCACCTTTTTGCTCAGGTTGGTGAGGAAAAAGGTGGTCAGGTTTGCTCATAATTTAATATGTGCGCACTGATATTTGCAATCAGGAAAGACAGTAGAACTTGACCATAAAAGAATTTTCCCAAAAAACGCAAAAATAGCTGAAAACCGTATACTACATAATTACCAAATCTTTTAAGGGACTATTTGAATCTTCAAAAATATATTATGTTCAGTGATTTTTAAAATATTTGCAAAATTCCAGACTTTTTTAACACACAAATTTTCTCTATATATAAGTATACAGAAAATGGGGAATTTTCTTCGGTCGATATAAGTAATATATACCTATGTCAGAAAATGAAAAAGCTTTAATTCTTTCGCTAGTGCAAAATACGAGACCGTAAAATGACATAAAATAAAATAGTAGCACTATTATTTTTGATTCTGGCCTGGGTGCCCTTCTGCTAATCAAAAAAAAGTCCTACTATTTTATTTTATGTCATTTTACTGTCTTGTATTTTGCACTATCGAAAGAATTAAAGCTTTTGCATTTTCAGCAAAGCTAATAAAACATTTATGATTAATAACAATAAGATTACATGCATTTAATTCAAGCTTTTCAAGAACTTTAACTATTATAATACCTCTATGGAAACCGATATGTTGGCCAGCACAAAAACCAGGCGTTTGCATCACTTTTTGCGACCGAAGCTTCCAATTCACATTACTCTAACGAATCATATCAGCTTTGCCAGCAAACCCTTTACAAGACTCCCACATCGAGATCGACATTTCCGATATATCCGCAGATTTGTTTTATTTTATAGCCCGTCGCGTGGGAAGAATTATTCTTCCAGTTATCTAGCTTCAAATTATTAATTTTCTAATTCGTTTTATGTACAGTATGTACCAAATCGTTAGATTATGAAGCAAACATTGACGACACCATTGAAAAATGTAACCAGCATTTTTTATTTAATAAAATTATATGTCTTGTTAATACTTAGGATTATCCATGTACACAGAAAAACACTATCGTATATGAAATTGGATACCAGTTCACTCAATGACACACTCTATTCCATATTGCACAATACAAATTCGGTTTATTTCAATGATTACTCTATCATTGTTAACCAATAGATTATAAGATTGCTTGAATTATAAGGTTTCAGTGGTTTTTAATAGGTCGTTTAAATATAACAATTATTTGATGCAGTAATACCCTATTCTAAATTCAATACAAAATATATCATTGGTTTCAATAAACGTATATTTGCAAGAATATACATCTTATTTAATCGAAATATTATTATTATTATTATTATTGCGAAGCCTTTTAGATTTGTTTTACTTACATACCATAAAACACTGAAATGAGTTGCTCCAGTTCCCAGAATTGCAAAAGATCTACTATTTTTAGCGTACTCAATAAACAAACAGGTTGCAAGATTAAATGGCTATTTAACGAACAAACACCAACAGCACAATTTTAACTTCTTCAAAGGGTGTCCGCGAGCAATAGAAGTAATAGTTTAGTCAACAATAGAACCCATTGAATTAATATTTTTTATTATTTCTCTAATAACTTATATGTTTTTTTTGAGTGTTTATTTTAATTCATTAAGCATTAGTCACTTAATTTTTAAATTTTTCTATTTACACTGTAGTTCTTGTTCGTTTAATAAAATTTATTGTAATTTGAATCACACCGCCTACAAATCGCTATTTTTCGCCCAATTATATTTAAGCATTCTCATGAAACAGTTTAATTTTTTGGCTCTAACAATTCTACACTCTAAGGAATAATAGAAATTGATTGGTTTCTAATAATATTTTGGTCATTGAAACAATGGTAATATAATTTTCAAAAAAGTAGGAATACTTTTGAACTCCAATAATAAGTCTATATTTAAAGAAATATTTTTTTAAAAATTATTTCAATAATGTTTTGTTGAGACAATAGTAACTTTAATATAACTAATGTGCCAGTGCTCAAAAATTATATTATTATTGAAAATAGCATAGCAATTTTTTCTGTGTACCCTCAACAAAACTATGTAGTAGGTAGATCAGTTTACCTAGTAATCCAGTAACAGTGTTATATCGCTAATGTTTGTTTATCAAAGCTTCGTTCCAACTAAGCTGCGTTACCTTGGAAATAAAAGCAACTCTACTGGTACGTCGTACCATTTCTCCCTAAATAAACTAATAGATTTATTAGACTTTCTAATGAGACGAAGCAATTAGCGTTATTTAGTTGAAAACTAACACACTGGTTTCGAAGTTCGTGGAATTGAATTTAATGATCTGAAATTAGGGAATAATATACTTTACTTTGGATATTAAACTTAATAGACATGTAAGGGATAACTTGTAATTGTGAAAACTAGTTTTTTTCCTGAAATTAGTATTAATTCTTTTGTCTTAAAAGCAGTATTTATCGGTCATGTTTGTTGTGTGTTGAATAAACACACGCAAATAAACCTGAGGAAATTTAGTATTTCAACTCTAGAAATTTTTACCTTAGTTTAGTTTTAATTGATAGATATCTGGGTGGAATTGTTAGTTAAACCTTACCAAGTCATACATTTTTGAAATCCCCAGAAAATTGCTTTCGGATAAAGAAATATTCGCGGGAATTCGTCTTGGTTTAGGAGATGGAGAGGCTTTCGACTAATGTGTCGAATTTTTTCGACGTGCGGTTATCAAGGAAAATTAAAAAATAAAATTTTGTTGTCTCTGATGCTTTATATGTCAATTTTTGGTGCCTATATTGGAAAGTCGTTGGTTCTTAAATAACACAGGAACAACATTGTTTACAAAAATCGGATTTGATTACTCCAATTTGAAATTGCTGTAATTTATGTTATTACTCCAAAAAATGGTTAAAGTATAAATAAATTAATATTAATGTGTATTGCCTGGTCTAAACAAATATTAGCGAATGAAAATCGAAAATCCATCAGACAAAGGTTAATTCTATTTATCCTCTGATTCGGTCAAACAAATTAAAGGTTGCAAGCGCTCTATTTAATTATAAAACCCATAATTGTTTATTGTGAAGGGAAAATGTTGTTGTATTTGTAAAACGCCGAAATTCGGTATTAAATTGGTTTTGAGTACGCTTTGTCTTTATATATCCTGCGGGACATTAAAATAGTCGGATTCGCTGTTCCTGGGACAATGTCAATTGGTCGAAAGTCAATTGGCCGAAGTCAATTAGCCGAATACGTCAATTCGCCGAAAGATAACAGGCCGAATGCGTCAATTGGCCGAACACGTCAACTGGCCGAAGACGTCAATTGGCCGATATACATATATATTTTTTCTTACATATTACTTAAAAATTATTTTTTGTTTTTTTTTTTTTAATTTTTGATGACATTTATTCTTTTTCTTAAGGTTCTTAGCCATATCTGACTGAAGTATGTTCATGTTTGCCCTTTCTTCGTTTGTTCTTTAACATTTTATTATTATCATACGTATATTATTACTTGTTTTACCGATACACTTACAGGTTAGTTCAGGTTAGTTCAGGTTAGTATTATGTATTTAGCCAAATTATGTACTAAACCTACTACTCACTTCTTCAGACAATTGATCTGTTACGTCTATTGACGTTTTCTGTCATTTGTCCTATTTGGTCAGTTGACGTATTTGGTCAATTGACTTATTCGGCCAATTGACGTATTCGGCCAATTGACGTATTCAGCCAATTGACTCTCGGCCAATTGACTTTCGGCCAATTGACGTAGACCCTCCTGGGACCTGATTAATTTGAAAATCTAGGGTTTAGATTGGCGCCTGTAAAAGTAACACTACCAAGTTTGGAATTTTCCACAATTCCTCAATATAGGACTAAATTTATTTTAGCAAAAAGTTCCAAGGCAAAAATAATTTGAAAACCTGAGCAAATCATTAGAATAATGCAACAAGGTAAAAATCCCAAACAGTTCGATCTACTCAGCTTGAAAAAAAGAGAATGACATTACAGTAATGGATTGGCCGTCACAATCACCAGATGCAAATCCAATTAAAAATATATATTTGGACACTCATGTAGTCCTAAAAAAATTATTTTTAAAAAATTGGTATATTTTCCGATAATATACAGTGTGTCTACTTAAGTTGGCGACATATGGAAAACCTTTTTATTATTAGTTAGTTTATTATTATGTTTTTTTTTTTATAAAAAGTTCTGCATGATCTAAGATATAAAATGCATCCAACAGACATTAAAATATATCAGTTATATACGAGTTTTGTCAGGAAATATTAGTCTGGCGCAACAGTAAAGTACCTTTATTTTTGACAATTTTAAAAACTTATTAATAAAAGTTGTTTAGAATTAAAAAAAACATACAAATATTCAGTTACATTGATCACCTTAAAAAAGGTTTTTTTTTTATTTTTTCCACTCTCCCTGTGTGCAAATTGATAGTACACTTATTATTGTAGCTGGCAATAACTTTTCTCCCACTAAACGTCAGTTTTTAGTAGGATTTGGAAATTTAAATTTAAAATTTAATTCTTAAAAAAAATTGAAATATTAGTAACATGTTCTATGTAAATAAGAGACCATGACTAAAATTTGAACATGAAAAACTCAACAGCACAAAAAGTTAAACTCAAAAATTTTTGATATGGATAAAAAGTAATTACAAAAAATAACTTTTTCTCGTCTAACATGGCAAATTATTTCCGATTAATTTTTCAAAACTGCTAAACGGCCTGCCTTTAATTAGTAAAGTTTTCATTAAACCTCTGATATCTTTTGATCAAATGAATTATTGGATTTCTTTAAACACCAGGTGGGATTAGGGGAAGCAAATTAAATTTCTTATTACTCATGTTTGACGAAATTAGCTTTCTTTGCGTAGGTAACTGTTATACGTTTTTTTAAGCTTAATTTCAATAATGGCCATCTGATTCACAAAATTTAGTCTGGTTTTTATAATACGTAACGATATAATTTCATATTTTTCAGTGCTTTTCTTTTTGCGAAGTCGCTTCATTTAAATATATATATATATATATATATATATATATATATATATATATATATATATATATATATATATATATATATATATATATATATATATTTATAGTAATTGCTATTTTTGCTTACGAGAGTAGTCTAGAACGAAATTTTGAATCATGACAAGTCGGGATAGAAAGGCATTTAGTATTTGGCAACATTTTATAAAAAAGAAAGTGGTTGGCAAACTAGTATGTAAAAAGTGTGGTAAAGGGATGCAAGGTTTAGTGGATAGACTGAGAAGTTGCTGGGAAATCTGCAAAAGTAAAACTGGTGATATAAGTGGTCTTAAAAGTGATTGTGAATTCCTGCCTGGAACTAGCCAAAGAGAAGTTATCCAGTCGGCAAAGAAACAGAGAAGGGACAAGGGAATTAGAGGTGGAAGTGAAAATAGTGGAAGTCCGAAGTAGCAGCCGTTCAGGTTCTTTGGTTGTCCGAACTTGTCAAGATAAGAAGGAAGAATTGGATATTCAAATAGCTAAAGACGTTTACGTAACAAACTGCAGTTTTAGATCGATAGAAAATAAGGAAGTTCGAAAGGCCATAGAAATGTTAAGACCAAGTTACGTTCCGCCTTCTAGATTTCAGTTATCATCAACACTCCTAAATGAAACATTTGAAGAAGAAAAATCTAAATGTTTTAACAAGATATCTGGACAGTCTGTTTGCATGCCCTTGGATAGATGGTCTAATGTTCATAATAAGCCCATAATCTGTGTTGCTTATAATAGCAGAAGAAACAGTGTTCTTTTAGAAAGCATAGATACATCCGGTCATCCCCATATGGCTAATTATCTTGCAAAATTGGCTATAGACTCAATAAATAAGTGCAAAATGAAAATAACTGTAAAGTTACTAGTGTGATGACTTATGACACATAACGCGGCCAACATGGTCAGTATGGAGAAAAAAATACCGTTAAATTATTCTATAATTATATATGACTTTTCAGCGGACTTACTTGTTTGCTTTCCAAAGATTTAGAAGTATCTAAGGTAGAAGAACATATAGTATAAATTGTAAAATACTTTAGAAATACCCATTTGCCAAGTGCTTGGTACAAAGAAAAAGGAGGCAAGAAACTGGTTTTACCTCAAGACGTTCGATGTAATTCACTTTCGGATTGTCTTGAGATTTATGTCAAGGAGTGGCCAAACTTGTTATTATATATGTCAAGAGCATAAAGAAGAAATTGATCCAGTGATTTTCAAAAAGGTATCCGATATCTATATTGAAAGGATGGCTGAAGATTTTTTACAATTACTTAAACCAGTATCTATAGCACCAAACGCAATACAACAGAAAGGTGCATGTTTATCTCAAGCAGTTCAAACGTGGAAAAAATTAATAGCTACGTTTGACAGCCTTGAAGAGGAAAAAAGTTTGTATGAATATCAACTATTTAAAAAAAGATGTGACCACGCTTTAACCCACTTTCACTTTTTGGGGTATACATATGTATATTGGATCTCACAATAAACAAAGGAAAATATTCATTACTGGCTGAAGAAACGAGAGATGCTCTACAAACCTACAACTCTAACAACCACCATTTTATTCCATATTGGTTCTGATTCTGAATACCCCTTATCATAAGTTTAACACTTCTCGTATTTTCTGCTTCGTAAACAACTTTTTAAACCGATAACAAAGTACAAGAACTACAAACATTACTTTACGTTGTGCGAAACTGATCACCAGCGTAGCAGCTTTACCCCTGCCTAGGCCTAAAATATTAACGTCGATTATTAACCCCCTTAAACCGAATTGTATTAAATTAACATTAATTATCAAAATATAACCTAAGCCATTATCCAATTTATCTAACTTAAGCTTCTTAGAAACAGGAACAGCGAAACTTTCTCCGAGTCATTTTCTCCCTAGACCGATGTTCCTGCTGAGCTGCCGCTAATAAATGCTGCATGTTTCGTAAACTCGGATTCCTTGGCCATAAACCGCCTTCGCCTCAAGCAAATTTACTTTGTTTATTCAGGACCGGCAACGTCTTTGGATGCAAAGCTATTAGTTCGGTGAGGATTGGTCTAATTTTTTGCTAAGTACATCATCTTAGTGTTTTTCAGTTATTTTTCGAGGTATTAAGAGCATTATATTAGAACTGTTTTGGTTCTTTTAATATTGTTGTGGCTCACTGAGGTATCTCTGAAGCCTAACCTCTGTATCTCTTGAACCTTCGTTCTGGAGATTCCAAAAATCCATATATTGTTAAGATTTTACTAACAATTCCGGCCAAAAACTATAGAAAACTGAACTCAGGTCAATAAATTTAATTTCTGTGGCTCTATTTTTAAAAAGGTTTGTTTTAAACTTTGCATCTCCTATACCAAAGCAAAGTCTCGCGAGTACTCCTTTATCTAATAGAAAATCTTCTGGAGATTCCAAAAATGTGTAACTTGTTAAGGTTTTACCAACAATTCCGTCCAAAAATTATTAAAAACCTGTCAAAAAATTTAATTTCTGCGGTTCTACTTTTAATTAAGGCTTTGTATCTCTTATACTAAGGCAAATTTTCGCGAATATTCCTTTTTCCGATAGAATTTTTTTTAATATTCCGAAAATCTATAGCTTGTTAATGTTTTACTAACCCTTCTGACCAAAAATGAAGAAAAACTAAACTAATGTCAAAAATTTTAATTTCTGTGGCTGTGACCATGTTTTAAAATACTTTGTATTTAAACCTCGGTATCGCCCATGCCAAGGCAAATTCATGTGACTGTTCCTTTACCTCAGTGATTCCCAAAGTGTGAGTCGCGTTAAAGAACTAGGGGGTCGCGAGAAGATCCCCAAAATGCAAGAAAAACGCATTAGCGTGACATTTATTTTTATCTTTCGCAACGTAAAAAAACATTACACAAATAATGCTTTAACTCTGAACTACTTAACCTTAATAACCTAATAATTCATACAAATCATACATTCAGAAACATAAACATTATTACTTACATTGCGGAACATAAACAAAAACATTAACAAATTTAAAAAACAAATTACAAATTTAAATTTAAATAATTATTTTTTAAACAACGCTGTGATATAATAAATAATATATTGATGGGAGAGATGATAAAGTACATTGTTATTAATTATTTTCAAAGCGAATATGGTAATTTTGGTAACGAAACTGGAAAAATCGAATATAACCTAATTTTCGCAAAAACCGTTCAAGGCGGAAACAAAAAATGGACCGATTTCAAGTGGCTAGTTTCAAACAAAAAAAAAATTATATGTGTAGCCAGTTCGACTTTTTTAGAAATATATGGAAAAATGAAATTATCTTATGGAATGTGACAAGTTTTTTCATACTCCGAACTTCAATTTGCCAATAAGAACAAACTGATGCAAAAACACCTCCATTGGAAAGAAATACTTTTGAAAAATGGACCAAAATCAGGACAAGAATGGTCGGTCTGGACTTTGAAAATAAAAGAAAATTACCAACCATTCTCAGAGCTACCAAGAAATGGGGTAGGTACAAGAAGAACTTATAAAAAGTACGGGGAACTCAGCAACAAGCTCCATTAGATCCTACTTACAACTTGACGAAGAACATTACAAAAAAATTATCAAGGAAATAAGAGGTGAAAATGTAAACCATGCTAATACAAATTCAAGAAAATAAGAAAAATTCTGTTATGAAGACAAGGCAATCTATGATCCAGACTATAATTACATATAATAATTGTGTTTTTAATTGTAACACGTTAAAGTGTTCTAAATAAATATGTATTTTTAAACACCATGTTCTTATTTTTTTGGGAAATAGTCCATCAAGTATGGTTCGGGCATACGAACTATGTATAACATTTTGCATTTAGACTTGTTACCTTAAAGAAAGAGCTTTTATTAATTTTTATCGTTATTTAACTAAAAAAAGTGCCCTTAACTTCGTATAGGGCACTTTTTGTCAAATGACAATAAAAATGAATTCAAGCTGTTTCTAAGGGAACAAACCTTCCGGCAAAATATTCGACAAGTCCATATGCCCTTATTACTACAGAATATTCCTTTATCTGGCAGCAAATGTTCTAGAAATTCCATGAATGTTCAACTTGTTAAGTTTTGCTAACAATTCCGTCCAGAAGGAATTGAACTAAATTGATTTTCTGGGGTCCTATTTTAGAAAAGCTTTTATTGAAGCCTCTGTATGTTCTATGTTCTATACCAAGGCGAATTCCCCTATATTTGCCTTTATCTGATAGTAAATTTTTTGAGGATTCCAATAATATGTAACACGTTGCGCTTTTATCAACAATTTCGCCCAAAAATTAATAACAACTCAACTAAGGCCAAAAATTTTAATTTCCGTTGCCCTATTTTTAAATCATTTAAGCCTCTGTATCTCATAAACCAAGGCGAATCTCTGCGAATATTCTTTTATCTGATAGTCAATTTTCTGGGGATTGCAAAAATAATAACTTGTTAAGGTTTCACAAACATCGAATATTTGCGATGCGCGATTTTCAATTAAAATTTTAATTTCTTTAATAAATACATGATGGCCTTTTTATGTCTCTACTTTGGAAGGCCATTAGTTTTTCGTAGCAGATAAATAATATAAATACAAAAATAAACTAGTACGGGAGGAAGCTGATAAACCTTTTAAATTAGTTCCAATTATACACTCCGATAGTTGAGGAAATTGCCAATATTGAAGCGAAAATTGCCTGCACTCAAAAACTAAAAGACATTATAGCCTGTGGCGTCATTTAAGTTTACTTGCTTTGTGAAACAAAGGTCCCAGATAGACTCCATTTCCATGTTTGGAACTCTAAAAACTTTGGAAATTGGGGATCAATAGACCCGTTTGCCTTGAGAAATTAATTCGTAGGATGTTAGTTGGTCGTTACCGCTTGTGTAGTGTTGTGCGTTAATGAACGGGATGCCCCACACAGGCTTGCCAGATTGGGGGATTTTTTCGCAATTTTGGGGTTGGGAAAGTTCACTGTGCTCACTTTACTTATAATGATACGTGCCCATGACCTTTAACAGTGACATTTAACAAGAGGGGAAATGCTGTATTTTCTTTATTTTATTAAAATTAAGTACACGAATCCTAAAAATAATAAAGTAAATGAGAGCTTGAGCACGGAAATCATTTTTTAAGCTAAACCATTTTCCAGAGAATTTTTATTTCAAATATAAATCGTACAAAAATAAAATCGAATCTACCTAATTGGATTTCTAAATCCCTCGTCTGGACTAAATGTATATTTTAAACGAGCAACAAATAATTGTCATATTTTTTCGTCGCTTTCGGAATGTTAATGTCACGGAATTTATTAAAATAATGGCACTCCAATGTTACCTGGTGTATTTTTAGATAAACAGCTGTGATATTAAAAATAGTAGTCGATCCCGTTCGTCTTTTGCCAAACAGATTAAGGACGATATACATAGATTTTGCAGAGTTCTAGGTGCAAGGTCTATGTCATGATCGTCTTGCAATGGCTGATCAAGAATAAGTTAGTCACATGGTGAACGATCAGGGCTATAGGATGGACGGACCGTTTGAAAATAGAACAAATAAATCAAATGTATTCATCAGATCGCTTTTCCTTTTATAATTGTCACAGCACGCCACTGCTTTACAGTCGCTGTATCTTATGAAAATTTAATGTAAGACTATATAAAACGAAAATATAGAAACAATTCCACTTTATCGTTATTTCGAGCGATGAATGGGGTAGTGAGTCAAGAAACGATCTGTCTACAGTATGTCAAAGCATTCCTTTCTCTAGAATTTATTCTATCTTCTCCGAATTACAATTTTCGTTACAGCTGATATTTTTTATTCGATTTTTGCTAAAAGAATTTGAGGGGACGTTATTGGCAATTTCTACGTGATACTATTAAAAGAGACGAGAAAAAATAACGACCTAGGTATAAAAGTTTTGGATATGAAAAAGAGAATATTTATAGATTTAGAAACAAAAGGGACACTGCGATCCATCGATTCATTAAAATGTTTCTTTTATGGTTTCATCGTATTCTCCTAAAAATTTTAAGATGTCAATATTATTTTCCCGATTGGCGGACCCACTTGCTTCAATATGGCCCCTAAAAGTTAATTCATGCTCTTCCAGAAAACAAGAAACATCGATTAGACGTGTCAAAACATCCCTATTTTCCCTGCCCCGTTAACTACTTATATTTTTCATAAAACGCCACGTGAAATATCTGGATTTTTTTACCGGATTTTCCATTTGTGTCTCCAAATTAATAGGAACCATTGGCCTGTCAGACTTAATAATGTTACTTGAAGGAAAATCGCGAGAAAGTGTCTCGAACGTCGAAAAACAGGTCGATTTTGAGCAGATGTAGAGAATTCTCTAGCTGAGATAGATTATCCAATTCTGGATATGTTGTGTACTGATTTCTTGCCTATCGAATGGCGATAATAGAAAAAGGCTGAGGTTTTTTCTTAATTTTTTGTGAATTTTCTTTCAAAGATGTGCAAGTGTACTCTCGCTATTGCTAAAAAAGACCGAAAAAATGGTTTTATGACGGAGATATGGTCAAACTGATAGTTTTCTCATATTTTTCGTGCCTAAATTACTTGGGAAACGAATTTTCGTGGAAATGTTAGAGGTGACCTAAAATGAAAATTTTCACATATGAATGCATGAGAAATTTGCGAAAAATAGCTAATTCTTTCTATCACATTTACCATACAAGAAAAAATCTAAACGTATTTAAATAATTCTTGAAAGAACCATTTCGATAGGAAATTCTATGTAGAAATCGATTTTGCTAGAGTTAAAGCAATATAAAGTGCTGTTTCTCCGGAAAATTCAATTTTCCGGACCCATGTAGGATGGATCGACCCCGAGAAATAGAAAATTTTAAAATTGGCTTTGTTATTGTATTCGTAATTCTTCAGAGCTGTATTACATTGTACTAATATTTTTCAGTTCCTAAACTTGAGTCTGAGCCTACCCAGCCTATTGGGAAATCTAGTTTTGCAAACCAAACGCCAATTACGAGAGTATGCATTTCGAACAAGTATTGTCTTCAAAAAAATGTATTCGAAAATGCTTTTAGGAAATTTCAAGTAGATCTTAATCATATTCCCTTACAACTTGCTACAATAAGAACAAAATGCCGCCAGCTGTGAATCATCTGATAATAGCCATAATTAGATAATAATATCCTGCATGTTGCGTCTCGAACTGGATGTGGTGTTAAACAATATCGGCCTAATAATTTAACAACTAAATGAAGCAATCTCGAGGCGTTAATCTAATGTAATTCCTTGCCTCGAAGGGGCTCTAATCTGCTTCTGACGGCTCAATCTTGGGTACTTATTTTTATTGAAAGCAATGCTGATGTCCCATATAATTTTCTATTATAGAGAGAGAGAAAAAGAGAGAAAGGCAATCTCTCTCTAACCTTGACCTGTTATTAAGTTCTTTCAGACGCTGTATACAGACAAAGACTATCTTGTCGCGTGATAGAAAAGAAAAAAATACATACTTAGGTATCTACTTATAATTTCTGCCAAACAAAATTAATGCCTGTATGAACTTTTCGCGCGCTTCAAGCTTTTAAGACAATAAATTTAACATAATATCTGTTCCTGTGATAACTTTGATACCACTTTTATTAGGATCCATCCACGCGAACTACGTCCACTTATAAATAGCATTTAGCATTGCCACAATGAAAAAACTAAAAGCTTGTTTTTAAAAAGTATTTTTTACAAGATTTTTATAGAAATCGCTTCACCCTTTATAATTGTCACAAAATAACAGACCTATTTAGTGAGCAGAATAATGATTGTTACAAAATTCTCAAAAATCATTAAACAAACTGACTTAATATCCTAATTCTTAATCATCTTATCGTATTATATTTTCTAAATACCCCTTCTCGGAAGATACCGAGATTTCGTCCGAGAAGGATCCTCATTAAAATTTAGTCTAGGCCTAAGGAATTAGTTTTGATTGTGTCTTAGCAACGTCCGAATTTAATTAAGTTGGACTGACTATAAGAGCTATCACAGCAAAGAAGAAAAAAACATGTTTGTTTATTTTATTAAAAAGTACGATATACATATTATGTATCCCTTTGACAATTTAAATTTCAATAAACATACACAGGCGGTGTTATATCTCTGTATTTGATTAAATTGTTAGCATTGTCAATGTGGAGATTCGGGATTATATTGCATTGTAGTTAGGTAAAGCCCTTGTAACTACACAGGGCAGCGTTATATTAAATGAAATTTACAGAACGTTGCGTTGGTTTGTTTGAGTCAGCCAAAACTTAAACCCACTTATGTACGAAGCGATATCATTTTGTAAAGTCAGTAGAAATATGACATTATTGTAGTTCAGTCAATGAAATCTTTAAATATTAAGAAGGGTTTTTGTTATACATGGAAAATAGAGATTTTATATTTTTAATTTTGCGTTATTCTCAATCGTGCATCGTTCCCAAAACACCTATGTCAGGTGGAGTTAGAAGATAACTTTTTTAATTCTCAGTTGATGAACAAGGGATTAGCAGTAATTGCAACTTGTAAACTGCTAATGTTTTTGCCAGCCTTCAATCCTTTTTCAGAAAAGGTGGAAAAACTAATTACGAAAGTTGATTTACAGAGTTTGATAAAAGTTTTCCCATGAATATAATCAAGAAGAAGAGGTAAAGAAAATATATCCTTTTTAAATTTAGTCCTATTTAAAATTACTGTCGCTATAAAGCCGGACCGATATTAATCTATGGATTTGTGGCGATTTTTTACAAGATTTTATTTCATTTAAGTACCTACCTCTAAACTCGATACGATATTTTTTCTTTTTTTTTTGCTTATCTCCCACACTGAACCAGTATCGGATTTGCAGGCTTGACAAAATTTTTATTTATACAAATATTTGATTAAAAGAGGAGAATTGTGTAAATATTGTGGAACCATGCAAAAAAGTTTTAACTTTTGATATAAATCTAAAGAAGAAATAAAAAAGAAACGCTAAAAATACAAAAAAATTCTTTACGGCATAGAGACCTCAAAATGACCGTACTACTTACTTACTAATGTAAAAGGAAAATTTTGTCATTTATTTCTACCCTAAGGTGATAGGAGCCCTTTTAATGTCACATTCTTATAGAAAAAAAATCATATTAGAATACAATCCTGATAAAACGGCCAACAGTCAAATTAATTTAATTTTACATACCCAGCGAAACTCAATTCAATATTTTCTGTTTTTTTTTTCTGGCCGATCTTCCACACTGAATCCGTATCGGATTCGCACGCTTAACAATCGTTTTATTTACATAAATATTTGACAAAAAGGAGAAAATTGCATACATGTTGCGGACTTTCAATAAAAATCTTAAAAACAAATAAAAAAAAAACAATTCGATTACAGCATAGAGACCTCCGAATGACCGTACTACTTACGAATTTGAAAGAAAACTCTTGTCATTTATTTCAACCCTAACGAGATAGGAGCTCTTTTAATGTCACATTTTCTAAGAAAAAAGTCTTCGAAGAATGCTTTTCCCAAAAAAACCGGCTCCAGTGAAATAAATTTAATTTTACTGACCCAGCGAAATTCGATACATTTTTTCTTTCTTGCTGATCTTCCACACTGAATCCGTATCGGATTCGTAGGCTTAACAAGCGTTTTATTTATAAATATTTAATAAAAAGGAGAGAATTGTATAAATGTTCGAGCACGGACCTACTCGTTTGAATAATGTCTGAAGGTTTAAGGGCTTTCTTTTCTATTTTCCATTCTGTTTGTTGTTCTTTTATTTTATACTTCTCTATTTGCGATACGAAAAATATTTGCTGGAGCTTGTTGATCCATCAATTATGGTAATTACTTTGTTGTTAATTATTTTCTTAGGAATTCAACTAAAATTAAATACAAGATTTAAAGACATTGTACAGTTTTTTTTAGGTGCTGTACTTTTCGAGATATTTGTGTCCTTGCAGAAAGTCGTGCAAACGTTCCTGCTATTCCCATTTTCAACATCTTTAAAGACTTCCCAAAGGGTTTTGCAAACTTTTTGTAATTAACAACAAAGTTTGACAAAGTTCTCCAGGTTTAGTTTTACAAATTTTAAAGCCAATCTGAATAAAGGAATGTATTTGTCTGGTAAATTAGAAATTTCTAAGATGGTTCAGGTAATGAAAACAATGTAAACTTTAATTAGGTAAGGGTTAATTCATTTTGTATACCTCTGAAGGATTAATACGAGGTGGAGCAAACTGGGGTGGCGGTTTTAACCGAAACTATAAGGTTAATAAATTGTCTTTATCTATAGAGATATTATAATTCGATCATTACGGACTCATTTTTATTTTAATTTTCTTATTAGTTTAATTTTCTTTTGCTTTTAAGTAGAGAAAAAAATATTAATTAGTGTTAAAACAGATTTGGTTTATTTGGTAATATAGTACTATTGTTTGTATGTGTGTAGATGTGTAGATAATGGGGTGGAGTTTTTAAACTTTGATATATTTATTGTATTGCTTAGTTTATATCATATTCTTTTGAGTTAATTAAATGTTCGTATTATTTAATAATTGCACTTGAATGAGAAGTATATTTAAATAATTCCCTCATTTAATAAAGACATTGACAAACATGTCTATAGGTCTCATTATTGTTTAGTATGTAGAAATTAGTTCTGGTTAATGGTGTGAGAGTAAATAGTTGGGACTTTAAAAAAATAATGTGATAAAATTGGTTAATTTTAATATTTAAATTTTTTAATAAAATGTTGTACTTAGCTTAGGGTTTCATATAAAACATATTTCATATTTTTGTTCCTTTGGCAGAAAATGATATCAAGGTATGTTTACTTTTACGCAAAATAACGTTTTCGTATTTTTTATTCCCCCTGTATAAAAAATTAAATTTTTCATAACGTGAACCTTATTTATTTTACAAGCAAAAACTTTTATTAGGAGTGACATTTTTACGTCCTATTCTAAACCTCTTCCGCGGACAAACTTTAGACCCTCCAGAAATACAGCCCGTCAAAGCTAAAACTTTAAACAGTTAAAACAATCACGTATTAAAATTTACGTTCTTCCGGATTTCTTAAGTTTTTGAAAGTTTTGTCATTTACGATAAAATTTGCTGCATTTTCGAGATTTTCGGTAAGATTGGAGAACGATTTGAAGACTTGGGTAATTAAAAACTAAACTGAGAACTATTTTAAAGAGTTGCTAAAGCTTATTTCACATTACGAAAAGCCGAGAAATTGGAAAAGTTTGATAGCACCAAAGCGAGTTTCATTTTGTTTGACTTATTTGTCAAAATTAGATAAACGTTTGAAATTCTATCACGCTACGCTCCATGCTTTTTTCAGTTCATGATCATGCAACACGTGTGCATGTCCGTCTGTATGGGAAAGGGTGTTCCAATAAGTACATACTCCGGAATTTACTTTTAAAATGAAACGAACAATTTTAGAAAAATAACATGCTTGTTGATTTTTTCAAGAAGTACAGACATAGCAGTTATGTTTTAAAAATAATATTCTCCAGGCGCGACAAGTGAGTTTTTTTACAGGTGGGTCAAAATTTTGTGGGCTACTAGTGATATCAACGCAAAAGCAAAATTCACTTTTTTAATTAAGCAAGGTTTTTTAATAATTTGCCTAGATTGCCAAGAAATTATTTACTTACAAATAAACTCCACAAAAATCATAAAATGGGTACTGTAGTATCTTGAGCAGTGTTACTGTAGATGTTTATAACTTTTAGTATTACTTTTCTATGTCGTGTTTTAGTCTAAGATTATTAGCGGCTTCCCTGAACGGCTGACTTATACTCGTAACTACTTTTTTTCCAACAACTTCTATCCTAGCTAAAATTAGGTTCCACCCCAAAAAGGCGGAGCAGAAGGAGCTAATTTACTCTTATTTGCAGTTCGCCAGTCTTATGGCACAGATAATATCAAAACTTTTTAAAATGTAAATTTGCTAACAGTCTGGGCAAAATTTCTAATATAGGTAGTTTTTATCGTAATGTCTAGACAAGAAGCAATTAAGTAGGCTATTAATGATTGGAATATTTAGGCCGTATTGCTATAGGATAATGTAATTTAAAGATTGTTTGCTATTTCGGGGTTTAATGATAATGTAGTAAAGTAAATATTTAAATAAAAACCGCTACTTTCTCTTTTCCTTGGCTGTCAAACCGTAACTCTGTTTTAAATTGAGAAACTGCTGTTATTATTTAGGAGATATACCTAATTTAGACATTACTTCAGAGTGTTACATAAAATCCCTTTAATTAAGTCGTAAATCTGTCACATCCTGGCTCCATTCGAGATTTAGACCCGCTGATAAGTAGATTACATGTAATCAGGAGGACCGTAACTCCGTTTGGCTACTTATCGACAAGCTAATTTAACTACACCTGCTGCCAATAGTTATTTCTTCCTGTCGCGGCTAGTTTTTGGTCAATTTTTATTTTAGGGTTTAATTTTATTTCAAAAGCAATAATGCTAAAGGAAACAAAATAGTAGCACAATTATTTGATTAAAACTTTTTGAGAAGGAGGTTATAAAATTCTAATTTATCTATTGGACAGAGCTATCGGGATAGAGACATATTTGCGGGATTTTGGTTTATATTAAAAGGCATAATTGTTTAAATAAATCCTTCTTGAAAAAAGGGTCACATAATTTTAATTTCTACTTGAAATAAGATTTTATGAATTTCTCGACAAAATCTTTATTGGAACCTTATTAAGTTATATATTTTTGGAATCTCCAGAAAATGTACTGTCGGATAAAGCAATACTCGCGATATTTTGCTTTAGATTAGAAGATACAATTAATTAAGTAAAAACTTTTTGAGAAGATACAATTGATTATAAAACAACTTCTTGAGAACAGGGTCACAAACCTGAGCAAACTTGCCAAACCTAAGAAAATCTGACCAGACCTGAGCAAAATTGAACCAAAGTTTTACATATTTCGTCGTAACACATAGAAGAAACCTAACAATATTTTTCTTTGTTTCAGAAAAACACCATTGTCCCATCTTCAGCGTTGCACCCTCAAGAAAGCATGAAGAACCACACGCTCTGTTTCAAATTATCCAGTCGGATTTAAACTGATTTAAAATGATGCGATCTTCAACAAACTAAAAAAAAATGATCGAAAACACACCTAAACACAATTAGTTAAAGATGAGCTAGAGGAAAACGCAATTAAGATCATGATCTCTAACGGCTTCCCAGAAGTGTCATCATCGTATCCTTCTGCAGATGCCAGTAATCTAAGCGATCTGCAATCAATCGGGAATGAGTCGTATGCCAACACGATCGACGACTCCTGTCTGTACTTCCAATCGGACAAGATCAATTTTTTTCGTTTCGTCACCAACGGCATTTTCTTAAATTTCACCGGATGTTTTGGCATTATAGGGAACCTCATTTCCATGATCATCTTGTCGAGGCCTCAAATGAGGTCCAGTATCAATTATCTACTGATTGGATTGGCTAGAGTGGATACGGTGCTTATTATTACTAGCATTTTGTTGTTTGGACTGCCTGGGATCTATCCGTATAGTGGGTCACTTTTTAACTACTATTTCAAGTAAGTAACATGTGGAACTTTTTACTAAACACATTAAGTGTACGAATAAGACTAAGTTTAGTACTACGAATTTATTTCTTAGTTTTAAGCCTTTTAGTGAATCTCGCGTCTAATGCTTTCATAAATAAGCTTTTTTAGATAGAATCTCTGTTAAAAATTACGTTACCTAATAAGAAAAAATAATTAATGTTTATTACAATACGGTTTTAGATTTTTTCATAACTTTGAAATGTATGATAATCACTTCCTTTTACTTTCTCACAATAGTTGGGTATACGATACACGTGTTTTGCTCGGAGCATAAACATAGCTTTAATTAAAAGATGTTTAGCCTAATGTTGCGATTAATATTTTTCAAATAAATCTAGATGGCCACGATAGCTACATTGGTTTAATTAGTAAAATTTGCATGCATATACGTAATTACTTGAATTAAACTTCTTTTAATTAATAGCTTTTGCAAATTTGCCATTTCCCAAATAATGAATTTAGGCTCATTATCTTTTAAGAGGAGTAGTGAGATTCCATTCCGACTATATATATACACATATATATATATATATATATATATATATATATATATATATATATATATATATATATATATATATATATATATGACAATCCGGAGAGCAAATTTTCTCTAAATAATTTGATGTATATCGATTTACTACAACCTAAAGAGCCACCGTTAAGATATGATCCATTCGATACGGAGCAATATAGATTTTCCCATAAAGGCCCAATATTAATTTACGCTGTATCCTAAGAATACCCATAAAAATTGATTATTACATAACTTCCAATATACTTCCGATTTTCGTGCCGTAAAAAAGGGCGTTAGGTCAGGTGCCCGGCATCAGCCCTTCATATTTCTTATATAATTTCGAGATGTCTATAAATTTTTTTCAGAGGTCTTCCATTATTCATGACTATTAGTCTTGGAATGGCTGTGTTTCATAATTTTTTTATTTGCAAGTGTTGTCCAAGCCAACCAATCAAACAAAATTCCTCTTTCTTCTAGTATTCTATTTGTTTTTATTAGGGTGTTTAATGACGGAGTTCTTTGTCCCTCTTCAATACCTTCTTCAAATTGTCTTTGAGCCGCTCTAACATTATTGTTATTTTTTAAACATAATTTTAATATTTTATATCTCTCATTAATAGAATAACTCATTTTGCATAAAAATTAAATTATAAATTGACAGTGACTAAAGTATTATTGTCAACTTTGACATTAACTTTGACTTACCGGCGAAGAAAATTTAAAATTGTAGCAGGTATTTCGTTCACAACCTGGATAGTTACGTTTAAAGTATATTTATTCGAAATAATTTTTAATTTGAAATATTTCAAAAACGATTGAAAACCCGAATAGGGTATGTTATACAAAATATGTCTAGAACTTCTGCTAGAATCCAGAAATATAATAAAAATCATACCATTCAATTTAAAATAAGCGAGAAAATCGATGTTTTATACTATTCTTTTTATTCGATGGTAAATTGTTTTCAAACGATATATGAACGATTCATAAAAATCCCCAAAACTTTCATATTTAACATTTTACCTATCTTTAAAAGGAAGAAAGTTACAAGGCCTGTTCACTTTAATTTGGATATCCCTGTACCTTAAGAAAGTACATGAAATTATTTAATATTTAAGTTTCTTACAAAAAGTTGTAATAATCGTCTTTCTTCTCTATTTCAGAGTATATCCTCACATAGCTGCAGTAGTCTACCCGCTAGCTACAGTCATGCAAACTGCGTCAGTCTACATCACGATGACCGTCTCCCTGGAACGCTACGTGGCGGTCTGTCACCCTCTGCGTGCGAGATCCTTGTGCACCTATGGAAGGGCGAGAATCTACGTCATAGGGATCGTATCTTTCTCGACTCTGTACAATATGCCAAGATTGTGGGAGGGAAAAATCAAGGCAGAGTGGTCTCCAGAGCATAACATGACAGTGTACTGTCCAATACAGTCGCATTTTAGAGACAACGAGATCTACCAAACAGTGTACATACATTGGATGTACCTTATCTGTATGTATTTGGTCCCATTTTTATCTCTGTCGATTTTGAATGCAGCTATATATAGACAGGTGAGCACAGTTTTATATACCATTACAGTGAACCCCAGGTATCTCTTGCCCAAAAGAAAAATGAATCGTCTTTATTTTCTTTTCCAAAAAGTTATATATTTTTGGAATATCAAAGAAATTTACTGTCGGATAAAACAGTATGCGCGGAATTTCAGAGCTTAGATTAGAAGATAATATTGATTAAAGCTTGTTTAAAGATCTTTTGTTGACCTATTACCTGCAATAAACTATTATCGACACCAGCTATAAAAAAACCGGGTAAATTTCAATGAACTGTAAACAGGGTCGGCACTAATAAAATAACAGGTAAAGATAATCAATATAATCTCTGATGGGCATCAACAAAGTATTTTTTAGCTAGTTTAATAATTTGGAAATATTTTAGTTTAGTTCCTGTCCGTTTGGTAAACCGTGCATGTGTTATATGATTTCGATCGCATTTTTGTTATTTCGAATTATTATATAAATTTAAATCTGTACTAATAAGAATCTGGTGGTACTATTTTAGCAACAGCAAAAGAAATAATCATCACTGCGGAAAATATTTGTTCACATGCAAAACACTGCAAATTGGAGCTTTAGAAAGCAAACAAAGAAAAATATAATTCGCGCAAAATATGTTAAGAAGATCCGCTTTTCCAGAAAAATATAAACCTTTTTTGCATTATAAATAAGAAGAAAGTTGAAATAGAATTATTTACATATTTTTGCGTTTAAGACGCGGCGTTCTTTTTTTATGATCCTGCCATAAATATTTTAAAATAGATTGCTTATAAACAATAGCTGACTGGCTGAACATTTTTGAGTTTGTAATATGCAATAAAAAAATAGAAGGTGTTATAGGAGGCAAGATGGAATATTCATTTTCATAGCTTGCAATGTTGCTAAACATTGGCAATTTTAACTAGAATAATCCTTTAATTTTTCTTGAATTATTTCTAGGATGGGCACCAAATTCTCCTTGTAAAAAGAATATACGGTTCTTCGAATGATGTCTTTATCTCCATTGTATTTTTTTTTAAATTTTTGCTTCGTTTTTTTTCGCTTTACACCATGATCTATAACATCACCCTCTTTTCATGAGGCGATAAATTGTCGACACTTTTCATGACGCGATAAATTGTCGACACTGATAATTTGGTAAGTGCAACAATCCTATTTATAATACCTCTGTCTGGGTTTTCTTGATTTTCTTTTTTTAAGTACTCATATAAATGTTCAAAATAATACGTTGGCATTGTGCATGTAAGTCTTTGTTCTTAAATTATATACTAATAAATATAAGTTATACATACCGTGTAACACAAGAAAAGAAAGAAATATAAATTTTTTTACCAATAAATTTTTAACTCTATCTGAACATAAAATCCTTCCCACAATGGAGTTATCCAAAGAACTTCTCACAATATAAGCATCTGACGCTAAAGGAACTACATCAAAATTTATTGAAATACATCAAATATGGAAATGCACACACCAGAAAATGTTTCAGGATTATGAAAGAGGTTAGAGTGTGGCATAGTTTCCAAAGGAAAATGGGGAAATATATTGAAATTGGTCGTAAATATCGTGTTCGCGACTTTTCCGATCGCATAGTTTGTTTGATTTTAAATTTTCCCGTCACATTGCATATGCAGAGAAGTTATTTCGAGTTACACGTGCTTACTTTATTAGACAGATGAAGAAATTATTACAGAACCAAATTTATTTTTAACTTTTATTTTTATTAGCGTCGTCTTATTGCTTAAAGGTGGAAAGAAAAGCTCTACAGCATATGCAAGGAAAATTTTAAGATAGAAGCAGATTTTTATTTATTAAAAGAAACCGCTAATACGGAACTTGAAGAATTAAAGTTAGAATCTTAATGAAGTATATAATTGTTTCTTCCATTTTCATCACATTAATTTAAGCATCCGCATTCATTAAACTTTTCGCGAATCTCTTATCTAATAGGAAATTTCCTGGAGATTCCAAAAATGTATAACTTGTTAAGGTTTTGGTAAGAATTCTGTCCAGAATTTAATAAAAACCGAATTGAGCTAAAAATTTCATATTCTGTAGCTCATTGTTAAAAAGGATTATTTAAGTCTCAGTATCTCGTAAACCACGGCGATTTCCCAAGAATATTCCTTTATCTGATAGGAAATTTTCTGGAGATTCCAGAAGTGTATAATTTGTTATGGTTTCGCCAACAATTCCGTGCAGAATTTAATGAAAATTGAACCACGGTAATTTTCTGTGGCCCTATTTTAAATTTTTTTCCTATTTAAGCCTCTGCATCTCTTAAACCAAGACAAATTCCCTCGAATCTTCCTTATCTGAAAGCAAATTTTCTGGAAATTCTAAAAATATATAACTTGTTAAGGTTGCGCTAAAAATTCCGTACAGAAATTAATAAAATTTTTTTAATTCAAGTGCTCCTTATTTTAAAAAAACTTTTATTTAAACCTCCGTGTCTCCTAAGCCAAGGCGAATTCGTTAACAACTCCTTTTACAAATTAACAAAAACTGAATTAAGGTGGGAACAATAAATTGCTAAGAGTTCATTTAAGAAAGTTTTGGTTTTTCCATTTGATAGATTTTCTGAGGTGATTTTTCTTTTACCTCGTATCATGAAACCTTAAACTTACTTTCTCCCAAGAATGAAGATACTGATACTTAGTTGCTGAAAATGGTTGATATTAGCTTTGTTAATTAGTTTAGTAAAATCACCTCTTCACTTTTAGACATTAAAACGGGTGTTTTAGATAAATATTGTGTGTAAAATAAATATTAAATTGCTCTACAAGTATTCCTAATTTCACAGTTTCTACCTTATAACTGTTGGTATTAGTTTTGTTAATTAGCTTAGTAAAATCACCTCTTCACTTTTAGAGATTAATGCGCGAGGTGTTTTAGGTAAATATTGTATGGAAAACAAATATTGAGTCGCTCTAAAAGTCTTCCTTATTTTCCAGTTTCTACCTTATAACTTTAAGTATACAAAAAAAAAGAAAAATATATTATTTGTATATCATTTGTAAAGCTATATTCTCAGCAGCAAATTGTTGTCTCGAAGTAAAGAAGATTTATCATATTTATGGGCTCCCAAAAGGAAAAATAAAATCAAGAACCATAGAAGGAAAAAGTGTTTTAAGAAGGAGTTGGAGAAAAGGTCGAATAGAGCCAAATTTACGATATTTGAGAAAAATGCGAGATATTTGCTTGATAAAGTACGTCAACGACTATCTAGAAATGTTCTATATAATATGTAAAACTGGAAACAATTCATATAAATACGAAATAGGACGCTTTTGTTAACGCTACACATGTACTATTATAAATAATAGGTTTCAAGATAAAGGCAATAGATTTTTGTTATAATGTTCCAAAGCATTATTATGCATTACTGGATACAAAGCGAGAACGTTGTGTCGAAGTTTTTTGATATATTGCCTGAATGGATGCGATACACTGTTTAATATCGGAACAGTATTCAATGCAGCGAAGTTTTTATTATCCACGAATTTTGCTTTACTTAGTGGCACAAAAGCTTCAGCAGCAGTTAATTTAAAGAACTTCTGTAGGTAGGATTTATCAAATTATTTGCTAAGGAACTGGTACTGAACTTGGATAAAAAATTTCAATTTAGGTAGCCTTATTTTAAAAATGTCTTAATTTAGGCCTATAGGTATATCTCATAAACCAACGTGAATTCCGGCGAATATTCCTTTATCTAATTACCGCGAATATTCCTAGATAGCAAATTTTCTAAACACTCCAAAAATGAATAACCTGTTAAGGTTTTAATAACAGTTACGCCCCGTTATTTTAAGAAAATTCTCATTTAAACCGCTATATCCCCTAAATAACGGCAATTTTTTTCACCCGATAGAAAATCTCTGAAGATTATAAAAATTACGTAGCATATCCCGATTTCTACACCAATTCTTTCCTGAAATTAATCGAACTTAAACTAAGGTAAAATATTTCCATTTCTGGGGCCCTTTTTAAAACAATTTTTTTCGATTTCTTAGCTGTAAATTTTCATAGATTTCTTTTTTTTTCAGGTTCTAAAAGCTAATCGCGAACGCCAACGACTATCACGCCTCCAACAGCGAGAGATCGGCCTGGCAACGATGCTTATGTGCGTCGTCGCAGTATTTTTCGTCTGCAATCTCCTGCCGATGGTCATCAACATCGTCGAAACGTTCAACGTTCCCACGGAAGACGTTTTCGACTTGAACATGATGATAAACTTGAGTAATTTGTTAGTTACGATAAACAGTAGTGTTAATTTTGTCATTTACGTGATTTTCGGTGAAAAGTTTCAAAGACTGTTTTTGGTGCTGTTTTGCCATAACTCACTGTTTTTTCCGGGGCGGGACTCGCCGGATGGTGTTACGCATGAGGATAGTTTCGTCTCGAATGGAGATAGAAGCTTTAGGTAAGTCTTACAAAATTGCTACATCACCTTTAGATACATTCATTAAATCATATTTTACTCCATCCAACCATCTCTACTTTGATCTTCCTCTACCTCTTCTCTCAAACACTCCCATTAACATAACTCTTCTGCATACGGAATATTCTTTCATCCAAAAACTGAACTAAGGCCAAAAGTTTTAATTTCGGTGGTTTTATTTTGAAAATGTTGTGATTTAAGCCTCTCCTAAACTAAGGCAAATTCCCACCAAAACAGCACTTATTTCAAAATTGTTATGCTTTCATATTCTAACACTCGAAATGCACAAAGCTTCCTGATTGGAGCTAAAAAAAACGTGGGGAGAAAAATCATCGATATTCATTGTAAATTTCCCTGCTGACCTTTGAACTGCGCTGGTGCCAGAGTGGGCATAATAGAGCGTCATCACAAAGGAATTATAATCAGGCAAAACAAATTTGGACGTCACGTTTGTTGTTTGTCGCTTGCGAAAAATCTTACAATTCAATTAAAAGATGATTTATTAAATAAACTGGTTTAAAAATGATTTGCTAGGAATCACTTACGTTTTGTTTTTATTAAATGCGTTTAATTTAATTGTTTTAATACATTTTTTTGCAAAAATATGTTTAATATTTGGGGAAATGTAAGCAATAAATCCATCTGTCAGTGACACAACGCGCAAGCATAGAATAAGGAATATGCACAAATTTTTTCATTGCATAAACCGTTGAAGGAAGTCATTAAAAACTCCAAAAAAAAATATTTGAAACAAAATTACTAGGATAATTTAAGTCGAATTTTAAGAAGAAGCTTAACCTGAAGTCGAACAGCAATCGAATTTTCTGGGATATTAGAAGAATAGTGCAACTATCTTTGATAAAAAATTCAATTATACAGGATGTATCGTTTTGGAGTTATTGAACGTTAAAGTCGAAATTTCCGCGATTTCCGTTAAAATCGGGTACAGGTCGCAAAAGTGAATTAAATCGATTTAAATTTTCGGAGGTTGTAGAGGACCCGGAGCTTCAGAATCCTATTGAAACTGGTGAGGACTGGAAAATGGCAAGTAAGTTTTTGAATTTTTTTAGGTCGAAAAATGCCATTTGCATACCCCTTTTTGGTAGGTACCTAATAACTCGAAAACGAAACGTAGTTGATAAGTAAAACTTTAAAACATTAAATAGTGTTTACAATACATTTACCTAAAATCACTGGAAACTGGATATAGGTATTTGGGAAAATCTGGAAATTTCGATTTTTGACCCAAATTTTTAACGGTTTTTTTTGGATCAAAATGGATCCAAATTAAAATCCAATATTCGTCATCGGAAAGAGCTCGTCGAAATATATGATGTCCGTATTTTTTAGTTTCTTTATTATTGATAGGAAGGGAGCAATCGCCGATTAAATTCCGATTTTTTGACTTTTTTTGCAGGGGACGTGGGTACCTTTAAATCACTCCGTATTTTTTCCTATCTAATTTTTTTCCAATTTTTCAACACTATCTTATAGAAGGATAATCAGACTTTAAAATGAATACAGAATGGATCATCCAGGAGCGTATTTAAGAGGTAAAAACTGAATTTTCTTGATTTTTTTCCAACAAATCTTATTTTTAACTGATATTATTCTACACTATTTTTCCTATTTAGTGATTCTTCTTGGGTTTATTTTATCCGTTAATTATCTAAGAATTAGCTTTATATTTTAAATTTAAATCCCTTATTTTTTCGTTTAAGTTATAAATAAATCGGTTTATTTGCATCGGGGACATGCAAAATTTGAAACTTTTAAATTTTCGGATTTTCGATATATACGAGTATATATATGAAAATAAGGAATTACAAAAATACGAGTTTTTGTTGAAAGATTGAAACGTTTCTGCACCGATTTCAGCTTGAAATACACATGAATAAGATTTTAGGAACATTCTACTTTAAGTGCAGGGATATTCCATTGGACGAGTTACGCATTAAATGCCATTTTTATTGATTTTTCGATGACTCTACAATACTGGAATTCGCCATGTACTTATTTGACGTCACAGCCAATGGGATCACGTTACAACAATTAGAAAATCATTTTTTTTGTTAATAAAGACCAAAATAAATTAATACAATTACAGCAAATATTTAATTTATGTAGGAAATATAAAAAAAAAATATTTGAGATTTATTTGGGTTATATGAATATTCCCTATTCTTGATCGTCGTTCTTCCCCTTAAACTCTAACACATACTGCTTTTTTTCAGAACATTCTGTGACAAATTTAATGCGAATTCCAAAATTTCATTTAAAATCAAACGCTGCTTCGCAGCTTTACAGAATCGATGTTAGAATGCAGGAAAACGTCTGTGTGTACGTCCGTATGTGTAATAAATTGTGGTCTATTCTGCTGTCGAGGCACAGAATGGAGATGAAAATGACCATACGTTCCTAAGAGGAAATTGATTTTCTTTGTACTGCAAATAGTCCACTTTTAGAGTTTTTTATTCGCCAAACCGAAATGAATCATTTATAACAAGCGGTTATTTTATTGCTATTGTTAAAGTACGGCCTGCGGAGAGCAGTTATCTTAATACTGGATGTTCCACGATATTTTGGTGCTCATTAGGATATTTTGGTATAAAGTTTATCAGTCCGAAAATATGCCACAACTAAAACTGAAAACTTGAGAAAGTTTATTATTATATTGTATTTTTAACCACTTTTTTAAAATAAAATTGAAAAAGAAAGATGTTCCCTCCTGTGCATTTCTGTTCCAACACTGAATAAAATAGAAAACGAGATGTAGGTATTTTAGATTTTATTGCATTTGTTTTCACAATACATTGATATTGAATGAACTGTCTTTTCAACTTTTAAAAGACAGAAAGGTATTTTAAAGGAACAAAGAAAACTAGGGAGAAGCTAGTTTAACATTAGAAGCCAGTTGCAATGAACATAAAAGATAAAGAAAGAGTTACACAGCTGGATCTTTTATAATATGTTGCTAGTTATGTTCATTCACCACATTAAGTTTAGTTCACAGTCTAAACCGGCTCACCAGACTGCGAAGTCAATGTACGAGTTCCTGTCCACTGGTGTATATACAAAAAAAAATTCATAAACTCCAATTACAGTCAGTTCTCATTTCCGAATGATATTTGTGAAATAAAATTTTTAAGGCTCTTATTATTACTTATTTGTGCCTGTTTGTTATTAAATAACTTTCGAGGGACCGCGATATTGCTTTTTTGTCGATTTAGAACGACATTCGCTCGGCGGGGACAATTGTCGTCGGATTTTTTTGTCATATTGTTATTGGAGCGGACCTGCCATGGGACGAGGGATACAAAAACTCTATTCCATTGATCGTGGACGGCGAGAATGTGTTTTAGACAGTTTCACATGATAAGTTATTGTTCAATGTTTAGTTTTTTACTTAGAAACAATAGATTTGGATAAAACCATGGAAGCGGGGATATAAAAAATACATTTTTATATATTATTAGGGCATAATTTGTTTTTTTTTATTTGAAGAATCTCTATTTCTTAATAAGTATTATACAAAGTCACCTGACTACTTAATTAATGTGTACATACATATACTAATATGTACACATTTACATGGTACGAACTACGACCCTATTCAGGTAAGTCTAGTGCGACATTACGACCGGGGTACGGCCGGGGCTGATGTTGGCCCTTGGTAGCCCAGTGAAGTGAAGATGCGGAAAACAGACCTTTTCCGCAGAGCTTAGTCAGCGAGAAGTTTTGCTAAATGAATGGCTTGAGGAGCGATGATGGTTATTTCTGTGTTTTAAAATTTATTTATACAAATCGCTGGAAAAATGATTTGTATAAATAAATTTTAAAACACAAAAATAACCATCATCGCTCCTCAAACCATTCATTTAGCATCTCGCTGACCCTGTAAGCTCTGAGGAAAGGGTCTGTTTTCCTCATCTTCACTTCACTGGACTACCAAGGGCCAACATCAGCCCCGGCCGTACCCCGGTCGTAATGTCGCACTGGACTTCCCTGAATAGGGGTCGTAGTAGGGCATAATTTGATTTGTTCGCTTGAAAAGTTTTGTATATTTTAAGTGTATTTACGGATTCTTCGGGGTGTATTTCTGCTTTTTTTTGCAATGGACCATCTTGTGTGTGTGAACAGTAATTTGGACTGTGTTTGTGTCATATATAATTTTCTAATTAATACAATAATTTTTTTAATAATTTTTTTCTACGATCTTTTTAAAAAATAGACTTTTTTGCGCCTATAAGTGCATAAAACTCCCCTTTTTTTACCAAAGTTAAAAAAAGCAGCTCAGAGTTAAATTTGACAGAGTGGTTATAATAGTTGGAATTAGAGGGATAAATTTTAAGGATGTCTGACCTGGAAAGTAATTAAAATTTGTAGTTTTCAGGCAAACACATTAAAGAGCATTTATTGCATATTAAAAAAAAATCTGTGTGTAAAAAACACTTTTGGAAGATGAAAGAATTGCATAAAAAACACTCTCTGTGTGCAACAAATATTTATATGCTATTTCTTCTTTTTTCAGATTGCATAGGCAAGGGACGAGTCTCAGCAGGAATGGCGGCAGCAGGAATAGCAGGATGAACGGGTCGGCTACTGAGAGTAGAAAATTTGGTAAACCACCGAGCCCTGGTAAGCAAATAAGTTCGGCAGGAATATTCAATTCCCAACCCAATTGTTTTTGCTGGGTAATTTACCAAAAACAAAATCAATTACTGTCTGATGTAAATGTAGATGTGTAAAACTTCGAAATTCGACAGAAATATCGAATTTTTGCCAGGCGTCGAAAGAAACATTTTTTTCCAAATGAATTATACAGTGTCCGCTATGAAGTTGGATACATATGGGAAACATTTTTATTATTGATATTTTTAAAAAACTCTATTGGTGGTTCGTTTTTGCATGTCCGACAACTAAAAATCTATTTTAACACATGTCATTTATGATCACCGGTTTGGCGGGAATTTAAAAGAATGTTGACGGTGGTACCGAGAAATCGGTGAAATTAACAAGATATCGAAAAATTTTATTAAGAAAAATTGTTCAAATGCACCGAGGATCCCATATACCAATTTTGAAAAAAAATTTAACCTTACCATCGCTATTTTTTTTTAACAACAAATACTAAATTTAATTATGAAAATAACTGTATTATTAGATTTGAATGGTAATTCTTAGTTCGTCTAAATTTTGCTGGCGATCCGGAAATGTTAGATAAGCTAATGTGCATCAATATACAGGGCATGACTACAGCTAGGGACACGACAACAGCGTATTTTTTAAATTTATTTCCCGTAAATAGAGATTAGTTTCTGAACAATTTTTCTTCTGAAAATTTTTCGATATGTTGTCAATTTGACCCATTTTTCGGTACCACCATCAACTTTCTTTTAAATTCCCACCAAACCAGTGATCACAAGACATGTGTTAAAATAAATTTTTTGGTTATCGGACATGCAGAAACGAACCACCAATAGAGTTTTTTAAAAATGTCAATAATAAAAATTTTTCCCATATGTAGTCAGCTTATAGCGGACACTGTATGTCTTTTTTATATGGCGACTTCGTCCATGTATCTTGTAGGAAATAAGTGTTTATTCAATATCAATACTAATTTTTTTTTGTTCTCTCCTCCACATCCTAAAAAGAAATGAACTTTTTAATACCACAAAGGCAGGCAATTACGAAATAAAGTGTTTTTTAATTATTACTCGCGATTATCGCAATATAAGGCACATTTTTTTACATAAAAATTAAAGAAATTGCCTTATAATTTAATTCCAGTCCAATCGTACACGGTCCAATCATTTTTACGCCTTTTACTTTGAACAATGTTTAATTTCGTATTCAAAAAATTGGGATCCTTTGTAAGGCTACAGAAAGGGTAATAAATGTTAATGGGATATATTCAGTTAAATTTTATTTGTATCTCTTTACTATTTATACCAAACTAGGGCAAAGTCAGAAGAGACATTCGTTGGTGACACTGGACGTACAAGATGATCAAAAGGGCTAACACCAGAAAGTTTTTTATATAGCAAATTTTATTATTGATAAAGTACAGGGTGTCCAGTTTTCGACAAACTATCATTGGTTTCACTGGAAGTTTATTTCTAAGAATATGCACCTCATTTGATGCAAAATAGCTATTATTGTTTCTATTACAACAGTAATTAATTTAATGTAACTTCTAATAGAAAGAAAACATTTTTGTTTAAATTCAATCATATTCGTGTTTTGAAGAAAAATTACTCTTATTTGATATAATGAAGAATTTCTATTACATGAATTATTTAAATATTAAAAAAACACATTTTATTTACTCCACACTGACGCGAATACCGTAAACTTTTTATATTTATTTCACTCCAAATATATTCTTTGCAAAACTGTCTGCTTTTGGGTTGTATGGGTACAGGATGCCAGATGGAACAAATTTGACGCATAAAACTGCATTCGAATCTCCTAAATTTACAACTAGATTTAGTAGAAACCATGTCTAAAAAATACAAATTCAACAATAAACTTGCGATCAAATTTAATGTTAATAGTTTTTTAACAATACGTATCTGCTGAGTAAAAAGTCTTATAGTAGACTAGCCAAGAGAGATTTACAAATAAAAAATCAACTTATTCTTGCAATCGTTTATTTTTGTTTTACTTACCATAAAACACTAAAATGAGTTGCTCAGTCCCAAAAATCTATTATTTTTGACGTATAACGCAATAAACAAGCAGGCTGCAAGCTTAAACGACGATTGAACGAACAAATACCAACAGCATAATTTTAACCCCTCCCTCCGCGAGCAATAGAACTAATATTTCAGCCAACAATAGAACCCATTGGATTAATATTTTTTATTATTTCTCTAATACCTTATATATTTTATAACAGTGTTTATTTTAATTGAAATGATATAAGAATATTTTCTAGATTTTATTATTTAAACTGTAGTTCTTGTTCGTTTAATAAAGATACTAAACATTGAAGTCGGCGCAATTTACATTTATATACTCATTGCGAATCCATAATGATAATGTCTACATAATTTATACGGAGTTGCGTTGAGCAAACCCGAGCAAAATCTGACCGAAAAAGTATACTTACATTTTTTTCTCACCTGCAAACTTTTATATTAAAAGTAATTATTTTCGATATCAATTTTTAAAAAGACGAATCCACTTTTAATACTTTTAAAGAGTAAATAAAATATTCGCTTTAAATTCAAATCCCGATACTTTCGTGTTTGTAACTTTTGACACAGAACACGGCAGCGGATTCTAAAAAGAATTATAAATTGGTTAAATTTAGCGACTTCCATTTCACATTTTTCTGACATTTCCCCGCTGAATATTAAATCTCAGAGTTTTTAAAGATACAAATAATTTTTGAACATCGATTTGTGTCGGAATTTTTTACTCCTTTGAGATGACACATCATGCAAAAATCTGAAAAATTAATTTAAAACGGAACGGTATTTATTTATTGCATATATTGTTTAAGGAAGTCATGTCATTACAAATCCAAAAATATAATTTGGAAGAAAATGACTAGGATAATAATTTAACTAATTTTTTTTTCCATTTAAATAATTTATTATAATTTAAGAAGCAGCCATTTGCCAAAGTAGCCACAAAAACGTAAAATATACCCAAGAATAAAGTACCCGTATTTAGCAAGATACAATCAAAAGTTAATATAAAGAATTATTTGGAATCATTTTTTCTCTCTAAATACACAATCACATCCACCTATAAAAAAATGTTTGTACATTTTTACTTTAATTGGTAATCTCATATGTACTTCTTAAAATCTCGAGCATGGGCAAATCGGCAAATATCATACCTAGAGTCTATGCAAAAAAATAAACCTGAGAAAAATTTCATCAAATGATTCAATGTTTCCATTAATCCGAATAATTAATCAAAAACCTAATGTCAGAAATCTAACACCTGAATGCTGGGGGGAACGGGGATAAAAAGAGGAAATGAATATTTATTGGTTTAAAAAATGTGCCCAGTTAAAATTTGGGGAAAAAACGATTTGTGCCTTTGGCAAGTGTTTATTTTTATTTAGTTTTCTAATGTTTTCTTTGTCTTTTTATTGTTTTTTCACATAAATTTGCTTAAATATTTTTCAGAATAATAAATAGTGTGTTATGACTTGTATTGATGTGTTTAAGTGAAACTGCCGAAATTTAAAGAAATCCATAGAAAACCCCAACCTGAAAATTTTTTTTTAAGAGAGACCAAAAAGTTCGGTATTTCCATTATTCCGAATAATTACCACTGTAACATATTAGCTACTGTCAATTGACAAATGCTATTCCTGTGTTTTCAATTTACCCATATTTCTTTTCAGGACCCTGTGTCTACTATCCCGCCACACGGACCAATAAAGAGATTTCGGCCTATACGACGCAGACCTTTATAAGCAGCTCCGAATGACATTTACTTACTACGGAGGTGTAAAATCTTCGAAAGGACTCGAATACTTTTCAGTTTCGTCTTTTTTATTGCTCACAGGACCTCAATTGGATGATAGATGTAGCATAGTCCTTTAGAAAGCGAGAGAAAGAGAGAGACATTTACCTAAATTGGTATGAAATATATTTCTTGTCAAATCGGGTATGGGGGAAGCGTTTTTAGCATTTTGGAATAATATTTTTTATCTTTTATTAAAAATGAAACCCTTTTTCAAGGCTCATATTGAATCTTACACAAAGAAGCTTATTTCTAATCTACCGTATGAGTCTCAAATGATGTTTTCTGTTCGTCGTCACGTATGGGGGATATAAGTAATATAAGTATTAAAAATATCCTGCAAGATATTTTTTTTTATGTTATTTGCTGTATAAAATTTTAATTTGAAATAGGATTCTTTGTAGAAGAAGAAAACCGTGGTAAATTTAGTTCAATTTTTGGTGTATTAAAGTAAGAAAACTCCTTTTGGAAACAGACTTTGTTATCAGGACTGATTATATGTGTACACACTGTATATAACTTGCACAGAGAGCTCAATTATTGTAAATATTTGTTGGGGTACAAGCAATATTACCCTTGTAGAGGTAGGTTAAAAAATAAAATTGTACGCTGTAAGTTGTCATGCTTGTCTCAACCCTGTACAATGCGTTATGCTGTATACAGGTGACGAAAAAAGAGGAAAATTGTCTTGAAATTTTGTTCAAAATAAATTTTATGTTTCTAAGAAACTGACAGTATCAATAATTTTTTTTGCAAACTTTTCAACCACGCTGTATGCATAATAATATTTGAATGTTTAATTCACGAAAAGTATATCAATATTCAGGGTGCAAAGTATTTTTTTAATAAAATTTTATTAGTATTAATGTAAATAAAGTTTAAATAATAATTGGACTCTGTACAGTCATAAAATGTGAAGGTTTTTTTTTGGATTTCCATATTTTATAGCTGTTTATGTAACCAATTAGGAAATACTTTACTTCTTTTAACAAGTGTAATGTTTGAGGGACGAGCAAAGCGAGATCCCTTAAAATTATACTACACAAAATTGCATTCCTACAATTTATTAAATTCAATTCATACAAAATTTCTTCTAGTTTTGACAAAAATATGTAAATAAAATTATTAATTTGAATTGTTATATCAAAACATCTAAGTGGGCATCAGACGAACAAATTCTTATTTCAGCTAGTAGGTACCTAGTTGACAGTTTGTTGTTTCAAAACTGTCATCGATTTTGAAATGTGTCACTTTATATGTCAAAATTAGAAAAACAAAATTTTAGTGAAAAAATGAGAATTTTAAATACGGTATTAGAAAAGTAAAAATAAGACGATTTTTAGTTTTCCTTGTAGAGACATGTGTGCATAATTCTTTTAATGTGCAATTATTTCCTCTGGACCAAAAAGTCTTTATTCTAGTCATATAAAAAAAGCTGTAAACTAAGTATTTCTTTATTTTTAAAACATCCTAGACAAAACTAGACTTAGTATTAATGTAAAAAATATTATTAATGCATAGGAATCGTGTAGCTTACAATAAATATTTTTGTGAAACCATAAATTTGTTTTTTTTTGCAGTAGTTTAAAAAACTACGAAAAGGTAAGTACTTCGTATTTTATTTTGTGCTAACTTAAGTTTTTATCTAATTTTAAAAAGAAATTCTAAAAAAGTCATCTTAATTAATTTAGAATATGATTTGGAATGATTTTTTTTCTGTCTTATTTCTTGGGACTCTGCAGGCTAAGATTCGCGGTCTCCGTAAAATTGCAATAAATGGATTTAGAACAGAGACAGAGTCGAACTGAAGTTTTTTTTTCGTATTTCTCGTACCCGAAATACCCTGTAATTGGATTTTCGGGAAAATCCGATAGATAACCTGAAATATTTTTTACATGAAATTTTCTAAATCTAAGCGTTCTCCAATAATTGTCAAAGTCGCCATATCGAAGGGAAATTTTATGGAGAATTCGATTTTTGCAGAGTTGAGGAGATGGGAATTGTGCTAGTAGGCCTTAACTTACCTTGTAAATATTAATATGTTTATATGAATAGTTTTCGAGAAATTGTAAAAATTTAAGTTAGCAGCCAAATTTGTAAAAAACTGAAACGGCTTGCAAGTGAACGACTCGGGATACAAACTATAGTAATAGTAGGCCTTAATTTACGTTGTAAATATTTATCTGTTTATATGTCTAGTTGTCGAGAAATTATAAAAATTTAAGTTAGCAGCCAAATTTGCAAAAAACTGAAATGGCTTGCAAGTGAACGTCGCTGGATACAAACTATAGTGCTAGTAGGCCTTAACTTACCTTGTAAATATTAATATGTTTATATGAATAGTTTTCGAGAAATTGTAAAAATTTAAGTTAGCAGCCAAATTTGTAAAAAACTGAAACGGCTTGCAAGTGAACGACTCGGGATACAAACTATAGTAATAGTAGGCCTTAATTTACGTTGTAAATATTTATCTGTTTATATGTCTAGTTGTCGAGAAATTATAAAAGTTTAAGTTAGCAGCCAAATTTGCAAAAAACTGAAATGGCTTGCAAGTGAACGTCGCTGGATACAAACTATAGTGCTAGTAGGCCTTAACTTACCTTGTAAATATTAATATGTTTATATGAATAGTTTTCGAGAAATTGTAAAAATTTAAGTTAGCAGCCAAATTTGTAAAAAACTGAAACGGCTTGCAAGTGAACGACTCGGGATACAAACTATAGTAATAGTAGGCCTTAATTTACGTTGTAAATATTTATCTGTTTATATGTCTAGTTGTCGAGAAATTATAAATGTTTAAGTTAGCAGCCAAATTTGCAAAAAACTGAAATGGCTTGCAAGTGAACGTCGCTGGATACAAACTATAGTGCTAGTAGGCCTTAACTTACCTTGTAAATATTAATATGTTTATATGAATAGTTTTCGAGAAATTGTAAAAATTTAAGTTAGCAGCCAAATTTGTAAAAAACTGAAACGGCTTGCAAGTGAACGACTCGGGATACAAACTATAGTAATAGTAGGCCTTAATTTACGTTGTAAATATTTATCTGTTTATATGTCTAGTTGTCGAGAAATTATAAAAATTTAAGTTAGCAGCCAAATTTGCAAAAAACTGAAATGGCTTGCAAGTGAACGTCGCTGGATACAAACTATAGTGCTAGTAGGCCTTAACTTACCTTGTAAATATTAATATGTTTATATGAATAGTTTTCGAGAAATTGTAAAAATTTAAGTTAGCAGCTAAGTTTGTAAAACACTGAAACGGCTTGCAAGTGAACGACTCTGGATACAAGCTATAGTGATGGTAGGCCTTAACTTAGCTCTTTCCCCGGAAAATTCGATTTTTCGAATCCATGACTGAAATACCGACACCCGAAAAATCGAAAATTTTTTCCTTCTCGAATATGAATTCCATCCAGATTTTCGGACTTAATTTAGGTCTAGGATCGTAAAAAGTTATATTTGCCAGGATTTTGTTTTATAAAATATATCGGTTTTGTGAATCGCCTGGTGCATATTTAAGACATAAATATAAATAAAATATATAAAATAATAACATTTTTAGGTCACAAAAACGGTTTGTCGCGGTTTGGTTCACCCAAAATTTAACTTGTTTCGCAAATCACAAAATGTTGTTTTTCCTTTACCAAAGCATTCCCAGGGGGCTCACTATTAAAACCCCTAAATGTGGTACGGGAAAGTGTTACGATAGTTGTCGTATCGGGTGAAAGGGAATCCCAGCGCTGCTGTTTATCTTGGGTGAAGAAATACGTACCGTCTGTCATGGATGATTTTGTGTTTTTCTAGATATTTTAGAATTTGCAAGTTGATGATGATTGATATGATTTTACAATAACCAAAAATTTGTTTACACCCCTCTGCAATTTCGAAAAACAGCGATAAAAACCAACTAATTATCCTTAAGGCTAATCCACCGCTTTAACGTTCCAGACGGAAATGGACGGAGACACGACAATCCACAAAACGAGGATTAGAATTAGATTTCCTGCGGGAGCAAGGTCGTGTTACAATTATAGGGCACTTGACCCTAATTTCAGTATTGTGACGACCATCCGGTTTTCTGGACTAGGTCGGCATACATAATTCTATTATGACGTTTTCCGCACAGATTATTTTCTTACGATTTAGTAAAGAGCTTTAAAAAATTAAGAAATATTCAATTCATAGTCTAGTCATAGTCATAGTTGTCTTATTTCTGCATTTGATTGTCAAATTAGACTAGCACTAGTAAATCTGGCTGAAACAAAAAATACAACAAGGGGCGCGTTACGTATGCATCCCTTTACTGTCCAGCTGCAACCCGAGTACATCCCGCGTTCTCGCTCATTCACACCTAGGTTCTCCCGATTATGAAACAAAGTGCCTGCAGATATTTTCCCTTCCCCTCCCAACCTCCAACCCTTTAAATCCCTTGTTAATAGATTACGTTTCCCTCCCTTTTATAGGAACAGTTGTAAAAAAGAATATGATGAGCTTGAGGTCTTATTTTATACTCAATATCTTTAAAGGATACTTGGCCTAGAAGTGAACAAAACCATTTTAAATAATATACCATTAATAAAAGTTTTTCAAGCGTGTGCAATCCTTCAATTGAACAAAAGATAAACTTGCGACATTGTTAACTCTAAACCAAATACAATACAATACACTTCGAGAAGGGACGCAATTCTTACCGAATCGTCAACAATACAAATGCTCGATTAACTACAATTCTATTGTTAGTTTCAAAACTTCTATTTCATGTAATGAGTAAACAGAAATAAATATTCGCACGCTTTTCGAAATTGCTCTGGAACTTCGTTAATAAGTACTTAAAACTCTAAATTACTATGATTTGTCACCTGTAAATCGCATTTGTAAATTGAGTTTGTTGGTGCTCTGTTTTAGGTAAGAAGAAGCTTCAAATATACTAAACTTCTAAAGTAAGCGATTTGTGAAAATAAAATCCTATTATTTATACACTGTTACGTTCTACAAAAAGCTTAAACGCCTTCTTAGGCTTCTTTAGCTTTGTTAAGAGTCTTTTCTCGTCTCATCTGTTAAATTTGATCGAGGAACAATATGTTTTTACAGTAACAAAAGCAACATTTTCTTATAAAGCGTTCCCCAAACATTCTTTTCTGTCAAGGATAGATTACGGGGGGGGGGGGGGATAAAGGGAGGTAATTACCCCTTCCATGAATTCCAAAAATTATTTTTAAAACAAATAAATATTTTAGATTCTTTTACTTTGTAATTCATTAAAATTTATTTTTCCAAAATCCCAGAATTTAGAAATAGGTCCTTGGATCTAATCAGTCTGCAATAATCAACGACCGATCCAGGTACACAGTTTGAAAGAAACACATTAAACAGAAAGTTTGTTAGAAGATAAAATTTATGTTAATCGCCTGAAATCTTCCCAAAAGAATTTTATTTAAATTTCTCTATTTCCATCAATTTCACTAAAGCAATTAGCCTACTTACACAATTAATGCTGGTTATAAAAAGAAAAACACTAGTTGCAGAGCTTTTAACTTTCTAGGTAAGTTATTTTCTCTCTTCTACTATTAATTAAGTTCTAAGTCACCAGGAGTGCGAAGTTTTAATCCAGAATTTAAAACATTTTAAGCAGTCTTATTTTGCCAGTGTATACCTACTTTATCATTACAGAAATAGGTTTTGTGTTCAATAATTGTTTACTCATTATAATAGTTGCTTAAAATCGCAAAATTTTTAAATTTAATTATACAGTGCGTAACAAAAATATGGAAACCTCTAAATATCTTGCAAACCGTTGATCCGATTTTTATGAAATTTTGTGCACTTGCTATGAAATTACGCCCAATCCAATGGTGAGTTCCGCATTGTTGTCAAGTTTGCAGTTTTCCTGAAATCGACAGGAACTTTTCTTTTAAATAGAACGCTCTATATTGTATTCGATTTTCGAATTCAGCTTAAAATTCTAAATACTTCTTATCGAGAACATTTTATCCTAAAGTTAACAGTTTTTGAGAAAATGGTGGTCAAAAATCGTTATTTTATTGTATTTTACCTTAAAACACCTGTACACGAAAGTTTACCTAAAATGTCGGACATTTTCAATTTCGTTCATTTACAAAAATTGATCATTTAACAGCAACCCAGAGAATTGAAATTTTAATAATACTGTGTTATGGGGACGGAATGCGAACGCAACAAGAAGTTTGTAATATTTTTAATGACAAATATCCTGACAGAAATTCATTAACTAATTGTAAATTATAAAATATCGTTTGACCGATCATCATAATGACATTTCCTAAAGAAAAATTCGATTAGTTTACTTTAACAATTCCTTAAGTACTTCGTGAAACTTTTAAGAAAGTCTGTAACACAGTTTGACAACTCTGCTTTTTAAGTTCTTGGCAGATCGCCCCGTTTGAGGGATTACTAATAACTTAAGGACCTTAAACGATTAATAATAATTTTCGAGTTGGTACTTAAAATTACAACAAAATTAAAAATGTAGCAAAGAATTTTCTTAAAATACTTTTAAAGCGCCTGGAGTTTGAAATTCAATTTTTTGATAAAACCAACAGTTTTAGAAAAATAACATGCTTGCTTATTTTATGAAAAAGTAGCAGTTATGTTTTAAAAATAATATTATCCAAATGTTCCCCTCCATAGATTTGTTCCCTCCAAACAGTAAAAACTGGCCATGATTCATAAATAAACACGCGGCATGCAATTGTAGTGCGTAGAATGGTTTCCAGAATAAAAACAAATAATAAAATATAATATAATATGAAAATCTGAAAAAATATGAATTTATGACAAACCAAACTTGTTATTCGAAATAAGAAAACACGAGTATGGCCGCTCTTCAAATTTTAACTCTTAATAAGGTGAAAGAAGAGTAGATTTTTTGAACAAATTCCTATATCCCACCAGTCATTGAAATATATAAGGTATCAAATTCAGCCGATTCCCTACACTTGGATCAAATATTTATTTTCAAGACGATGTTCGGTCTTACTGCAAAAAATACTTTTACATATCGATTTTTCATGGGACTGCATGATGCTAGAAAATAAATTGAAAGCGTTTTACCTTAAGGTTGGTTTATCCTCGGCAAAACTTCTAACAATAATTCCATCAGATTTCAAGTGAGGTTCGTTCTATTCCAATGCCAATGTCTTCAAAACTGAAACGAAAAATTTAATTTTATAAATCTAGTTTGAGTAATGAATTGTTACATATCTCAAATCGTCTAATTTTTAATTTAAAAATTTTGAAAAACCTGTAAGGACAAAAGTTGTTCCTGCGTCGCAACAAATATTTTTTGTCGAAAAATTTTTCTCTCAATCTACACCTAATTTTTAATGTTCATAATATTCATTATTCAATATTCAATATTCATTCAATTCATAAATTCAGAATACTGCAATATTTTTCAAGAAATAATAATGCGTTCAGGAGTTGCACATTACTTACTTATATATGATATACCGTTTCCTGTTGCTGCCACAATTTTGTGTCATATGACTCTCGATTATTTAGAATCAAAATCCGTTTGCCGCTAATTTTTTACGTCGAGTAGTTTTGTATCGGCTAGAAAAATCACTTTTTAATAAACTCCATTCAACACAAACTCAGTCCAAATTACTGTCCCCACTTACAGAAAATGGTTCCTCCTCAACAACTTAAAAAAGGCTAATGAAATGATGAGATAATTTGTATCAATAGCTAATTTCACTCTTCCAAAACAAAGTTTTTTTTTCCTGCAGAACCCAACCTTAACATTCGGGAAGAGATTTCATTTTCTCACTTTCTCTCGAGTGGCATCTGTAAGAAGAAAAGTCAATATTTGCCATTGTCGTTACGTTAAATTCCCTTTTCTGTGTGCAGCTAAATTTTCAAATTTATCTTTGGTAATTGTCTCTCTGTGCCCGAGAGATTGGTTAATTTAATTGCGATTAAATTCGCGTTTAATTGTTTTGTTATTGTAGATTTATAATAAAAGGTCTGGTGATATTCACTTCATGGTCTTCTTATATATATATATATATATATATATATATATATATATATATATATATATATATATATATATATATATATATATATATATAGCGGTCTGTAGCAAACAAAATATCACCTACATAGGGATAATGCTTGTTGTACTTGATGTAAGTAATGTCTATAATAGGAAAAAGTAAGAATGATTTTCTTTCAAACCGGTCATTAACGAGAACATTATGAGTAACTCCATCCTGGCGTAAAAATTTTATGCCCATTTATTTTTATGCTTCGGCATGTTTTACAACTCGTTATATGTACCGGTGGATTTACGAGACTGGCAAAACGACTACGCTTCAGTTTGAAAGAGACCGCTTTATGTTTATTACATATCCGCTTTATTATTTCTGCCTTCTTTTCATCGTCGTCGTGTACTTTTGTTTTAATATGTCCTGTTCTAATGACGGCGGATATAATATCATAACGCGTGGATAAATCCCTAATGGTGAGTGGGAAGCTGCTGCCTTAAAAAAGTATATCAATTATCACGTAAAGCTGCCACGTGTCCACTTGGGTGTCCTGTTCGGGCACAGCGCATTAGTGATGTACCGTATTATATTTATTTATTTATTTATTTACACATTTACCACATTCCATACAGAACACTGTACAATAATAGCTTGTCAATTACAATTAAAATCAAAAAATAATCTGTAAAAAGACAGACATGTACATTACATCGCAAACAATACCGTTTCAAAACTTCGTTACAGATAATAAACACAAACATTATACAAACAAAAAAATATGTTTGAGTTAAAAGGGCTTTTTCCTTTAGAAAACAAGAGTGAAATATATTTAAATACAATCCCAAGGTAATTTTAGAACCCCTTTTGAATAGTTATGTTTTAAAAATAATATTCTCTAAATATCCCCTCGGCTGCTTCTATACAGATGACCATTTCTTGCATAAAATTGTCAGTAACATTTTGACATAATTGTCTGAAGAGGCTCAAGAGGCCCGAAAACATTCGAAACTACCGCAAGAATTTTGCGAGGAAATCTTCGAGAACACGCAACATTGAGGATGTCAAGGCTAATAATAAGCTCACATCCATACATATCGCAGCTTACTCATAATTAAATTGCCAGTTCTCTAGATGACAGATGCAAAATATATTATTTTTACGTTGAGTTGTTAAAAAATGGCGCCGAATTAAATTCCCGGAATACCTATTGAGGCTCCCTTTATCATCTTTCTTAAATGTTATTATTTCAATCAAATTTTTAAGTACAAAATAATCTTTTTAAAGGAAAATATTCTCCAACTTTCCATTATATCAAAACAACAGCACTTAAAACAATAAAAGCACGGCTTACATCTTAAATTTAGTTAAATATCTTTTGCAATTTCCAAGTTTTTTCAGTCCCGTTTGCTCGGAAAGTTTTTTTCGGTTTACCGAACGGGTTATAAATAAACGTCGTCAGTTTTTGCGGGTGCAAAGATAATTTATAACTGTCAAACGTTCGAGTAAAGACCGAGCCGTTTTGGCACACACGAGGTTGAAAAACCGAAAGTAAATAAATTCTAGACTCCCTCACGATCAGTTTCAGTTAAGCCGGAAGCTGAATACTTGGATAGATAATGGCACACTGAGATAAGACTGTATAAGTTACTTTACGTATTATTCACTGTCGTATCCACTGTGGTGAACCGATCTAATTTGACCAGTGTAAGAAGAAGACTCCTAATTTGTGCACTATGAAGTCTAAGTCTTATCGCAAATTTATGAAAAATAATTTGGAAACTAAGCAAACTGCAGAGCTAAGAAACTAACTTTTTTAAACCATTTTAGTGAATACCGAGGCTGTAGAATCTAGGGAGGATTGTGAAGGGTTAATAAATGTGATATTGTTAATTGTTAATATTCTTAAAACAACCGGGTTTAGTTATAAATATACGTTTATTAGTCAAGATTTCCCTCATCACAATTTTTAGTAATATAATACGCAATACCCTTACTCTTGTAACAATTCTCGATGATATGATATACCAAAGCACTTGTGCTACCGGAAGAATCTGTGGCTTAAGAATATACATAATTAGCGAGGTTCTGGTGTCTTTTGGTGTTCGCCCAGGGCTCCCATATTGGCCAAATTGTGTTCTTACTATTTATGAATGCTGTTCTATTGTGTTTTAAGTTAACCAGCTGCCTAATGTAAGCCGATGACTTGAAATTTTATACCACGGTTTCTCCTAGCGTAAACTACTTACAGTCTGATCTGGAAAGATTGGTTGATTGGTGTGGAGTGCACTTTTACAACTCAACGTTAGTACGTGTAAGGTGCTTCGTTTCTGCAAATGTAACTTCTCCGTAATTCATACCTATGAAATTCAAGACAAACTACTAGAAGCAGTGTCACATTTTAACGATCTAGGGGTTATTTTCGACTTTAACCTACACATTGACAGCATCATTTTGAAGAGTTCCAGACTGATAGGGTTCGTAATGTGAAATACCAGGCACATTCAGAACACGAAGGTTCTTATGGCTCTGTACAACGGCCTGGTTCGATCATTATTTGAATACTGCTCCGTTATATGGAATTCTAATTATCAATGCCACATTAGCAGTATCGAGGGGGTCTAAGACAAATTTGCCAAATATTTTCTCTTCCAACTTAAATTCCCCTACCGGAATGTCTCACATGAAACCAGACTACTCCTTTGTGGTATTCAAAGCCTAGACACCGTCGCAGAAAATCGTTGCCAATCTTCCTATACAAACTAATAAGGGGTAAAAGTTGCTGCAAAATTTTGCTTGAAGAAATCCTATTTTTGGCCCCTACGAGGCGAAAAAGGCAAGAACTGTTCTTCCTAAGAACGTAACGTACCAACTATGGTCAAAATGTCTTTACTTCTAGTTTGCTCAGAAATTATAATAGTCATTTTTCAGAGTGTGATATAAAATTTTTTAGGTTAGGTATAAACTTCATTAAACGATTGTAGCTTGGTTAGCTATCCGCGTAATCACTATATCACGTGTCTGTTAATAATTGTTTTAGCTTTAGGTACTACCATTTAGAATGTAAATTTTCTGTAGTGTAATGGATGAGAATAAAGAATAGTGAATGGCTCAAATTACGCGAAACCAGGGTTTAAGGATGCAATGTCGTCTTCAGAATTTCATAAATGTTTTTAAAAACAAGATGAAATCCTCCAATTTCTGCAACGGGCAAGACCCGTGTATGAAATTAAAATTCCCGATAAATTTCTTAAAAAAAAAAACTATTAAGCAATTATTCTGAAATTATTTCTCTGCCGACACATAGTAGTGATAATTAAAATATGCTTACATTTAAAATATACCACATTTGGTTTAATTATAATAAAATGAAAATGCTGATTCACAATTACCTTGAACAAACACGCACAAACGAGGGTAAGTATGCCGAACTTGCAAATTCCTTGTAATTTTCCTTTGCTTGCTGCGTAGGCTTTAGCAAACTCGGTCCGCTTTTACATACAATATGTACAATATATACAGGGTGTTATGAAATTTACTTCATACATTGAAACCGGTATATCCTGGCATGAATTCAGATATACTTTTTTTACGGTATTAAATTTAAATTAATTTTTACTAAGAAGTGTGACGTTCAATCATATTTGTGGTCAACGGAATAAGTTTTAAATAAATAAATAATTTTTTCCTAGAATGTATATGGCTTTTAGCAAAGAACAAAATAGGGCTGACACAACATTAAGATGACATGTAATTTCCTTTTACAATTACAAGTAAATAAAGTGCAATAGGAACACAACGGGGTTTTAATTTTATACACGTGCTTTGAACATTTCAGGAATTGCGAGACTTGCAGTCTCGGTTGTAATAAATGCATGAGATCTCAGCGACAACGTTTCTTCCAGCCAAATCCTTTATTAAACTGCAGCCTGCCGTAGACGCCGGCATTACATTTGTATATTGTTAAAGCTTAGTTTCTCGTCTTAATACAAGAACTTTGGTTTATCATATCTCTGAAAGCTATGACGAGAGGAAAGCTGTTGCGTATCATATTAACAAAAATTGCGACGGCCTTACCCTCGCTGGACAAATAAAAACTCACTTCATCGTTGACTCTATCGAGAAGAGAATCCTTCGGCTCATTAATGACCCAGTCCTCACAAGGAAACTCCCTTCTCTAGCTGATCGCTGCGCTGTTAGGCTTTTCTACCGATGTCACAGTGTGTCCATTCAGCATTTTAAGGCGACAAAAATATTTTTGAGGTGATATGCTTATTGTTCCTACTTTTATGTTTGAAAACGATTTATTGTGGTGTATAAGATGAACATCATTTGTAAACCAAAGTAAACCGCTAAAATACTAGAATAACTCATAAGTTCTTAATAATGACTTATTAGCAATGACAGGACAGGAAGTTTGTCAAAACCTAACTGATTAACTAGAAGATCAAAACCGGTACTAAATCTTAAACTTTTTTAGTGAATCCAGATGGTAAGATTTCCTCTTGGCATTTACTGTATTGCTACGTCACGTGTCTCAACTCTATTTTTACCCTCGAGGGGGGCAATTTGTTTGGCAGTCTTGTGTATATTTATATGTACTTAGGTAATTACGCACCATTTCATATTTTCTAGCACTACAAAAAACATTTTTTCCACACATTTTCTTTGATTTTGTATGTTTCAGTTATTTTTGATCCCTCAAAAAAATATATTGTGATATTCTTATTTTGCAAATTGTGATTTACTGTATATTTACGGATATTTAAGTTTTTAAACATAGTTTAATTTTTTAGGGTTAGATTACGTGGGAGCTTAAACTCTTAAAAATGTTTTTTTGCCATTGATAATACTATGGACAAAAAGCATTGGCAAACTCTTATTAATCAAGCTTGTAAACCTCTTTTATTAAGGAATAATAATTATTAGTCCATATATTCTTTTGCCGAATTTCGTTCAAGTCTCCTATACATTGAACCGAGTGATTTCTTACCAATTTTTTAAAATTATTTTATATAAGGATTGGTAAGCTGACACTACGCCAATGAGTAGAGCTATTTTAACACTTACGTTTTTATGACTTCCTCTTCCTTGCATCGCGATTATGAGTAACTTGGGCGGACAATACCCTATTCGTGGCGGAATTTTATGCTTGTAACGGCAGCAGACCAAAAGAGATTTGAAGAAATATCGGTATTTTAACAGGAAGGGCGCAACGACTAAAAATGATATGAAAAAATGGGCCCCGAATAATAAAAGTTTGAGAAACGCTGACTTAACAATTTCATTTTGTTAAACTGTGAAGCACTAACCATGAAAAACTCAATATTAATTACATTCGAGGCGCAAAATATCAAATACAAAATTAAAACTGAACTTTTATCTCTCGAGACCGCAAGTCTTGAAAAGAATTAAGCCGACAGTCAACGAATAGGACAGAATCGGTCTCGTTATCGCGGAGACGACTAAGCTGGAAAATTAATTTGAAACATTCGTTTTCTAAATTGAGAACTGTGGTTTTTGCAGCCGATTCATAAGTGGTCACAATTAATAGCTGTGTTTTAAAGGATACATACAAAATAAGATTACGATTTCTTTAATGAATTATGAATCCTTTTTATGGGTCTGGTATCTAGTCTACAGGGTCTAGTCTACTATACTTTAAGAGAGATAGGCCTGGATGGAAGGGACTGTAACCTTCCTTTAGGACAGGCTTCACGCGAGCAGTCTTCCAGCTATCTGGGAAGATAGCCTTGTGATATCGGGAAAAGACGAGTTAAGATGGGTGCAAGTTCTGGAGGCATTTTTTTTTTGGAACAATTGTTGGTATGCCATCCAGCTGACTGAGCGACAATAATCCTCAAAAACAATATCGTAGGTATTGGCAAAGAGTTATTCCTTTAAGTTTTATGGTATTTTACTTCAGACTGGGCCTTTTCAAATAAAATACTCCTAATTAAATATTATAAACTTTACTTATATATCGTTTTTGTAAAGCCGCCCCTTAGGAGCTCATTGCCATGGTAAGAAGGGGACCAATAAATAACTATTAACTTTCAGGGACAAAGCAAAAGAGAGGCAGCACGTGCCAGGCATTCCTCAAAGGCTAGCAGGCAAGAACTTCTTTATTAAATAAATGTAAAATATGTGAAACATTTAAGACATTTATCTTTACAAGGCTGTGAGGTTAAAATACATGTAGACATTTAGTGAAAAGAATTTTTTTATGACATGTGCATTTAAAACAACTTTTGACTATGTGCCACGCAGAGTATTGAATTATATAAGATATTCATTAAACTTGCTTTTGTTCTAGGGCAGTTTAGGTGACTTTATTATTTCAGATAGTTATTGATTAAGAGACTGTTTTTTTATTACCCTTTAGTTAGATTGTTATCTCGTAGGTTTAATGGCGGACCTAATGGTCTAGTTATGTCATTTAAAGCCCTGTTAAGTGGGCATAAAAGGGTCTATAACTACGTAATAAATAGCGATTTAATAGATTCAAAAGGTTGAATAATGGGGTGATATTTTCAAATGACTGTACTTAAAAATGAATTTATATACGAGTTAATGGAAACAATTTACTTTAGTTAATTTTGAACTATCGTTTGAATAAATATTTTGTAGCTGAGATTTTAAAATGCGTTTTAGCACAATGCTGATATGCTGAACAAGTGTTTCTCGAAAAATAAATTTTGAAAAATTGATTTTCATAGATCCACGTGAAGTAAGGGTTACTGACTTTATTAAATGCCGATGAAAATACCCTAAAATTTAATTTAATCCCAAGTTATTACCGTTTAAGATATTACGGCATAAACATTAAAATTTAGAATATACGATTCACCCTGTCGCGAACATAGAGAAACTTAAGTCCTCATTATAAGGCTCCAGCTTAAGAGTTCTTAGTACGTATTCAACTTAAAGGGACACAAAACGGCTCTTAAAAAGCAAGAAATAAATGTCAAGAAAGACTTATTTCCACAATTCAAGACGTTCTGCATTTTTAAGTTTGAAAATAAACTGCTTTACTGTACTAGTACATGGTAATAAACAAAGCTTACTCGAGCTTGTTCACTTTTTATATAAGAGGGTGATGTAACCTGTAGACCTGTAACATAGTCGGAATAAATTATGAAACGGATAAACTGTAGGAAAACTTAGAATTATTGGAAATCACTAAAAATACATATTTATCGAAAATGGCTTCATGGTAGAGAGAGTCCTTCCTTGTAGTGCCTATTTACTCTAACACATTACGAATAATCATACTTTTAGTACAAGGCGTGACCTCTATTGAGGAGATGTATAGGGACGGGGGAGGGGGAGGGGAGAATTGCACTAGGATATAATTGCAGATGCAGATACATCTGCATCTAGCAACTTTTGTCGTACCGTTCTGGGTTTGCTTCCCCCCCCCCCCCCCATACTTACGCCCTTGTTTCACACTCGTCTCGCTCGCGTGAAAAGAGTAATTTCCAAAACTTGTTGTACAATAAACTGTTTCAATATTAAAGCGAGGTTTGCAGGAAATATTCCATTTCACGGAATTTAAGATTAAGCCCTTGACTTTGATTCCTGCTTATCGGTTTGCACTTTGCATTTCTCTTTGGGTAAGAATTCGCTGAAATTGCTTCGAAATGACTTTCAAAGTGCGGTTTTATGTTTAGAGAAAAGGCAAATGATCCAGGGTAAAATATTCATGGATAAATTGGATTTATACTGAATGTGCTCTGTGCTTTCACGAACCATTTTTTCAGTCCTTAATCTATCTCTTATTGACTTTTAAAGATATATATATATATATATATATATATATATATATATATATATATATATATATATATATATATATATTCCTCAAATGTTCCGTTTTCCTGTCCTGGTCTCTCTGTACAAGACGTTTGTGGTGTCTTCCACCACTTACGTGACCTGGCAAGTCTTTCATTCGTGAGAAGTATCACAGTCTACGTTGACATATATATATATATATATATATATATATATATATATATATATATATATATATATATATATATATATATATATTCTCATCAGTTTCACAATTAAATTCCCAAAACTTAAAATACAAAAGCAGCAAACAACTTTCACATACACATCAACCAAGACGGAACCAATGCATATTGAAACATAGTTCCATTTCAAAAAAACATACAAAAAACATACAAAAAAATTGTAAATAATAATTATTGGTACATACCTCGGACGTATTGTTAGTTTACACATCAAGATGTGTAAACCAAACACGCCGTATTTTGCACCAATGAAATAAAGAACCTATTTAGGCTGTTGCTAAATTTTGCAAAGAACTTATCCTGATGACAATCGGGAAAGTGCATTATCCCATATTTTTTATCTGAATAAAAAAACTGTTCAACAGACTCTAAATCCGATAGCTGTTACCCACAGCTTCGCTAGCTCAAAAACTTTCTATCTATAAAAAAATGTCCCAGGAAATCTTGAAATCGTACAAACTCCGGCAACACAGTGCGGCTTGTCAATTTTACTAATGATAAATCCATGAATCTGCTGCGGAGTCATTAATATCTGCTTGATGACATGAATAGTGGTTTTGTTTTCGTTTCGGGTTTCTGACTTCAAAAAAGTTCGATTTATTATTATTTCTAAAAGGAGAATTTTTAGACGATAAAGACCCCTCCTAATTTGTTCCCCGTAGAAAGAAAAAAGACAATCTGATGAGATTTAGGGGAGAAAAAAACGTTTTTTGTTTCTTTTAAAGAAAATAATAATAGACGACGACGACGCTGATATGTAGCAATATTGTTAACTTGACAAAAATAAAACAATTTTGTGAACTGCATGAAAAATATCCAATTTGCTTGTTTTTTTTTGACATTTGACTGGTAGATAATTGACATTTACCAACTAATATAGGAGCTCCGAAATTATCTGGTAACCCTAGCTGGACCATAGGGCCATTTTTTCATTAAAATGACGATGGTTACACATAATGATAGACAATTTTAATCAAATTTCCAGTTTTATTTAATATTATAAACGCGTTTCGCTACACTACAGCTTCATCGGATGTTTGTTACAGAGTAAATTTTAAACTAAAAGTTCACAAAGGTGTCATAAAATACAACAATCTAGGTAGATAACGTAGGTTTTATTATTATACCAATTTAGTATGGGAAATTCCCACTGGGCTTCATTTCTATTAGGTAAATAAGTTTAATAAGAGCAACAGCATATCTTCCCGAAATGTTTTTTTGAAATTCCATTTAACTCACCTGGTGCTTGGCGTGATAAAGCTTTTTTCCTGATAGTTTTAACTGAATCGCCAAGACCACAACGAAAACAATTCCAATAGAATGTTTCCAAATCGTAAAGCACATCGCGAGACCTCAAAGGATTTCAGTAAGCGGAAATTTCTGATGGTGGAATTTCGAAAATTTTAATTTTAAAAGTCCTTGTCGGGCAAGCTTACGTAATTATGCTTGAAATTAGCTTAAACTAGAAGCATTGCTGATTTTTCTTTGTCCTAGATACGCCAGAAATGGCGAAATTTCTGTTATATCGAGACCGCGACAGCCCGCTATGCTGAATTAAGTTTTAATAACAGTAATCAGAGCGGATTGTTGCTATTTTTGTTTTTTAAACATTGTTACTGTTCAATATTTGCTGTAACGAGCACTGTAGACCCATAAAAAAGACATATAGAAGAAATCTAATTTTATTTCGTACTTAATACTTGAAACTGTTAATTAAACCTTAACAAGTTATATATTTTTGGAATCTCCAGAGAATTTGCTGTCAGATAAAGGAATAGTCGCGGGGATTCACCTTGGCTTGGGAGATAAAGATCATTAAATATAAACTTTTTAAAACAGAGCTACAGAAATTAAATTAAATAAAAATAATTTAAAATAGGTATATTTTCAAAAGCCCTGAAACTGAATTAACTTTATTCATAGCAAATGTAAGGCCTATAAATAGGGACTTTAGAGTCCAAATATGGCAAACATACTTTAACTATTGAATGTTTGACACGGCTTCAAATCTACAAAGTTGTAAAACATATTCACAGAGTTTCATCTAGGAGATGGAATGGTTCAAATATATTTTTTTTCAAATCTTAAGGGCTGGGAATAACGCAGTGGAAAAAAAATTGATATCAGATGCTGTTTGGTTTACTCTACGCAGGCTTTGGTTATAAATCTAAGTAAAGTCTGTCCATAATAAGAATAACTGTCACAACAGCTTGTTATTTCTTTAATACTGACAAAATATCCTGCCAAGATAACCTCTTAAAGACTTTATTGAATCTGATAAATTAAGACCCTTTTCGTGATCAATTAGACACAAAACCCTCTTTAATTATTTACAAAATTCAGGGTCTTCCGGAAAAATTATAAATGAAAACCCTTGAAACCCGCTTTAATGGCTTAAATCTTTTTTCGGTTAGGTATTTTGGACAAAGTGATTTTTGTCGGTTTTCAACAATTTGTTATTTAAGAAGGGAAGACGTGACTTGAAAACGTTGTTGATGGGATTAGGTGTTTTTTCTTTTTAATTTTTCAATAGGCTTAGAGACAATATACGACCAGTTTTTCAGTCGATGCCGATGGTTATTCAAAAAGATTTTATAAACTTTTTGCACAATTTTTTGAAACGTTGTCGTTCTTTGCCAGTCAGAGCTCATACGACTACGCTTAAAGTCCGCAACTCATGTTTTTCCTGTTGTAAATAAAGGACCTAATTACCTAAAATACAACCAAAATATAACCACAGAAATTATTTTCTCTTACTTTAGTTCAGTTTTTATTAATTTTCGGACGTTATTGTTGGTGAAACCTGAACAAGTTTTACATTTTTCGAATCTCCAGAAAATTTCCTACTAAATAAAGATATATTCGCCAAAATTAGCCTTCGTTTAGGAGACACAGATGCCAGAAAAAAGTTTATTAAAAAACAACCACATAAATTTGAATTTTCGGCCTTAGTTCAGGTTTTATTAATTTCGGGACGTAATTGTTATTGAAACCTTAACAAGTTATACATTTTTAGAATATCCAGAAAATAGATAAAGGAATATTTTGAAAAATGCGCTTTCGCTTAGGAGATACAGACACTCAAATAAAAACTTTTCCAAAATACAACCACAGAAATTTAAACTTTTTCCTTAGTTCAGTTTTTATTAATTTCTGTTCAGAACTGTTACTTAAACTTTATCGTTTTTGGAATGTACAGAAAATTTTCCATCAGATCAAGAATCATTCGCGGGAATTCGCCTTAGTTTAGGGGATATAGCGGTTTAAATAAAAACTTTCTTAAAATCGAAGCACAAAAATTTAAATTTTTTACGTCAGTTCAGTTTTAATTAGTTTTTGGATAGAACTGTTACTCAAACCTTATCAAGTTATATATTTTTGGAATGCCCAGAAAATTCAGATAAAGGAACATCTGTGGGATTCGCCTTGGTTAGGGAAGATAAGGAAAAAGTCTTTTATTTGCACAATGTTATGTCACGATAAGGAACAAAAAATAAAGGGAAAGGTAAATGGCGATGACAGATAAATAAGAATTTGTTACAAAATTAAACTGGGGCACCGAAAAGTTTTGATGAGCGTGGTCAGTTACAAACCGGGCCAAATTTCGTAAACTAGGTCGGAAATGCCGGCCCTTAAACACTTCTCCAATATTAACACAACATCAATTTTGCTTAAATTAAATAAAGTTTTAATTACAAATTTTAATAATCCCTTTACTTTGTTATTTTATTTTATAAATTTGCCCCGCTTTCACATCTTTCGAGTAAGTTTTTTAATCGATTTTATTTATTTCCAGCTTGTCTTAAATATTAAAAAAGTATACAATAAAATATAAAACAAGGAAACACTATAACGAGACTAGCTATGTCCGCGTGACGTTTGTTGTTAAGACAACTTTTATTGGAAGAATGGTACTTATATACTGAATTTGATAGGTACCTCATATTTATGTGATTTATAAGATAATGGAATTTTTACCAGGAGCGTTTATTGTGACGGTATTTCCTTCTTGTCTTTAATGTATAAATTATAAGAATGCATATTTAAATGTTGTGTTTTATTCTTAGTCACCTAGAACCGCGAGTGGCTGAAAATACAGTGCTGAAATGCCAAAAAGGTCAAGCAGTGCATTGTCTAGACACAAACTAATAAAGGGAGATCAAGCGACGATAAGAAAAAGATGAGATTTCGGTTTATAATTAAATTATTTGATAAAGCTGGGTTAGAAGTTTAAAGAAGAAGAGTAACTAGTCGAACAGATATTTGGCTTGAATATACGAATATGTTTCGATCCAACGAAACACTTATTTTTAAACGGCTTCTTCTAAAGAGCATTCTTCAAAAATAGTATATTCTACAAGCTTTGAAAATGACTCTTTTTACACTAGTGAGACATTTGTGGGTCATGTCGAACGATTGTGAAAATGTATTTTCAAACGTGATGCACACTCTACTTTTTCTACAACACACAGATCATTTCTGTGGTTGCTTTTGCGAAATTTCACTTTTTACGTTTTAGTTTAAAAATGGTTTAAAAGAGGATGTTGAATATGAGCAATAATATTTTATATAAAAACTAGAGAGGAAGTTTAGGATATTTTTATTTTTAAAATACAAATTATTACAATGCGGCCCCGTCGACTAATACTGAAAATTCTAGGGTAGACAGCTTTCATACTATGACTGCTGCCAAATGTACCGCCTACTAGATTTCAAAACTTGTCAATGAAATACTAAATAATTCTCACTTTCACTACATAATCTAAGGAAACCACTCTGAATAAAGAAACAAACTCTATACGTAGAAACTCACTAACGCTAGTTTAAAGACGTTTAAAAGTCCCGCCATCATGGATAGCTTTCCGCATATCAAGGAAGTTTTAAAAAATTTATAGCTGCCTGCAGTGGTGACGATGATTAAGAATTTAATAAAGTTTTCTCCTCTTTTTAGCACACCATGTAAATTAAACAGAAATTACAGTATCCATATTTATAGCCTTCTAAAATATTCATTATACACTTTGCATAATATTAAATGAAAATGAGAAATAAAAAGCGTTTTGCTGATATAGAGGAAACGCTGCTGGAACGGGATGGGATGGTTATAAAACTGTAAATCTTGTATACTTAATGGAATAAGCTGCTTTGAGCGTTGGTCACAATATTTTTATTACATCCATAATTCCGTTTTATTAAAAAAAATGTACATACGCATTGAAAGGAAAATTTTGGAACTCCGAAAGCATGACGTCAGTAGAATGCGGCCAATAAGAGACACCAATGGAAGTTAAAGATGTCGTTAATTCCGACAACAGCTTGAGAATGCAGTGTTGCCACATGTAAAGATTGTAGTATTTAAGCCTTTTCCTTTATTGTTATAATAGTATATTGTACAAGTTTTGAAAATGACTCTTTTACACAAGCGAGACAAAAGGTATTTTCAAACGTGTTGGACAGTGTACACTATACTATACTTTTTCTACAACTGCAGCTGTGATACTTTGTGCATTGCGTCAGATGTTAAATTTTTATATTTATACAGTATTTCTCTTGAAACCAAAGGAAATAGATTTTGGGATACTTCTGAGGCTTTTTCTGCTATGTCTGGAAGAGTAGATTCGAGATTTCACAGATCATTTTTACCATTATTTTTATAGAGTTTTACTTTTATTCTATGTAGTTAAATCAAGTCGAACGAATGTAAAAAGAAGGGGAAGTTTGGACAGAAAATGACAGAAAACTACAGAGAAGATAAAATAATGGAGCGTTGGAGAGAATATTTTGAAGGGTTAACATACACGGTAATTCAAAACCAAGAGGAGGAACAGGAAGAAACAAGGGACGAACAAGAAACAGAAAACATAAGTGAAGAAGAAATAAAAGAAGCAATAAGAATGTTAAAACTAGGCAAAGCACCCGGCAAAAATAACATCACTCCAGAAATGATAAAATGCCTGAGTAGAGATGGAATAAACAGACTAGCGGAACTAATGAATGATGTATTAAAGATTAGAAAAATACTGAAAGAATGGAAAACCGACATTATTCTACCAATATTGTTATAATTACAGAGGAACAACGCTTACAAATTTCCCTTGCAAAGTACCTATTTGCAAGAATAACAGAAAAGTGCCAAGATAGAAACGACGCTAAAAGACACGCAGCATGGATTAAGGAAAAACAGAAGTGCCCAAAATTTCATTTTCACAATAGGACAAACATGTGAAAAGTTATTAAACAAAAACAGAGCTTTGTGGACCTGGAGAAAGCGTTCGACAGAATACGAAGAAAAGACATATGAAAAGTTCTGCAGAAAAGGGGAGTGGATAAAAACACAACAGAAGTAATAAAAGACATGTACACACATAATACAAACGTAGTAAGAACAAAAAATGAAAACTCAAAGGAATTCGAAACAAGACAGGAAGATAAACAGGGATGTATTTTAAGCCCACTCATCTTCTCAGCGGAACCAGACGAAGCGATAAAGAAAGCTAAGAAGATAAAGAAATTAACGTTGGGATACTGGCCAATGAGACAAACACAGATAACAGAACTATTGTTCGCAGATGACAAGGCCGTGTTAGCAGACACCGAAGAGGACTTACAACATATCCTAAGAATAATAGAAGAAGAACTATCAAAGATTAATATGAAGATTAACATTGATCAAACAAATAGCAAACAGTAGTGTGATTTTTAGGTATATTCAGAGCAGTAAAAATAAAAATAAGTTAATCGATTGGGTAAATTGTACAAACCTAAGCTCTTGAGACTCAGGTAATCGAATTAAATGAAATTCTTGATTCTGTTATGGAGATTTATATTCGGCCCAAATTGGAATAATTTAAAAATAATGAAGGAATTTTACGGACCGGTGCACTTAATTATATCTCATACAAAAACCGGTCGTTTGCTGTCTGAAGTGTTTTGTTTTTCGATGACAAAATTGACGAGCAAAAAAAATTAATAATCGTCTATAGGGCTGAATTCCCAAAAGGTTTATATTCAGTTGACAATAGGCTGCCCTTATATTCCTTAATCCGATTTCACGCTTTGTTAGTTTCTTTTTATCTGAATCAGTCCACGTAGACTTAAAACCTAAGAACAAACGTACCGTGGGCGTTTAAGAAAAAAGAAATGTAATCTCCGACTCTGTAAAAATTAACAGTACTCCTCTAAAAATTAAGACGGTGGCAAAAAGCTTGGGACCTTACATGGACCATGGTTCTCCTCCATCCTCGCCCCCAAAAAAGAGTAGAGCTTCATGGGGATACCGATACAGAACAGTTCTAATCCTTGTTGGTATTTATAGCAAGCACTTGGTGCAATGTCAATCTACAAGACCTAAAGATGAACAGGTTTGTTATGCTTACGCAACACAAAAAACATTCACATTTTCTAGCGTTACATACTTTATCCGATTTATTGTTTTCCCTTTGCAACACGACAATAACCAATCAGCCGAGAAATCAAAGATGTGCATTTAGACGAGTAGCATGTAGCAGCAAATCTTTATTCGGCCACATACTCCATTAGATAAAATATAATGTCGGTACATAAGTGCTTACAATACCCAAAAATGCCCCTTAAACCTCAAATCCCAAAAACCGTAAAACCAGGCACCCTAAACTCTTAAAACCCTACAACCTACAATCTTAAGCCCTAAAACCCTAAACCCAAAAATCCTTTACTGTTAAGGGTTTGAGGTGTTAAGGTTTTAGAGCTTGGGGTTTAAGGGTGATTTTTGGATATTGTACCAACATTTTATTTTATCTAATGAAATATGGGGTCAAATAGAGGTTTTTCCAATAAAAATCCCACACTTTGCCCTTCCATATCTCAAAAACTAGCCATAGCAGTGTTTTGGGCCCATGAGGACTTTTGATTAGAAAGTCATAAACTAGGTCATATTAAAATTTCAACCCATTCGACTGGGACCCATTTTCTGTAAGGTTTGTGCGGGGTCCTTTGTAGTAGAAATTTTTTTTTTCTAGAGACCAAAATAAATTGATAAATATTAAATTTATGTAAATAATACAAAAAAAACAGGTTTATTTGAATTACATGCATTTTACACTTGATTAGAGGCAATAGCGATTCTGCCCGACAAAGTATATTTGCTTAGTAATTACAAACGACCCCTCTTTTAAATTAACCAAATTGATCATAGTCACGACACTTTCATCCTACGCAAACGTTTACTAAACGCCAGCGTCCTGCATGACCCATCCGGATCGTTACCCTGCAAATAGGTTCAGGAAACAATAATAAAACATGGCGCCAACCTACATATTTCAGATTCTTTAAGACGTCATAATAGCACGAGAAAAAATAAGAAAATATTACTGTCTAGATAGAGATAGAGACATTCTTCCCAGGGGTTTTTAAAAATGTGGCACAATATAAATTGCCGAAGTCAATTTTCAGGTCACATGTTCGTCGTCATTGTATAGAAAGAGACTGTTGTTGAAAACTTTTCGATTACAAAACTTCCTAAAAAATATTATTTTATTATATCTGATGCCCGTCAACGAAAGTCTAAGGTTTTCCCGAATGAATGACAGAGTTCAAAAAAGAACAAATCCCTTTCCATGAAATTGAATATTTTTTCTTTTTGTTCGGCTGTTGACCCTTTTCAAATGTGGCAAGGTACAGTACGGTACAAAAGACAAATCAAAATTTGACCGAAGGGCACTGAGGTCAATGTATTAAACATGAATGCATGGGTCAGTACGTGTACTGATGAATAATATAAACTGATCGAAATAAGTTTAGGATATTGTGGTTTCTATGAAAAACAAACGTTTAGGAAAACAGTTGACATGTTCCCTCATCATTGCTAGAAATAAACCACATTTTTTTAACTTAAAGAAGTTTAGTATCAGAATTTAGCAATATGTTTTTCGAATATGTAACAAAACAGAAAGGATATTCTTTTCTCAGAGAAATAACAATATCCTTAACTTATTTCGATCAATTTACTTGAACATTCTTATAGTAAGCGAAAGTTTGGGAGAGCCTGAGAAGTAATCCATGGGTCTGTTTTACAATTTTTTTGAATAGATCCACTGATGGAACCCATCTATTAAATTGGGTTTTCAGTAATCTAAAAATCTTTAAAAATATTTCTTAAGAATAGAAAATATTAACAACGCTACTAATATTTTTAGCACTTCGTACCAAGTAAAGGAAACTATTTTCGTTTCCCCTTAAAGAGAATTTCTTTAAAATACAAATAATTTATATGCATTGCCTTGACAAATTTTCGCAGTATTCTAGAAACAGATTCAGTTTAAGGTTTTTCGTACAGGTACAAATTTCCTTAATCAAATTTAAAAATTGTCTTGAGTTACGCCAATTTGTAACCTGCAAATTTCCGATGTATCGAGTGAGACAAAAGTTACTTACGATCTTAAAAGTTAAGTATATTTTTCTGGGTAATATTTAATTTGTTTCATAATTTATTTTTCTATGATAGACACTTTTTTAACCATATCACAATTTTTGTTCATATGACAGTCCATTTCTTAAGGCAACTTTTTCCTTGAGATTCAATAAATACTTTTTTTCCTGTCCTGCATACAAGAAAGAGCTTTACATCCTTGTCACAATAAAGAAAATTATCGATAGAAACATTGATTTGATAAGTTTCACAATTCTTCTTCCTATGACAATCATTTTCTTCAAACTTGTTACAATCCCTTCTCGTACGAATAGCATTTGGTTAACATGGGAGTTGATATTTTGTCTTGTATCTTTAACATTCTTCCTGCAGCTGACCTTTAACACACTCCTGCCAGTAAAAAGACATGGTTTAGGTATACTGAAAGGCCTTATAAGTCTTCAGAAGTGTGGATTTGAATAATATTGACTTTTACTCAACCTAATAATTGAAATTCAAATTATAAATAAATTCTCATGTTTTCCAAAGGTAAATTTTACCATAAGAATGTTCGCTTATTTGATTTAATATGTTGCTTTCTCTAGTATATGTTTGTGGTGGGTTTAAAAGGATAAGGGTTTATTTGTTGGTAAATACAAAGGGATTGTGGCAAAACCGGGCTTTGTTTCGGTTTATTTTAATAGAAAACAAGAAATTAGTTTTTCATCTTTTAAAATTTAGGTTTAATCAATTTGAGAAGTTTATTTACAAATTTGTAAATTTTCCGGACAAACCGTAACAGACCCAAAAGCATCTTTTGAATAACTTGATCGGAAAAATAAGCTCTGAACATTTGACAGACGAATAAAGCGGTTTACAGGAAAATTACCAAATAATTTTTTTTTATTAATAATGTTTCTTATGTTTTTATAGAAAATTAACAATCCAAAAATTTTGTTCAAAACATATCAGGTTATACGATGTATTGTAAATATTTAACAATACAATTTAAAATAGTTTAAACATATTTTTATTTTCCTCGTCACGACATCAATTTGTTTTATAACCGTTTTCCTTTAAAATATTTAAATATCGCCGATAAAAAACTTTATCCCAACAAAATACATCAAATAATGCTAAAATTCTCTAATCTGAGGAGAAAAGGCACCCGCTGGGAGCCATCAACTTATGCGGCACTAACCCCATTGTCAGCCTACATACAAGAATCTGATGAAAGAATCCAATAAGATGTTTTACTGATACTGCGTTCTTAATTTAGTTTCTAAACAAAAATCGTTATACCGTGTGTGTAAAACTCCGGAGCCGGCTGGTTATTTTAAAAATTAGACAACTTAGCCATGAATATTTCAGATAATAGATCTAAGGCGACTGTCGGCAATGGCAGACCGCGGTCCGGATGCGGACCGCGGAAGGTAGAAAACCGGACCGCCAAAAAAATCTTTATTAATTTGTAAGAACAAATACCTTATATTATTTTTAAGAGTAGAAATAATATAATAATAAAAGCCACGTACCTTTTTGAGAAACAAAAATTACCTGCCGTTCATTTGAAGTTTTTCTTTTTTTTCTCGTCGATAAAATTTTTCAAAAGTATCCGGACCACACTAGAAATTACTTGCCGACCCCTGATCTAGGGCTTTCAAAGATCTCTAATTTGAAAATAAGTCAAACTATACAGGATAACTCAAGAAGTTGTGTTGAATTTTTAAAGTAAAATATATAAGAAGTTTATTGCATTCAGTCTTATCATCTATACAAGGACAATGTTAGTGCTATTGTACCCATTCAGTTCAGTTTTTATTTATTTATGGACGGAATAGTGAGTAAAACCTAACGAGTTTATTTTTGGAATCCTCAGAAGATTTGGCATCAGATAAACAAATCTTTTTTAAAATAGGGCACCAGAAATTGAAATGTTTACCTTATTTCAGCTTTATTCATTTGTGGATGGAATAGTCAGTGAAACCCTAACAAGTTATGCATTTTTGAAATCCCCAGAAAATTTGCCATCAGATGGAGAAATACTCGCGGGAAGTTGCCTTGATTTAGGAAATACAGGGACTTGAATAAATCCTTTTTAATATAGGGCAAAAGAAATTGTAACTTTTTACCTTAGCTCAACTTTATTCGTGTTTTATGGATGGAATAATTAGTAAAACCTTAACAAGTTACTCATTTTTGGAACCCCAGAAAATTCGCTATGACATAAGGAAGTACTCGCGGGAATTCGCCTTGGTTTATGAGATACAGGGACTTAAATAAAAACTTTTCAAAATAGGGCAAAAGAAACTGTAATTTTTTACCTTAGTTCAATTTTATTCATTTATTGATGGAATAGTCAGTAGAACCTTAACAGGTTATACGTTTTTGAATTCCCCAGAAAATTTCCCATCAGACAAGGAAACACTCGCGGAAATTCGCTTTGGTTAAGGAGATACAGGGACTTAAACAGAAACTTTTTAAAAATAGGGCAATGGAAATTGAAATATTTTACATTAGTTCAGTTTATTGAGCCCGATGATATTTGCTTGGGTGGGGCACAGTGCTAAAGTTGGTCTCCTTCTCCAGATATAGGAGAACAATATTTTAAATTAGATATAACTTGGTAAGACATAAAAAGTACACCGAATAGAACACGAAAGTACCTACTATAGAACTCCATAAACAAATTTTACCGATTAAACCGTAACAGACCCAAAAACAACTTTTGAGTAACTTGACCGAAAAACTAAGCACCGAAAATCTGGAACATAGTTACTCAAATTAAACGTTTCTTATTTTTGAATTGCACGAATGAGAGAACCTTGCAGGGGATGTTCCCCAAAGTATCAATGAAAATATATTTTGAACGCCATAGGGGGGGAAATAGACGTCATTTGAGTAGTAAATTTCAGCATTTTGAGGCAAATTGCAATATGGCCAACGCCTCTATTACCGATCAGATGTAGCTTATCGAGTTTTTGCAGACTTTATCACTAAATTATTATCATAGTAATATTAATTTTGGGCAAGATTTAATGAAACGCCTTTTACGCCCATTTGAGCACGCAAAAAACGTACTGTTTATTTATTTACTATACAGGGTTGGCCCATGAAATTCGCCCCTAAAATTGGGGGTTGAAGTTAGAGGGTTGAAAATATAAGCAAAAGGGTCTCCTCTTCCACACAAGATACACGTTTCAAAGCGTTTTTCTCTAAAGGGACGATAAATATAAATAATCGGACTTGTTTCGTTCTCATTGGCCAATCCTGTAGCAAATACCCTGTATAAAAGTCACGTATCCCCAACCCAAGCAAACAAAATTCAGTCCATCAAAAATCAAAATACAGTATATTTTTCTTTTATTTAACATAGCTATTCTGAGCTCAAAATAGCTATTTTAAAATAATTTTCTTTAATTTAAGAGTTTTTTGAATGTAAATGTACATAGCGAACTAACGTAAAGTATGTGAATAAAACGTATACACAAAAATGTTGGTCTTTCATGTAAGAATTATAATAAAAAATATTTCCCATTCACATCACAGTCACAACATTACGGCATATGATATATGTTTGCCTGACATGCTGATTATACGAGGGCTTTCATCGATAATGGAAGAACATGATAATGAAAGAAAATCAATAGCCCGGGTTTTAATTGACAAAAAAATTAGTTTCTCTCTTTAGGGTGAAACTTTTTTATGTGAGTTTGATGGAACTTTTTGCACTGACGCAAACAAGGTTTCTGGAGGAACGAGATTAGAATTCTGACAACGTTGCAACTCAGTTATAGGATAACAAATCTAAGTGATTAATGTCCTCTTTTTTATCATGTATATTTGGTACCTCCCAAATTATTTTATCTAAAAAAATATTACCTTGGTAGTCACACATATAACAGTATTTCCCACCCACGTTAACAAAGTCCTTATAAAGTATTGTAACAATGTCTTGTCACAACGCCAACAACTTAAAGTAACTATAAATCATTTTAATAGTCCATAAAATTAAAAGACCGCGCAGAAATGTCATAATAATAATGTACCAACATTTTTGAAATGTCCTTTATTAAACTTTTATGGGCGGTAATAAAGGGGAAACTTTTAGGTCATAATGTTCAAGTAATTTTGCAGTAATAACAGAATTTTATTAATCCGAGAAACTTAAATAGAAAAATACGAATGGTAAACAAATTTCTTATTAGTATCTTTAAAAATCGTATCTAACCCCACAACATTACTGCTAGCATAATGATTTATAGATATAGATACACAGGTAGATTTTTTATTAAAAAGGTCCACAATGAATATATCTGTAAAACTAGAGTTGTCTTCTGCACTGTAAAGACCCCAATACACCACATTTAAAATTACACTTAAAAAAAAACCTCGACAGCTAAAATGCGGCCAGCAAATTAAAATTTATTTATCTTTCACAGTCAAGAAGGCGATATTTCAAAAGAGCCAACGATTCTCCAATATATTGATCGGGTGCATCAACTGTGTATAACGTTTTAAATTCCTTTTTGCAGCCATATATTGCCTTTTTTTGAACGATTTATTGGCTTTTGACGGTTGAAAATTAGATTTATGGGCCTTGGTGCATATTTATTGGCCTTAAAGCATATTGGAATTATATCCCGCACTACGTACTAGCCAGAATTGACAACTCAAATTAAGCTAACCAACGCTGTTAAAATCTTTTTCGAATTTTTCGAAATTCCACCGGGCATAAATCAGGAAAATCCGATTTTCCGGGAAAAACGCTATTTCCGTGGTCTCAACTCTGGCAAAATCGAATTCTAAAGGATGTCAAAATAGGGATTTTGGGATTTTAATTTGGTGCTATTTTTTACTAATTTAATTATGGGTCGTTTTAAGACGGACGAACGTGTTAGAATTGTTCAATCTTACTACGAAAATTCGCAGTATTGTAATAAAAACAGTAAACTTAGTTTAATTTTTGGCTCTGAGCAGAGAAGCTATGAAAGTGCTGCGAAACATCCCTGAAGAAAAACAAGGTAATTTTGAGCCTAGTGTAGCGTTTCTGGAGATGCGATATGGTGAGGCACACCTACAATAAGCTTATAAGGCGTAACTCCAAGCAAGAAAACAAAAATACAATGAGAGTCTTCAACAGTATGAAGTAAATATTGTGCGGCTTTATACCTGATATATCCTGCATATCCTGAAGAGATTAAACAAGAGTTGGCAGTAAGTAGTTTGTAAGAACTGTAAGATACGCCATCCTGAAAAGAATTACATCCTGGAAACTGTCAATGGTGAAGCTATGTCTGTAAAGGGATACATAAAGCTCAAATAACTCTGGGATGTATCACCTTTGAACAAGTAGTTTTTGTCGCTGTTATGCTAGATGACGTTATTCTTGGTTTTAATGTACAGACATTTGGAGAATATTGTTTTTAAACATAACTCTGATAAATAATTTGATAAATAAAATAAAATTTTTCATATGGCAAAGTTAATCGAAAAATCAAAGTCCTGCTACTATTTTTTCGCTTAGATCTTTATTTAAAACATATACGTTACATATGCTTGATTTAAAATTTCATCAGCGTTCTTTTCAGCTCCGAAAACTAAGTTAATTAAAAAAGCGTGCCTAGTTAACATGACTTCAAACGTGCATACATACGAGTATAAAATATAACCTTCAAAGGTAAAAGCACGGTCCAGAATCCTTTTACAACACGCTGCGTCATTTCAAGTCAGAATTAGCAATTGTAAAATAGGCACAGAATGGGTTTACATTTATTATGTACATATAACATAGCGTATATCTGCGTATATGTAAGCTAGGCTGCTTTTAGAGATATAAAGTCATCTTTATTTCAACGAGAACGGCAGAATTTAACATACATGTGAAAATCTTAATAATGGTCAGTGGCGACGCCGCGCCGACGGCAGCTTTTTTGTAAGGGCGTGACCAAAGTCTTATAGTAAATATTCTAGAGATTCCAGAAATGTATAATTTGTTAAGGTTTTACCAACATTTGCGCCAAGAAAGCATTAAAAACTACGGTAAAAAAGTTAGTTTTTTTACTTTATTTTAAAAAAGTTTATATTTAACCCCCTGTATCTCCTATGCCAAAGGGAATTCCGTTACCTGACATAACTTGTTAACATTTCATTAGCAATTCCGCAAAGAAAGTTATAGAAACTAAAGTATGGTATAAGGAATAGGCGCATTTTAATAAAAGTAATTACGTATGTACATTTTGGGTTAACAAAATTCTCGCGCTGTTAAGCACTAGAATATGTTAAAGTCATGGAAGAATTGCTTTAATATCCTTAATAAAACCCCACTCTGTACAAGTGTAGTTTTTAAATACTGCAAACCATATTGTTAAACTCCACATAAAAAATGTTATGCCACACAAACTTTTATAAGTTTCTACATTCATAATCTCAATAACTTATTGGCAAAAGCACTGTAAAATTTTACGTACTTATATCTAGAGAAAGGAACTCTCATCGACTTCCAAAGAGTTCTTTGACCCCCTGAAGAGTGTATTGAACATTGAATGGCTCTTACTTGCTCTAAAGTCTCAATGAGCTCCAGTGATACGTGTACACATAAGTGTAAAAGTTTTTAAGTTGTTTATTTTTTTATATTCTTGTGCACAGTTAGTAGAAATATATTTTTAAAAATATTTTGTAATTATCTATTCTATTTCAGGTTTATGCCTACTGTAATTTATCTGAAATAATATTTTTATTCCTATTAAATTATATTTTACATTTATATTAAATCATTTAGTATATAAAAAATTAATTTAATTTTTGGGGGTGCTGTTTTTATATTAACCCCTTGAGTGACACCTATCAAAAAATCTATATTATCTAACACTAACGTAAGTATCGTGTGTAACAATTACTGCAAGGTCAAATTGGTGAAAGGTGCTTCAAAAAATATATAAATATAATATACTAAGGTAATGATCAATAATTATTGTTTTTATTAAAATATATAACCGTAATATTATCATAAAATTATATGGTTATAATTTTAATATTGTTACAAAAATATCTTTTATTAGTTTCAAAAGTAATTAATTAATCGTCGTTACCTCATCAATGCGAACATCGCAAGATTGATTCATTTTAGTACAAAATTAATTAATTATTACCACTATTTTTCCCTAACAAGTTTTCTTATTATCCAATAATACATGGGCCAATATATAACTTCAAAAACTTTAACGTAAGCTTGTGTCTGTTAGTATATATATATATATATATATATATATATATATATATATATATATATATATATATATATATATATATATATATATATATATATATATATATATATATATATATATTATTTATTTATTTATATATACTGGTGGTACTTGAAGTTTGGCGCAGTGTAGCATACTATTATTTTCCTCTTTTTCTTTTTTACTGTTTTCATAGTTCGTTGAATCAACCCTTTATGCATTGTTCTGAGCTAGTTGTAAGTAGTTTTTACTTGCAGATGAATCATTCGAAATTTGTAATTCTGTGGTGTTCAGTGTCTTTAAATAAATAAAACTATCGCATAATAGTCACTGCACTACTGTTATAGATTCTTACTAGAGTGACCATACTTTTCTTTATCCTTTAGATAGACTTCTGCATCGAAATAAAATTATTTGTTTTTTCCATTATGATTTAATATCTATTGTTAGTGCCTATTGCCTCGCTCCGTTTCCGCTTCTCTGCTGTTTCATAACGAGAGCAGTTATTAAAATTTGTTACAAAGCTTTAAGCGAATCTACTGGGATTTCGCAAAAGATCTGTCACTCACAGGGGGAAATTCGAGGGGGAGTTTTAGGAACAATAAAAATAATATAAAGGTTTCTCGTTCGCCCTAAAGGATACAACTTATATGTCTGCGAAGCCGCGGGTAAAATCTACTAGTCTATACATTTTTCGGTATGAATATATTGCTGAGATGCACTTGAAGACACTTCTATCAGATTTGGTTCTTCGAAGATTTTCTTATAGCTTTGGAAATAAATAAAAATCACTAGGAGCTAGGTCGGGTGAAAATGGTGGATGCGTCATCAGTTCGAAACCAGCATCCTGAATTGCGTTCAAGGAAATACCGCTTTTATATGAACTGGAGCGTTGTCCTAATGATACAGAATTCCACGAGACAACTTTCCTCCTTATGGAATCGTTCGGTGTCCGTCCGTCCGTCCGTCCATCCGTCTGTCACAGGCGACTTCTCTGGAACTATTCGACGTAAAAGTTTGTTTATGTTTGTTTGACGTTAATTTTCCGCGAAAACTGCACAAAATTGTCCTATTGTTTTCTATCTACCTCTTTGAGTGGCTTTGAAAAATGATTTCAGTTAAAGTGGCATTGTTCTAAAAATACGAGCACCCAATAAACAAAGAAAAAGAACTACTGAAGACGATTTATTGAATTAAGTGCCTCTCTAAAATACTTTAAAATAACAGGCATTGGGGATATTTAATTTTGTTCCTTTCTGTGGTATTAAAGGTATCTAGTTAAGCTCTTTTTTTAGGTTGATTTGTTTATTATGACAGACAATGCAAAAAACTTTTTAAAAAAAATTGAAATACTTATTACAGACTTAATATTTAAATCATCGATTAATTTAGAAGATTAAACGTTAATGTTTTAATCTCAAGATTACGAAAAATTCACTTGGACTAGCAATTTGTCTAAACCAGCCGGCTCGGATTTTTTTTCACAAATAAGACACAAGAAAAGGAAACTATGCACGTAACCGTTACAAAAATCGCTCCTGCAGGTTTCATATTCACATCGTTTACAGGATTCTCTTTGCCCTTTGCAAAAACAAAACAATCCCGCAGGGAGCCCTTTGTGACGTCCTCTTCGGGGTTTTTATAGGGCCCTTTTCACCTGTTTTTTCTTTCGTAAAGGTGCAAACATATAAAGACATGTGATTAAATTCTCCTTTCTTTTTATTATAGGGGATGTTTTTAGAAATAATATATTTATTTTGATAAGTTGCTAATACAAAACATTTACTAGTCGTTGTCCTCTGGCTTGGTGTTTTCTTGATTTCGAGACTGAGTAGCCAGAGATGAGACAGACTTTATTGATTATATTAAGAACACCCTCCCTGTATTATTACAAAAAACGAAGCATTGGCAAAACCAATAAAAAATGAAACTAATAAAAATTAAATGTAATTAACAATGTCTTCTTCAGTTTTCCTTTAAACCCACGCTCCCCAAAAAATGAAAGGATAACACCCAATCCGATTAAAAATGTCAAGAGTCCTCTTCATAAAAATGCTAAACTTACCGCCATAAGATACTAAACATTCCTATTGGGGTTATAAAAATATTCTAACAAAATAACCCGATACTACTTGCGTAAAATAAGCCTAAAATTCCGCACAACCTTCTTTTAAGTAAATTGATTTTAATTTTAAGAGTCAGTTCAGACCACTAAAAACACTAAAATAGTATTCGTAAGTGTATTATATACAAAGGGCCTAAAGAATATATTTACTCATGAAGGTAAGGAAGTGTTGTTGTCTGAGCCTTAGCGAGGGCAACAATCACAATAGCTTTAGTGTTAAAATTTTGTTTGACACTGTATTTCATATTTTATCCCTACTATTTTTATATTTAGAGTTAAATTAAACCGGTGCAAATACGTAAATGATTCTGAAGCCTCTGTAACTTCTAAACCAAGGCGAATTCCTGCGAATGGTTCTTCATCTGATTCCAAAAATGTATAACTTGTTGTGGTTTCGTCAACAATTTCCTCCAGAAAGTAGTGAATACTGAACTAAGGTACATCATTTAAATTTCATTGGTCAAATTTTCTGGAGATTGCATAAGTATACCGGTTATTTATTTATTCTTATGTATACAGTATGTCCGCGGGTGGAGTTTAGAAGAGGACAAATGGACGAAATTTTACAAGATACGTAAAAATGTCACTCATAATAAAAGCTTTTGCTTGTAAAATAAATAAGATTCGCGCTATGAAAAATTTTTATACAGGGAGCAAACATACTACTTTGTTTATCAATTTCCACCAAAAGAACAATATTACATGTTTTTAATTAAATCCTAAGCCGAAGTAGAAGATTTCACTATAAAAATTTAATACTAATAGTAACGAGTATTATCACATTATTTTTTCAAGTCCGAACTATTCTCTCTATATAGGTACTATAATATGTAGTTGTTAAAATTTGACCTGCAAACTTTAAGTACAGACGTTTAAATGCTCCCATATCTTTAAACCAAACTACTAACGTTATATGAGACTAGATTCACAACATAAATTCTACTTTCCATTTACGACCCGTAGACTTATTTATGGTGCCAAAAGGGCCCTATACACGGATATTTTCTTTTACCTTAGATTTTTCAAGTGCCTGACGGTATCCGAGATAAACTTTATTTCGTTTTTCCTACAAAGTTTGTAGTTTCCAGGGCATTAGCCTGTAGGGTGAGTAATGGGGCGTATTGTGTAAAAAACTTGTTGCTTGCGGTTTAAACTGTGCTAGTACCGTATTCTCGAGCTTGAGAGAACGTTTCTCGAGAGAGAATTTGTCAAGGAAAGATGTTTATTATTGCTTACAGCCGAGCAAGATTCTCTTTAGACGGGGGCTTTCAAACTCAAGAATGCAAGCCCTATATTATAAGAGGCGTAATACAGGGTGCCCAGAAAATAGTTAGTAGTTAGTTGTTTACATGTGACTTTTATAACACTTTGGCTTATTTATAGTAGGTAACTATACTACTAAAAAACGTCATTTTTTTAGTGTTAGACTATACACCAAAAATATATAAAATCAGTTGGCACGTTTTCAAGAAATTTGGGAAAAACCAAAAACTTTTTTAATCTCTAACGCCCTCTACCGGCTAAACGAAGCAATTTCAGATACTAATTTGGCTTAAATCGACCAACTTTGAGTTTGACGTGAGGCGTCTGTCATCAAACGTTGTACACGTATTTTCCGGACACCCTGTAGTATATTGGAAAACTACAATGCCCGGAGTAAACGAATTGTGATAGAATTAAATAATATTTCTACGTTACACCAGTATGGTGTAATAATAACTTGAAATAAGAAAAAAGGTTGTACATAAAGCGGTAGTCAGTACTCACCTCTACAATCTATCCAAGAATTCTTCTACTCTTTGTTTCCTTATTCCCCATTCGTTGTGCCGTATGAATGTTTTGTCACTCTGGATTCAGTGGATTCCAATTTTTACACAGTTTTCACCGCATTTCCGCATTTAATTTCAAAAATATTTATAAAAATAAAAGGAAAGCTCGAAACCCGAAGCCGAAGATCATTCTTTCGAAATGGATGCAGTTTCGTCAGGTAGAACGCGTCTATTTTTCTTTTGTTTAAATTTGACCAATCAAGATCATGTCCATGGCATACTTTGCTTAATGTGATCAATTTAATTATGCGTCTTTATTAAGGGTGGGTTTTCTAAAAAATAGGTATATTTATACAAATTTTGCTCAAACGACATAATTTTTGTTTTGATTAATTTTAACAAAATAGTATGTTTAGTAACTTTAAGAGAAAAATTTTGTTGAACATCGTGATAGGTACCTAGATAATTACAAAAATGCACGAAAAGTTTTAATTTTTTTTACGATTTAAAATGCTAATTATTATCAACGAAGTTATCTTGAAAGCTATAAATTTACCTCTGAGCCTTTTTTAGACGACACCAAACAGAATAATCGTTATTTTCGAGAAAAAAAAACTTATTAAAGTTAGCAACAGCGAAGCGTTCCTAAAAGGCCGATTTATAAACTTGACTTTTGCGGTTTGCGTTCGCCGTTGGATCTAAAGTTCGCCGTTGACGTTCGTAGAAATCGAATTATGGTATTTATAAACTTGAAGTTGAACGTTGGCCACCGTTGAAATAAGAGCTGACGCTGACAGCATATCATAACCTATTTTTGCCTATTTATTTGTTTTGTTTTTGTGAGGAGTGTTTTTGTTTAAAATGGATGAGGATACAGAAAGTTTATTAGCAGGGCCCCCGCAACCGCGTGTGCAACGCGTGCACTGCACGCGGGCGCACTCTGTAAGGGGCGCCAAGAACCAAAGGTTTTTGGTTAATTTTTTAACAATATTTCCAACGAGCAAGGCACCAAAGAAATCTTTTTTTTCAATAATCTAAGCGAAGTTTATGTTCATAAATATAATTAGGTACCTATCTAATCTAATTCCCTATTAAAACAGAAAACATATTTTTAAAATCAATCATCACTATTCACATCTGAATATGCAATATCATGATCCACTATCCAATACTGGTATAAATCGACAAGTTTGCGTAGAAGTTGTTAGAACTTGTTACCTACTTGCCGATTTTCCTGTCCAGACTCGAATACTCTGTAGGAGTATAAAACAGCGGAAGGCGTCGTAATCCAAATAATTGATATTTTATTTCGCAACGTTTAAGGGTCAAGAAGACGCAGAAAATTATAATATTTAGATACTTAAAAATTAAAAAGATTGATTTGTATTTTGTGTTATTGTGTTTTGTTGTGATTGAATAAAATTTTATGAAATGGTAAGTACCTACCCACATGCAGTATTAGCATTTTCTAAGGTCTATAAAATTCGTTTTTTTTTTTAATTTTTTCTGTTTAAAATAGTGCACATCCTTAATTAGCCCATACCTTTATACCATAGATAATATTATTTTTATTTCCCTCAAATAGGAAAGTATTTTGTATTCGTGGAAAAATCGGATAGATTTTGATATTTCTTTAGACATTTTAGATTTAAAACCTGACGTTTCGCCTTGGAGCCACCATCATACCGTTTGACTTTCTGAAAAAATTTATATTTCATCTTTGCCAAAAATTAATTATCAAATTATTATACCAGGAAAAGTGTATAGGGTATATGCTTCAGATTGGTCTTAAGTTCGTTTAGCCGTTTAGGTTTAAAGGCTCGCGTTTAGAGTTTAGATTCATAAAAATAAAAAATTACGGGGCGTTCTCAAAAAGATGGGTCTTGTGCAAGGGAAGTCAAGGGTAAATGTCCTTACCAATTTTTGATCTAGTGTTTCTTAAATTCTAGGAGCCACAGAAGAGAAAACGACCTTCTGGTGCAAAATTTCGAGAGCAAAAAAAAGTTAGAGTCCAAGAAAGGGAAAAGATGGCTGGGAGTATGAAACATTTTTTGCAAAAAAGTCAAGTTTACAAGACTGAAACGATAGAGGTAGAAGAAAATACAGTTTCTAAAGCGGCGCCATCGCCATCTTCTGCAACATGTGAACCATCGACATCAACATCAACACGTATTGAAAATATAGCCTCTGTAGAGTCAGCCATCCTAACAACTACGACTACAAGTGACACTTCTAGCAGTTCTAGCGATGAAGCTTCTACTGAAGGGGAGACTGAGATTACTATTCCTAGTATTCTTCCATCAGAAGATCCCGGTTTATGGCCCAGAAGCATCACCAATGATGAAGTCAGAATATTGGTTGATCGTGGTCCTCCCTTGATAGGACGTAATTATCAATTTCCTGCTAATAAAGACAAAAGAAAATTTTCAAGTAAGTACTTTGTTAGAAAACTAGGAAATGGAGAAGAAGTGGAAAGAATTTGGCTAATTTACTCAGTTTCGAAAAATTCGGTATTTTGTTTTTGTTGTAAACTTTTCAGCAAGACTTCTACTAGTTTTTCTGATACTAGTGGTTTTTCTGATTGGCAACATTTATCCTTAGCCATTATAAGACATGAAACATCAATTGCACATAACGTTCACATGAATAAATGGATGAATTTAAAAAAAATGTTGAAATTATCTACAACTGTAAACGATCATCACTTACGGGTTTTAGAAACTGAAAAAAAGTATTGGCATGACGTTCTAGAAAGAATTATTGCAGTTGTTAAATTTTTATCCAGACAGTGCCTAGCTTTCCAAGGTTCATCTAAAACACTTTTCCAATATGATAATGGGAACTTCCTCAAAACTGTCGAGATGATTTCATCTTTTGATCCTGTGATGAGAGAGCACATAAGTCGAGTGCAAAACTCACAAACAAATTCTTTAAGAATGACCCATTACTTAGGCTACCAGATACAAAATGAAATTATTGAATTAATGGCTTCTAAAGTAAAAAATAATATTTTGGACATGGTTCGAAGCTCCAAATATTATTCAATAATTTTAGATTGTACACCGGATGCAAGCCATACAGAGCAAATAAGCCTCGTTTTGCGTTATGTCGTTCTAAATGACAGTTCTAAAAAGGTCCAAATACAAGAGAGTTTTATAGCATTCAACTCAATAATCGACTCTACAGGGGAAGGGCTATGTAATTTTGTAATGGGACTTTTGAAAAATTTAAATTTAGATATTAAAGATATGAGAGGTCAAGGGTATGATAATGGGGCCAATATGCGCGGAAAACATATTGGTTTACAAAAACGCATACTCGATGCTAATCCTAGGGCATTTTTTGTACCATGTGCTGCACACAGCTTAAATTTAACAGTAAATGATGCTGCTAAGGTTTCAAATGAAACAGTGAATTTTTTTAATATTGTACAAGAACTTTATGTATTTTTCTCTTCATCCACAAAAAGATGGGATGTTATGAAAAAGCATGTCCCTCAGTTAAATCTAAAACCCCTAAGTGATACTAGATGGTCAAGTAGGATTGATGCTATGAAACCGCTAAAGTTTCATTTAATTCAAATATGTGATAGCCTTCTAGAAATAGCAGAAAATGATACTTATAACATAGAAACTAGACATAAAGCAAATTCTCTTTTATTAAATATTCAATCTTTTAAATTTATTTGTAGTATAATAATTTGGTATGATGTTTTATTCCACATTAATATTGTAAGCAAAATGATGCAAAGTGTAGCGATTGACATTAAAGTGTGCCAAAACTATTTAAAGAATTTAGTCGATCATTTTAAAAATTATAGAAATGATAATGTTTTCGAGGAAAATCTTGTTGAAGCTGGAAAACTAGCGGCTGCTCTTGAGATAGAGCAATGTTTTCCCCCATTAAATAATGTAAGACGAAGGTATAAACCGAAATTGTTCGATTATGAGCACACGGATGAGACACCTCAAGATCCAAAAACTGCTTTTAAAATAAATTTCTTTTTAAAAATAATTGATCAAACACTAAGTTCTTTAAATAGTAGGTTCGATATGATATCTGATTACGAAAACGTTTTTGGTTTTATTTGTGATATTTCTAAATTAAATGACGAAGATCTTTTAAAATGCTGTCATGTTCTTCAACAGAAGCTAACTGATCAGGAAAAGCAGGAGGCTGACGTGGAAGGAAATGGTTTATTTAACGAGATAAAAGCCCTAAGATTGTTTTCATTGCCTGAAGTATCAAATCCCCTTGAAATTCTTCAATATATATTTGAAAACAATCTAACTTCATCTCTACCAAATATTAGTATTGCGTTAAGAATCCTCCTCACTTTACCTGTGTCTGTTGCTTCTGGTGAGAGATCATTCTCAAAATTAAAAATAATTAAAAATTATTTGAGGTCTACCATGTCACAAGAAAGATTATCTGGTTTGGCAATCTTAGCTATAGAGCAAGAGATACTCGATAAAATAGATTTTGATAATATTATAAAAGAATTTGCAGCGGCCAAATCTAGAAAAACGCCCATTTAATTTCTGTATCCTAATAATAAGGTATGTTTTATTTGTGATTTGTTTATTGTTTGATTTATGCCTTTATAAATAATTTAGAGAAAAATAAAGTTTTGGTTTTGAAATCTCTGTAGTTTCCTTATAAAATGAGGTTTTAATCGATTGCCTAAAGGAAAAAAATTAAGAATTAAAAAAATACATATGTTATCTAAAACTAACAGCATACTGATCTTAAGGCATTTAAGAAAGGTTTCTGATAGTTTTTTTAACTACTCTACACTAAATTCCAACAAAAACTGGACAAATTTGGGCACTCCCAATTTTTTTGCCGAGTAAGGGGCGGCAAGATATTTTTGGCACGCGGGCGTTGATAACCCTTGCGGGGGCCCTGTTTATTAGCATTCCTTGGAATAATTTTGTGTGTATATGTGTAAACAAATATCACGGGACCAGGTACGAAGCTTTTGATTGGTTGTTGCCAATTGGCTACGGTTTTGCTACGAACGGCCAGCGTCAAAAGATAAAGTTGAGTTAACTCGAACGGCACCCAACATCAACGCCAACGGCAGTCGGCAGCGTCAACGGCAAATATAAATGGCGTTAGGTACCTAATGCAGTGCATTTAACTTTGAACGGCGAACGCAGACCGCAAACGTCAAGTTTATAAATCGGCCAAGTTTCGAATACCGGTAACTTTAAAAACTTTTCAAATCATATAAATCTTATATTTTGTTATCTTTTTTAAGCGTTCCCTGCAAAGTTATTGTGTTTTTACTGAAAAACGGGGTTGCACTAAAGGCTAATAAACATATTTTTGTATTAATTCTTTTAAACATTCTAAAATATTCTAATTAATAATTATTTTACCTATTGGTCTATCAAAAATATTGTGCCTGTTTTCACTGTGTTTATATACTCACTAAAAGTAGCCTATATAACGCTGCCATCTAGCACGAATCAATGTAACTACCAGCGTGTTACATACTAAAATGAAATTATTGTTACATAGGAAAAACAAGCGGTATGGAGTGTATTTGTTGCATCTTATCTTATTCCATATTGTTAACAAAGGACAAAAAGCATTCAGTACCCTCTCAACCAATGGAAAATCCTAGAATTATAATAGTAGGGCTGTCGCGCTTAATTATGATTCTAAATAAAGTAAATTTCGTTCCATAAAATATTTATTTTTAGAGCAATCTATGGTACCCCAACCTTAAGGCAGAATGTTGTTCAGATGAAAGTGGTAGATGTCGCCTGATGTTCCATCCTTATTTATTGCGAAAGTAAGCGAAACCGTTCTCGGAGTAGTCGGAGTAACTATTTATCCTCGTCTTACTTCTTGAGTAGAAACCCCATGTGTTACTCTTAAATCTGTTCGACATATTTCTAAATATGCCAAACGACTTGCGCTTTATGACAGCTATTTTGACAGCTAAAAGTGTATGAAAATCGAATCAAGACCAGTCGTAAACTGAACCGTTTATTATTGTAGAATAGTTAATTCCAGTCATATGTGTTTTGCATTAGTACAATAACATTTATTTTTAGTGTAGCGTGTGTGAGAGAATGCGAACCATGTAGTTCCAGTGATAGTACTTTATTTATGGGTACCTACAGCGTATAGAGAAAGCTATTTACAGTGCTTTTCAATAGGTATTTGTTTGTACTGTTCTGCTTATTTAGATGTAGTTTTAAGGGAAATTAAAGCAATATTTTATCGATATTAGTCATAAATAGATCGTTAAATTATCCCCCCACTAATCCTGATAAGAAATAATTGTAATAAAAAATATGTCAATTTTTTTTATCTGGAAGTCATCTGCCTGTTTAAAATAGGTACTACTTTTCTGATAAAACTTTACTCTCGAAATTGTTTAAATCGCGTTTTTAATATGCTATAATAATCGCTTTCACATCCTTCAGTTTTATGAGTTGTTATATAGTAAAACAAGTTTAAAAGCAGCATTTTGTTGACCACTAAAAGAAATTTTTTTAAAGTGATTTTCTTCGGTGTGATAAAAGTATTGGAACCATGCTCGGAACCATCTCTGTTATTGCTGAAAAACCTATGAGTGCAACTCCTATCAATGATGATATTCCACAGTGGAAGAAGGACTTAATCGCAAGGCTGAGAAACCAAAAAGAAAGAAGTGAGGTGAGTAGTTTGTGTTTATAAAACATTTAAATAAATAGGGTTTTTAAAAAAGTTCCTCAGGAATGGTATTCTCATTTCTTAGTTATTGTCACATATAACTGTCCCACTTCTGATTTTATTATTTCAATAGATATCTTTATCATCTCTATATAAATATAAGAAGAAACTGACTAACACTGACTGACTGACATATCATATCAAGGTACAGCCCACACCGCTGGGTCTAGAAACTTGAAATTTTGCACAGAGTTTTCTTACATAATGTAGGCATCCACTAAGGAAGGGTTTTTTAAAATTCAACCCCTAAGGGGGTGAAAGAGGGGTTTAAAAATATGAGATGGTCCTATTGACTTACAACTTTATAGAAGCACTCTAAGAAATAAATGTTTAAACAGGTTTTTACCGTTTTTAATAAATTAACCCCTAAGGGGGGTTCAGAGTTTGTAATGGAGTAAATGTTGTACCACAGACAAAAACTAGTCTGTATATAAAGACAGCTCTACCAAACATAGGGTTTCACTAAAGGGATTAAATACCAGTTTTAATTTGGATATTCTAATTGATTAGTTGGGTTTTGATTAGTTTTTCTCCTGTCATTGATAGGTCATTAAAAAAATAATAAACTGGCTTGGCAATAAATGAACCTGGCTTTGTTTGTTTTTCAAGCAAGCTCGCAAGGGAACTTTTGTACTAGCTCATTTTTGTTATTATCTATTTAGTTTTATCAGTGATAAGAGTATTTGGGTACTTAAATATATTTTCTTTACATATTATGACTATTATGAGATAAAAACTAAAAATTTATTAACCAAGTGAAATGTAGTTTTATTCTTACAGTACTTAGAGGTTTTTAAATCCATAATAATGGTTATCAAATTGTACATGGGAGTAGATATAAGTAATGAATACAAGTTTTTAGGTACATATATATGTATGTAACTAGCTTCCGCCCATGACTTCCCTGTGCAAAATTTCAAGTTTCTAGAACCAGCGGTGTGGGCTGTGCGTTGATTCGTCAGTCAGTCAGTTTCTTCTTTTATATACCTATAGAGATTATTAAAAATACGTCTAAAAATAAATAATTCTTTATGGAAATTCCTGCCATATTGTTAATTTGTTATGTATAATCTCGATCATATCTTTGTTTTGTTCAGATAATAGGTTCCAAAAATACTTATTATTATATTTAATCCCAATACAAACATAGGTAGATTGTTACGTAACAAGTAAAGAGAAATTTTCTGAAAGTGGGTGTTTGCTTGCCGACATTCTATACAATCTCCAATACCGATCTAGAGTGTAAATTTTATTAATAATTTATTAATTGAAATTGGCGGCTTGGATTTTTTTTGTAGGAATTTTTTAGCGTAATTTTAACGAAAACGATGTTAAGTAAGCTCTTATGTTATGAAAACAATTAATAAGTAGTTTAATGAAATCAGAACGCATCCAAGGGTATTTAAACAATGTATAACTTTCACTAAATTTTTGCCGATTTTTTCTTCTAGTTTGGATTGACAGTTCTCGTCCGATTTAAATTTTTTTTATTTCAAAACAAAGTCCTGTATGTCTGTTTTCTATTTCTGGTCTCCTAAAATATGCAGGATTGGCCTGAAGAGGGATACAGGGTAAAACGTAACACCTTGTTTTTTTTTGGGGGAAATTTTCTTAGGGACTTTAAGAGTTTTTGTTATAACCTAGCAATACTTTTAGGCACTTCAGGTGACCAGAAGTATAAAAGTAGGTATATAGGCTGTAGGGCTTTCAACAGATTTTTTTTTTAAATCGTCATACTACAATAAGGAAAAAGCTGACAAGTTAATGTGCTATAAAGTGACTAAAAATTGAGAAACTTACAGAAAAGCAACGTTTATTTTAATTTATTAGGACATATAGGTATGATAAAAATATTGCAATCTCTTTATTATTGATAATCTAAATATGGCATCGTCAGAATCTCGGGATGCGAATAAATACCTAATCTTTATTACTTGTCTGCCGTTGCTACCGACGTCCCACATTCTACATATTAATATGGAAATATTACATGACGAACGTAATTTGAAAACAGGTTGTCAAATGTCACAGCCCATGCTCATACATAAAATAAAATAAATGCAAGGTAAAAAGCGTATGACATCACGCAAATCACTTTTAGAAATTCCGCAAACAAATATACACTGGGTGTAAAAATCACTAACCGGCTGCTTATTTTAATATTTTCTTTTTCCATAAAATGAACCGACTTTACAAGAAAAAAATCGGTCAAGTGCATGCTATACTTGCACAATTAGTGTTCCGTAGTACCTAATAGTTTCAGAGAAAATCACCTGTGACAGACGGACGGACGGACGGACACCGAAGTGTTCCGTTTCACGGAACACTAAAAACCATTATACATATGGGTCTAATTGATAACCTCCTCTTGTGAAGTCGAGGTTGGGGGTAACTTCGATCCGTCACCACTTTTTGAGCAACGCTGTATATTCTAACTAATTTACAAAATAACTTTGAGTTTTTAAGCCGGCGCCGGACTTTTTAGGAACAGTGTATGCACATACAACTGTATAGAAATAAATTATGTATATTTGCGCGATATTGTTTATAATTATTATGTAATGGAAATTATCTAAAAGCGGCGTGTTTTATTGCAATGTTTATATTAATAAAGTGCATATACAGGGTACGCTGTCAGTATGCTTATCGCGTACTAATGCAGTAAAAACAGATGTAGTGGATTTTCACTATGGAAATTATTCTAAGCAACTTTTTCGCGCCTTATCAACAAAAACATAGGTAGTTTACTCTTTACGCTCAGATAAAATAATATACGTTTTTGAAGTTTTATGGGTCCTGTATCGAAATAGTATATTGTACAACTAATTTTGAAAATGACTCTTTTCACACGTGTGGTGAGACGTTGAAACGAATGTGAAAATGTATTTTTAAACAGTACTGTACACCGTACTACTTTTTCTACAACTGCAGCACATGTTCAATTTTTGCGTTATGGAAGAAGATTTTGGGATACTTCTGCGGCTTTTTCCGCTATCTTTGGAGGAGTAGATGCAGGATAGTCTTCGTCGAGATTTTCACAGATCATTATTATAACAAAATTTCACTTTTATTCTACAGTCAGTTAAAAAGATGTTACCACTGATATAGGATTTAAACGTTTTAATTTTTTTCTCAAAATATAATATTATAATCAGATGGAGACCGAATAAAGCTAATACACTACTTCCACATGTGCTGTTGGTTCTCAATGCGGTTGTGCAGATCGTCTACCATAGAGGCCATAACTTGGCGACACATTTCTGTAGGTCTAGAGCGGATAACGTTTGTTATGTGTCTTTTAAGATCATTAATGTTGGAAAGTTTCGTGGCATACACGCGTTCTTTAACCATTGTCCATAACCAGGTCAGGCGACCTTGCTAGCCAAGGTAATGGTCCACCTCTTCCAATCCACCGTCTACTAAATGTGTCATCCAATTATCATCGAACTCATAATGCAAAATGTGCGGGTGCGCCATCTTGCTGAAAGTAAGCATTTTGTAAGACTGGCTTTCAAAACATTTTGTAACATATCCAAGTAGGAATGACCTGTCACAACAGGAGCAATAGAGCAATAAAAAAATATGGACTTATAAAAAATAGAGCAAAATTTTGACCTAGTTTTGATAAAAAAAAATTCGAACTAAATTATCCTAGTAATTTTCTTTAAAATAATTTTTTTGGGTTTGTAATGACTTCCTTAAACGATATATGATTCTTTATTGTCGCCATGTCGCCGCACGCCATTTAATGAAACATCCCGTATGTTCTATATAATTTCAATTATGCTCACATTGCAGCTTTGGGAATTATGTACTTCCGCGTCCCCCCTATTCGCCCGATCTGTCACCCAGCGATTACGATATATTTTTTAAACTGAAGTAGTTTGGTGTGATTATTGTATGAAATAGAAACCTAAAAATTCTATAGAAAGTAGTTATCAATTGAGTATTACCTAAAATATACTTTACATCATGTTTTAAACACAACATATATATTAGATACTGTAATTTCTAGGTAATATTTAATTACATATAACGTTTTTTTTTTAAATAGAAAATAGATAAATACCTTCCATAATAGTAACTATAATTACTAAGAATTTTTGCATATGTAATTTTTATTTTAGCGCAAGTGGATGTTGCTATATACTTAATATACTTAACTACTCTATTGAATATTTATAATTATAACTTATGAGTTGAATTGATTTTTTTAACGTTTACGTTGTCTCTAGTAGGAATATTTTTTTTAATTGTTTTTGCTCATGCAAATTTGCAGTAGAAAATCCTTTTTTTGTTTGTTAATAAAGACCAAAATAAATAGATAACAGCAACCGCCATAAACATTTAATTTGTGTGGAGAATATAAAAAAATCAATTGGGTTATATACATATTATTCCCTATTGTTATAAACAATTCAATTATTTATTTCCTGATAACTGCTGAACCATTGGTTTTAGAGAAAAAGTTTTTCGACAAAATATATTTCTCACGATGTAAGGAACAACTTTTGTCCTTACATGCTTTTCAAAATTTTTAATTTCTCGCTCAGCTCGGCGGATAGCGCGGCAGATAGGCGGAGCGCGGGCGGCCGAGGTTTGCTCAGGTTAAGTGGGGGACTGATACGTGGAACACTAATTATGCAAGTATAGCACTTGGCCGATTTTTTTCCTTTACTTGCCAAGCGAATAACACATTTTCTGACATTTAAAACTTTTTTGACACAACTTTAAATGCTTGTTTTAGGTATTTTTTTTTGGAGCTTTTTTGGCAAATTAACATCATCTTTAATACTCTAAAATTGACCGATGTCAAGTTTTATCCCTATACTTCTTTAGTAACGGGTACCCGGAGCTGACAATTACGCACTCCGTAATGTTACCAACTGACTGACTTACCCAGATGTCTAACAATTTCATTAAATTCTTTTAAATAAATTTCATAAACGAGATCCAGTTATGCTGGTTTAATTCCATTTTGACCGTGTTTTCTCAAATTAACTCAATTACCATTGAATATAATAGGATTATTATATGAGGCCCGGATTCAAGATGTTTTTCTATAAAAATGCAGATAAATTTGGCAACGTATCCCGGCCGAGCGTTCATCAACCCGGTCATCGCCGATGCGACGGCGACGGCATCGGCAGCTGTCGATGCACTGGCCGGCGTTGCCATATTGATATCACTGTGTAGTACCAGGTATAGAGGCTACTTCGAAAATTAAACACAATCTGTATGGTCACAGAATTTATCGAAATTCTGTGGTCTGGTTTATTTTTTTTTGTCTCGGAACCAAATATAGAAGCATATAGCTCCAAAAAACAGCAAAATCGGGTTACTCTTTGGTACTACTACCGTGGAAAGCCCGACAACGTCGCTGAGCATTCACGGCCACCTCAAGCGAAACCCAGTTCAGTTTTACGGGGTACCAGCCGACAAAACTTGTACCCGAAGCATATCGCGAGTCTCGCGGTACCAAAGTCGCTAGATCGGATTACTGCAGTCCGCAACCTCTTGCTCTCGGGTTATTTTGTCGCGATTCGGTGTTATAAGTACAGTTTTTTGATGTTTTTGAATGAAAAGGATATGTGGCAGTTGTTGTTTATGGTTTAAGTGCAGTTTTTGTGGTAGCACCTTTGAATTTGACGATTTGGAGTGTCGTACTGCAACATGGTGCAGGTATGAGTACTGCAATGTCATGATTTCGACTAATTTTTCTTATTTCTACTAAGACTAGCTTTCGTCCGCGGTATAACAATTCTACTCCATTACAAACTTTGAACCCCCATTTCACCCCCTTGGAGGTTGATTTATTAAAAACTGTAAAACACGTGTCTAAAGATTTACGTTCAGATTCACTGAAGGTTTAAAATTAAGCACTGGTTTAAATTAAGATCTTATACATAGTTGAGCAGTTTTTGTCCTCTCATTGCTAATAAGTCGTCATTAAAAACTTATGAATTATTCTGATATGTCAGCGATTTGCTTGATTTCCAAATGATTTTCATCTTGGAACGAGTTGCTGTAATGAATTTAGTTCTATTATTGTCGAAAGTACGTACTAAAATTGCCCTTTTCCTGATAAATTTGCCAAAAAATCTCAGAAATACTACTGACTAAATATATTTAAATTAATTTTTGTTAATTATGTAATATTAATACTGAGTTCCCTTTAATAGTATTATAAGGATATGTTCATCAAGTTACTAAAAAAGTTTTTATTACAACTGTAATGTAAATGTAATGGTAATTTAAAAAATCTGACAACATAGCAGCTTGGCCATAAAAGGGTTCTAATTTTTCGCCCGCATTCTTTTGGTTGTTACAGACTCAATTGCCCAACTATAGTGGCTTTTTAATTGCCAACTGTCTTATCTGAGCTAAGTTAGTCAGAGAGAGATAGTGTAAATTTCACGAAGCAAACAGACACAAGGATCAGACTATCTCAGCTCAGCTAAGACCAGTGGCAGATAATAAGCAACTTATATATAAATTATGCTTCTATATAGTCACCTCTACTAAAAATTACCTACGCTTTAAAAGAGTGCACTGTGTACTGATCTTAATATAAGTATTTTGCAGAATCATTTTATAGGACAATAGTAAAGGCCCTTTTTCTAGTGAAATTCTTGATTTTAGTTAAAAAAAACCGCGTCGATCCCTAGATTTTACTAAACTGACAGTCATCCACCACTGATTTATCTTCTGGTTAAACATACATTTATCAATAATCGTACTAAAATAGGAAACAAAATCCACAATGATTCATTGATACCGATAAACTAAAATGGAACTTTGTTCAGATAACGCCGTTTTACCAATATTGGTACATTGATTCATCAAAAGCTGAATAAAGACCTGTACAAATATCATACCTTTTTCGAGGAACTGATCACAAAATCACCCCTCCTTGTTTGTCAAAAGGCGTTTAAAATTATATACATTTACGTAAGTTCTGTTATAAGAAATTAAAGCCATATTTTTATAAAATTAAAATATAATTGTAAAAATTATCCATTTCGTAAACCACGTAAAAAAGCTTTTTTTTATAAGATTTTTAAAATTGCTCCGTTACAATAAAATATCAACTTGCAATGTTTTAATTTTTATGCACCCATTGTTTGTCGCAGCACATAATGGTACTATCGACCTTTCAAGGCTCTTTTCATTAATATTATGTTGCAATTGTTATTCTCCATGCATACAGGTACTTATTTTACATTCCTCTGCGTTATTACATGGTGTTTTTATTTTTTTTCTATGTATACAAAACAGAAAAGATTATTTTCCTATTATACACGAAAAGAAATTATTATTGTTTTGTAAAAAAATTATATTCGGGATTCAGATGCTAAAGAAACCCAACAATTTTAGAAAAATAACGTGTTTGTTTATTTTATCAAAAAGTAAAGACATGGCAGTTATATTTTAAAAATAATATTCTCCAAATTTGCCATTTGCCATTGTCATTTGTCCTGACGTCAGGAGATCAGCAAAAATGTCAGGAACTTTCTTTTTGCAATGCATTTACCTAAACCTAAAATCACTGGAAAATAGATTTAAGTATTTGAGAAAAATTAGAAATTTCGATTTTTGATCCAAATATTTCCCGGTTTTAATTTTTTGTGGAGTCAAAATTGTTCAAAATAAAATCCCATATATGTCATCGGAAAGAGCTCGTCGAAATACATGCTTTCCAATTCCATATTTTTTATTTTCTTCATTCTTTATAGGAAGGGAGCAATAGCCCATTAAATTTCAATTTTTTGACTTTTTCTGCCCTCAAAATCGGAACGTTTGAATCACTCTGTATTTTTTCCTATCTCATTTTTCCCAATTTTTCAACACTATCTTATAAAGGGATAGTTAGACTTGAAAATGAATACCGAATTAGTTGTCCAGGAGCGTATTTAAGGGGTAAAAACATAATTTTCTTGATTTTTCCCGACAAATCCTATTTTTAACCGACATTATTCCACACTATTCTCCCTATTTAGTGATTCTATTTGGGTTTATTTTATCCGTTAATTATCTAGGAACACCTCCCACTAATTTAAATTGCTTATTTTTTCGTTAAAGTTATAAATAAATAGGTTTATTTGCATCGGGGACATGCAAAATTTGAAAATTTCTGAATTTTCGAAGATTGCCATGAAAACTGCAGTTATTTACCCGAAATTATTAAAATATGATGTGTCAAAATTTCGCAAAAATGCCAGTTTTTGTTGCACAATTGAAAGGTTCCTGGACCGATTTCGGCTTGAAATATACAATATGAATAAGATTTTAGGAACCTTCTACTTTACGTGTCATAATATTTTATTAGACGAGTTACGCATTAAATGCAATTTTAATTGATTTGTCGATGACCCTACAACACTGGAATTCGCAATGTACTCACTACGAGACATGAAAACCCTTTGACAACCCCCGAGCCAATGGGATCATTTACAAGTTTCGAAATTCGCGCGAAAATTTGCATTAGAGAATCCGAGAAAATCCTTTTTTTTTTGTTAATAAAGACCAAAATAAATGAATAGCACCAACCGCCCATAAACATTTAATTTATGTAGAGAATATAAAAAAATATATTTCAGATTTATTTGTCTTTCCCATTATGGTAGTTTACCAAAAGTATGTCTAGATAAAACGAAACAAACAGGTATACTTAATAAAAAACAGTTCAATACATTTTATTCTGTGTATGTTCATCAGAAAATATTATTTTTCTATTATTTACATGAAACGAATCCGAGGTATTTAACCTGAAATCCATGGTATTTATTTCTCGTTTAGTTATTTAAACTTTCACTTTAATTATTTGACCTGTAAGAAGTAGTACCTTAAGAAAGTAAACTGCAATTTAATCTGTAATTTTAAGAAACCATAAAACGCCCTTGAAGACCGTGTTTTTTTCTCTCTTTTGGTGGCTTTTATGTGTATCGATTCGTTTTGGGAGAAAACCTTCGATCTTGTTGGCATCGTTTTTGAACATGATCTCAGCTGGTACAAACACATTACTTCTTCAATGGCCACATCGGCAGCTAAAAAGCTTGGTTTTCTATTTCGAGCCTAAAAATGATTCTCCCCTTCCAACTTATACACTCTGTGTTTCCCAAATAGGATATAACCTAGAGTACTGTTCCCCATTTGTCTGCAACAAAATACGTTCTAGCCTGAAACACGAAACTTTGGACGCCCTAATATTTTTGCGTTTTTTTTTAAATAAGCATAAATTTATACATGTATGTATATTTTTTTGTTTTTAGAGTCGTTTAGGTGCTTTTTAGTTGAATTACATATATGTATGTTTAAACTTAATAAATAAAAATTTATATATTTGAATTCCGTTAAATTTTTTTCGGGAGGAATCACGGGATCCCGGAATAAGACAACAAAAGCTCGAAAATCCCAGTATTAAGAAAACCAGTCGGGATTGACAGCCCTAGTGTACATCCCTCTACTGTCCGGCTAGAAAAGCCTAGCACTTCCCACATCTCTCGCTCATTCATACCTAGGGTCTCCAGATTATGGAACAAATTGCCTGCAGATGTTTTCCCTTCCCCTCTCAACTTCCATGTGTTAATCCCGTGTTAATAGATTACATTTTCGAGATTGACGAAAGTCTAGGTGCAATATTTACTTGCAGATTGAAATTATGATTGTGATATTTTTCTACAAATCTCTTTACAAATTTTGCACAAATTATAATGCAAACTCGAGCTAAAATACGACACGTTAGATCATTTTGAACATTAAAAATCACGCCTCGTTGATTTTGATACAGTAATAACTACATCTGACACCGGTTGTACCGTACTGTAATAGGTACCTACCAAGTCAACGAATTTTAAATAGTTTCCGTTTGCTACTATTTTTTCCTATTGGGTTTCGCTTAATTTTTTCATAATTTCTGGTTTAAAAAATTATTTGGGACGCTTCGCATTTTCCTTTTGTTCCAGGAGCGCCTGTTATGGATCGATCACCACCCAACCCACCATCACCACCACCACGCGCTCCAAACGCACCACCCCCACCCCAAAACGGACCTCGTGTGTCCCTTGTCACCCGAGAACGGGTTCACAAAAGACCGACAGTCGCCGGAATCTTCCGATTCGGAAGACCTTCACTACGGTCCTGGAATAGTGAACAAGTTGCGCAACAAGTATTTGAGTTTGGCTTTGAGGGAGAGCAATGCGAGGCCTACGATTTTGAGGAAAGCGACTAGTCTCGAAAACTTGCTCGATGAGGACGAGGAAGAGGAAGGGGGAAAGGAGGATGGGGGGTTGTTTAGAAGGAGGGGTGGAGGTAACGATGGAGGTAAGTGCTAATATTTAAACAAAATGCGAAAAAGTTTGTACGTAACGTTAGATAAAAAGAAAACGTCCTCAAAGTATGCCGTGGAATCAATCACGCATGTTTTGAATTATTACTCTTAACTCTTTACTCTCTTGCGTTTATCGTCTAAGCTCAGTCAAAGAATTGCTACCAAACAACAAGCCGCAGCGAATGCAATTTTCGCAGTGGTTTATGAGTAATTTGCATAATAATGAAAACGTATTTGAAAAACGCCTTTTTACTGACGAGGCATGGTTTTACTTCTCTGGTTATGTAAATCCTCAATAAATGAGAATGTGGATTTCTGAAAATCTACATTTCTTTATAGAGAAGCCTCTGAATTCACAGAAAGTTGGCGTGTGGGCGACCATATCGAAAAGATGGTTAATTGGACCTTTCAAGAGTAATAATTCAAGACATGCGTGATCCACGACATACTTTGAGGACGATTTTTTTTGATCTTACGTTATAAATTCGAAATTTTGCTTCAGGGTCTCATTTAAACCGATACAGATCGTCCAATCGCCGGCAAGAAATGAAGCGCGCTCGATCGGTCGAAACCATTTCGCGGACCAATCACGACGACGAAATGGCGATGACATCATCGGTTACTGCCAAAATCAACAATAGGCAGTCTCTACACGAGGAGATTCTTATAGCCAATAATATGGAAAAAAGCGGAGCTGTCACTGACACCACACGGTAATGATTTATTTTTCATTTGATTGATTGTATTATATAAAAAAAAAACATTTTTTACAGGTCGTATAAAAAAACAGTCTCCATAGAAAACGGTGCCGAAGACGCGACAAACAAATATAGCAACAGGATAAACAGGCCGAAGAGAATCCCGCCTCTGTTAAACGAGAGGGAGAAACCCCCCGTCGATGTCGTAAAACAGGCGAAACTAATTTTCGAAAAAAAGCCCGAAACGCGCACGAAAAAGCCGCCTCAAACTGGTAAGTAACAAATATCTATAAAGGTAAAAATGGTTCTTATTTAGCTTTATAAATAACAGTTTTTTGAGTCAGTAACGTGGGCATTTGTCAGTAACGTGGATACTTGTCATTACCGTGGCAATGACGTCTACGGAACTGACGGGTTTTTCAGAATATTTAAAACGTAGTTTTAGGAAAATAATTGTTTTTGTCAAGTTTTCTTCAACATTTCAGGCGATGTAGCATCTAAAGTAAACAGTTTTAACAGCATGATAGTTAAAACTAAGTTAGCTTCTATGGTCCCGTGGAAGCCTTTTAAACCAGTAAAACCAAATGGTAAAACAACAAAACGTAATAGATCATTTTTAATAACAAACCATTGGTTGTTGTTACACTAACAAGATATCGTGTTCACAATATTTATTTGTGTAGGTTTTAGCTAGGCTTGATGTATTTTTTCTTGTGTTACTTTAGTTATAACAGTGTAAGCTAATTTTTTGCTAGTTGGTCCAGGCACTAATTTATTATAGTTTTCTCATAGACTTTATGATCCGATTTTAACCAAAGCTTTTATTTAGTCAACTGTATCTCCTATACTATAACGAACGTCTGTGAATATTGCTTTATTTTTCTGAAATTTTCTAGAGATTCCAAAACTATATAACTTGTTAATGTGTGTTGTGTTTGTGGCGAAATACCGCAGGTTTTTTTTAAAGTGTATTAATGAATATTATAAACTATAACGCATTCTTGATGAATCTAACTCTTGTGGATAAAGGGAAAATTCAGCTTAATTTTAAGCTTAATTTAAAGACAACTTATTCACTGATGTGGTTTCACCAAAAAATGTACTGTCGTCTCGCACAGTAATGGGACTGATGGTTTTTGAAAATGATAAAAATTATTTTCAATAATTTACAACGGAAATTTAGCCTATAGTCGCGTGTTTTTGACGCAGTCGCAAAAAAGCCTCGACACGGAAAGTATCATTACTTTAGGAAACGACGGTACAAATAATGTTGGTCAGCCAGCCGAAACATCATGAGTTGCGCGAGCTGTCGAAAGAGTTAAACTAGAAAAAGAATTATTTCTTTTTATAATTATTATTATTTTTATGATAGTGCAAAATAAAAATACAGTTAAACCGTTAGATCTTTTCCGGTCCTATGACTACGGACGGTACCAAAAATTACTTTTTAAGCATTGTGTACAGTGTGTCCCAACGGGCTTGCATTAAAAGTGTATGGAGAAGGACGTTAATCACTTGGTTCACAGGGATATCCAAATAAAAGTGAACAGGCCTTATAGCTTTTTTATTGTTAAAGATGGGAAAAATGTTAAATATGAAAGCTTTAGGGATTTTTATGGATCATTCATATATCTTATCATCAAAACAATTGAGCATCGAATAAAAAAATATACTATAAAACGTCGATTTTCTCGCTTATTTTAAATTGGGCGGTATGATTTTTATCATATTTTCGGATTCCAGGAGAAATTCTAGACATATTTTGCATAACATACCCTATGCGGGTTTTCAGTTGTTTTTGAAATATTTCAAATTAAAAATTATTTCGCATAAATATACTTTCAACGTAACTATCCAGGTTGCGAACGAAATACCTGCTACCTTTTTAAATTTTCTTCGTAGGTAGTATTCTACTTGTTTTTATTATGGTGTTTAATGATGGATTCCTTTGTCCCTCTTCAATACTTTCTTCATATTGTCTTTGAGCAACTCTAACATTATTGTTATTTTTTAAATATAATTTTAACATTTTGTATCTCTCATTAATAGAATAACTCATTTTGCATAAAAATAATATTATAAATTCACGGTGACTAAAGTATTATTGTCAACATTGACATTAACTTTGACTTACCTACGAAGAAAATTCAAAAAGGTAGCAGGTATTTCGTTCGCAACCTGGATAGTTACGTTTAAAGTATATTTATGAGAAATAATTTTTAATTTGAAATATTTCAGAAACGATTGATAAACCGCATAGGGTATGCTATACAAAATATGTCTAGAACTTCTCCTAGAATTCAAAAATATGATAAAAATCATACCATCCAATTTAAAATAAGCGGTAAAATCGATGGATATATGAATGATTCATAAATATCTCCAAAACTTTCATATTTAACATTTTTTCCCGTCTCCAAAAATAAAAAAGTTATAAAGCTTGTTCACTTATTTGAATATCCCTGTACCCACTGTAAGCTTAAGAAAATCCCCTGGTTAATATGTAACATGGTGATTCACTGTCGCACCTCGTGTGAGTCTTGCTCTTGGAACACTGCAAGAGTCACATCTAACTCTCGATAAAATCGTGAGTCTCTTGATCTTGGCGACAGTTTCGCAATAATAAAAAATATAATTTTAACACATCAAAGTATTCAACAGTTTAATTGCCATTTTTGATACAGGGTGTTTTCTAATAAGTGTTTCCCAGTTTTTTCATCTTGTCTAAAATGGCCCCCGCTATTTTTTAGGCGACGTCGCAGCCAAAGTAGACAGTTTTAATAATATCATAGTCAAATCGAAATCGGCATCGAAAATCATAATAAAACCGCCAATCAAAAGCTCAAAACCAGTACTTAACGAAAAGATGAAAAATAATACTCAGCATCACGTCCGACCGGTCGCCAAGCCGGTCATTTTAAGCGAGGAGGTCGCCAGGCCCAAAAGTTTAGACCTCAAGGGGCCCAGGAACGGGAAAAAGGAGTTTAGCAGTTTACCGAGCCCCATTCCTGACGTTTCAAGGTAAACCACTAGGAGAATAAAAAATAAGTGTAAAAACCAAATCCCGACTACGCAAACTAACACCTGAAAAGTTAAAAACAAGTTACGCGTCTGCGAATGGGATTCATATTCATAGTTGTATTACAAATTTTTATATATTATATCCTACATAATAAATTAAAACATTTTTAATTATTGTAGTGACCCAATTTTAACAGAAGCTTTTATTTAATCAACTGTATCTCCTACACTATGCCGAATATCCGCGAATATTGCTTAATTCGATAGAAAATTTTCTGGAGATTCCAAAAATGTATAACTTGTTACGGTTTCGTTAACGATTCCTCCTAAGAATTGATAAAAACTAAATTAAGGTAAAATTTTCTAATTTTCATGACCCAGCTTTTCGGTTTAAACAATATGGCGCCTAGTTTCCGCCATTTTGCTTCTATTCAAATTAAATATAGCTTATGTTAAAATTTTGCCACGTCATTTTTAAAAATTTGTCAAGCCGTTGTGAAGATATACGGGTACAAAGTACAAACAGACAAACGAACATATCACCTAAACACAATGTCCTCCTTCTTGTGTAGTCGGGTAATTTCTTTTTATTTATACAGGTTGTTACAAAAATATGTTAAGAAATTTTAAGGGCAGATTCTACATCTTAAAATATGAAAATAAGTTTATATAAACATGGATCCTCAAACACAGCTTTTTCGAGATACAGGGTGTTTAATATTTTCACACCTCAAGTATTCCGAAGAGTTAGAAGAAATATGCGAAGACGATTTAGAGCATGTATTGAAGCACGGAGAAGCCATTTCCTGCATCTACAATAAACTTAAATCAAAATGCACTGTTTCCTGAACAAACAATATTTTAATTTGTTTTTATTGTAAGAAATAAATTAATTTTTACCTCGAAAACGGTGCGTCAGAACAAACAAGCTTAAGAAACAGTTTTCACGCAGAATTAATTGGGCTTCAAGAAAATAATATCAATTCTGCAAAAAAACAGTGGCTTGCCATTTTTTCGCTAAAAATAAAGACACCCGCACGCACGCCACGAATGCAAGTAATTTAGAAAATAAATTTTTACACGTAAATGTACCCTTCGATTACATACTGGCGTGTACGAAAATTCATGTCAATATCTTAAAGCATTTTCGAGAAATTTACATGAAACATTTAAAAAAGAAAATATTAAACACCCTGTATCTCGAAAAAGAAGCGTTTGAGAACCCATTTTTATATAAACGTATTTTCATATTTTTGGATGTAGAATCTTCCCTTAAAATTTCTTAACATCTTTCTGTAGCACCCTGTATATCTTGTTATGTGTACTAAAAGGTGAAATCGTGCTGTATGTATGTTATTGCTAATGCCATATGTCCTTTTTAATATACGTACATAAAAGTGTACAGAACCTGAATGTTACAGCACAAAATATAACGTTTACCTAATGCTTGTAATTTATATTTTGAAAAGGTGCACAAAACATAAAATATGAATGCACAAATCAATAAATTTATTGCTCACATTTTTTAACATAATGCATGCTAAATTACTACCCACAAAAAATCCCGATACTTATGTTATGTGATATATACAGGGTGGATATAAAAAGCCAAGACGGCACCGATCTAAGAAACAACTCTGTAAACTCGCTGTGTGAGACGCCAGATTTAATTTTGACTTCGAGTCCCATACCAAAAATTACGTCTCCGACTTATAGAAAGAGAAGCACTCAGAATTTCATAGAAGAGGAGAGGAATAGTTCCTTTTTGGGTCATACAGATGCCATGAACAGGTAAGACCAAAATGTGAATTGGGCTTAAAATTTCACCGGTTTTTTTTCTGTTTGTGCCAGTTTTTTGGCGCTCAGTGTATTTTTTCCTTAAGAAACCTTAATTTTCAGATACATCAGTCCCGTGCACAGCCCTACGAAGCCCTTCACGAAACCTACATCACTCAACTTCAATAAAGAAGACCTAGACGTCCTCGGCATGAAAATGATATCTCCCATATCACAGAAGAACATCACCAAGAACTCGGCATCGTCAGTTTTCAACTTTATAAATTCCCACCTGGATCAGAACCATCTGCCCTCGATCAACAAACACGTTCCTGAGAAAACAGTTCCTGTCTCTGAGCCTCACGACCATCTGCCGTCGATCAACAAAATCGTTTCTGAGATAACGGTTCCTGTCTCTGAGCCTTTGAGGATTGAGGTTAACGGCGTTAACCGCTTGTCGGCTTTTGAGATTGAGAAGAACCAGAGGAATGTGGCCAAGTCGGGTGGAGAGAGTGATAAAAAAGAGGACGGCGAGGAAGGGAAGAAGAGCAAAGAAGATAGAACTAGTGAGTTAGAGGAGATTTTCGAGAAGAAGGCGTTGAAACCGGTCGGGATTGCGGCGACTAGTGCGGATGTGATCGGTAAAAATCGGGCGGAAGCGGCTGATAGTTCGGAAGTTGTCGGGAAGGACGTTCTCGGGACTCAAAGTACGGTGAATATTGAACGGGATCGGAAAATATGGCAACATCTAGGGGCAAGCGGGGAAAAAACTAGTCATGTTTTTGAAAATCATAGCAGACCAAGCAAAGGTATTGGGGAAAAATGGGAGAACTTGCATAAAAACGGCAGTGAAACGTCGAATAATTCGGAGGAACCAAATAGTGTGCCAGCTAAGTCGGATACGAGTGAAGAGCTCGAAGAACCCAGTGTGTTACCAATACAATCCCCCATAGAAACAGTGAATCATTTAGAAAACAGTGTTAAAACTCTAGACAATCTTCTGAAAGTCGAAGCGACGACTAATAAGAACCCGGTGAAACGAGACACGGACAAAATCGAAACAATCGATAGGAGTGTTTTAAAGTCTCAAAATAAAAGTGCCAGTGTTAAAAATAGCGTGACTTCTAGTGTTAGCGGTAGTGAGGAGAGTCCCGTGAAGGTGGTGTTTCCGAAGAAGACGAAGCCCCGGGTAGAGGAGGCGACCACTGCAGTATTCAACTTCACGGCGCGGAGAGACGTGCCTGATTATATCGCCAACGACAAGAGCAGGACGCCTAGTCGCATAGTGTTGCCAAAGGTGAGTTCATAATTTTTTTGAATCTTTTTTTTTTATTAAGAAGTTTTGTCCATTGAGCGACATTTTTATTCTCTTTGTAATATAGAAAATTCTCTGAAGGTTCCAAAAATGTATCAGTGGTTTAGGTTTCACTAATAGTTCTGTCCAGAAATTAATAAAAATTAAACTAAGGTAAAAAATTTTAATTTTTGTGGCCTTGTTTTAAAGAAGTTTTTATTTAAATTCCTGGATCTCCTAAACCAAGGTGGGAATCCGCCAGTATTCCTTTATCTGATAGCAAATGTTCTGGAGATTCCAAAAATGTATGACTTGTTCAGGTTCCACTAAGAATTCCGTTCATAAATTAGTAAAAACTGACCTAAGACGAAGAAGTATAACTTGTTTAGGTTTAGGTAGAAATTAATAAAAACTGCAGTGTTGAGCGGTTCTCCTGTTACAAGCGTACTTACTAACGGACAGACAGAGAGGCGTTGCTTGTTATAATGTGCAAAAGAGATATGGACCGTCTTCTTGCCATTCATAGCATGCACTTCAGCACTTCCCAATCCATTTTATTAACACCTTCCGGTGTACTCACGTTTCGGATGTTCGGATGCAGCAATACCGATTCATCAGCGCCATTTTTCAACAAAAATAACAATAGACCATTTCCCTGAATGAATGGTATGTATTCATTCGCGAAACGTAGACGTTACGAAATATCTTTCAGCAATAATATGGTAATTCTTAAAAAGGATGATTACGTCCGCTACGGGGAACAATATTACTTTGTTTTGCTATTTTCCTATTGTTTTTTATACGTGTCATAATGATTTTTACTATTTTGCTGTTATAAATTTTAAAACACGGCGGACCTTGAACTATTTGTTATTGTGGTGAAATATAAAATATAATAAATCATGATAAAAGAGTTGATCCATTATTTTTTGATATTTATTACCCTTACCAGTAGTCGGGTTCCATCCCACCTATTTTTTCACATTGTTGTTGTGCTGTTATTATAATATAAGCTGAACTAAGGTAAAATAATTTTAATTTCTGTGTCCTATTTTAAAAAAAGTTTTTATTTTTGCCTCTGTATCTCCTAAACTAAGGCGAATTCCCGTGAGTATTCCTTTATCTGATAGCAAATTTTCTGGAGATTCCAAAAATGTATAGCTTGTAAAGGTTCTACTAAAAATTTCGCCTAGAAGTTAATAAAAGCTAAACTAAGGTAAAATAATTTTAATTTCTGTGTTCTATTTTAAAAAAGTTTTTATTTAAGCCTCTGTATCTCCTAAACTAAGGCGAATTCCCGCGAATATTCCTTTATCTGATGGTAAATTTTCTGGAGATTCCAAAAATGTATAGCTTGTAAAGGTTCTACTAAAAATTTCGCCTAGAAGTTAATAAAAGCTAAACTAAGGTAAAATAATTTTAATTTCTGTGTCCTATTTTAAAAAAGTTTTTATTTAAGCCTCTGTATCTCCTAAACTAAGGCGAATTCCCGCGAATATTCCTTTATCTGATAGCAAATTTTCTGGAGATTCCAAAAATTTATAACATATATTGGCCTGTTTCGCTTACAATTTAATCCAGAAATTAATAAAAACTAAACAATGGTAGAAAATTTTAATTTCAGTGCCAATGTTTTTTTTTGTGGAAAAGTTAGGAAAATGGCGCCAGTGAGAGTGAAAGGTCTGTTATTTTGTGTCACTGCCGATTGTCTAAGCCGCACCAATAGCAATAAATTAATATTTGTTCTAAAAAAAAAGAAAAAGCAAAGTAGGTAAACCGAGAGGTAAACAGACATCGTAAATAATTTGATTTGTTTGGATTCGCTTCGGGCGCACTTTCATGGGAAAGTTGAGAAAATATTTGATGGGAGAGAATTAATTTATTATTTAGTCATTTGTAGAGATCCAAAGATAACATTAGAATCTCATTCTGATAATTAAATAAAGTAAATATTTTCCAATGCCTAGGAGGAATTTTTCAACGATTAGTTCTGTTTAAATTTGTATAATTAAATGTCGAAATTATCATATTTTCTACTCAGCTTGGGATCCTTCGGAAAATTTCCTATCAGATAAAGGAATACCCGCAGGAATTCGCCTTGATTTAACAGATATAGAGGTTTAAATAAAAAAAATAAAATTTTCTACCCTCGTTCGGTTTTCATTAGTTTCTGGACGGAATCTTTAGTGGAACCGTAACAAGTGATACATTTTTGGACTCTTCAGAAAATTTGCCACCGGATAAAGATATATTCGCGGGAATTCGCCTTGGTTTAGGAGATACAGAAGCTTAAATAGAAACTTGCTCCACCTATGATACAATAGTCGAATTAAAATAAATTTCCGTAAATTCTCATAAATTGTCGGAGAATATTCTCCAGGAGAATTTTCTCGAGAGAACTTTCTCGTTCTCGGAAATATTCTCGGTAGTTTGCCAGTAACTTATATTTTTTTTTCTAAAATCATAAATTCTTGAGAATTTATGCTGGGCTTGGAAATATTCTTGGTAATTTACCGTTCTCCAGAAATATTCCCTTGAGAACATTCTCATGGCACATCTCTAGCCGTGACGACGGATTTATTGAGAAAACGATGTAAAATAGGCACATATAATGGGGGTCATGTTAACTTTGCTGTATTAAACTTTCTTCCCATTCGAACCATATTATTGGCCGAATCAATGTCATCACCTCATCACATTTAAAACCATAACACACGATTATTGTAAAACGAGTATGTCATTACGATTATACACGTTGCTAGCGTGAAAAAAAAAGATATATATCCACGACTTAACGGTACCGTCTTACGGAATCTCGAGTCAATTAACTCAGTTAAGGAGTGAGACCATTTCCTGTAACGAGAGGCGCTGTTTGTCTTGTAAAGTATATCAAAAAAAATTATAAATGCATTAAGAATGAAATAAAAATAATAAATAGTATGACCTCGATAGCTTGAATTAGAAGATTAATCGGACAATTTACTATTGAGATTTACTGTTAAAACAGGTCTAATTTGACAGCCAATGACATACAGCACAAATAGTTAATAATGGTTTGCTTAATCAGTACAGTAGTTTTCGTTTTTTTACTTGAGAATCCTACATAGACTTGAAGCCTGGGTATTAACGTCTTCAGTAGCGGTCTCAAGGACAAAGCAATCTATTGACATAGAATTTAAGGTTTGGAGGGATGGGGAAAACATCTGCAGGCAATTTGTTCCATAATCTAGGTGTGAATAAGCGCGAGAAGTGGGATAAAACTGAGTTTTTGTATAAAGTTCTGGAGGTTCCTAAGATATATGACTGTTAGGTGGGGTTTCCATTAAAAATTTTGTCCGAAAACTAATAAAACCTAAAAAAATTGAGATGAAAATTTTAAATTTTCATGACTCCACAGTTGTTCAGCATTTTCGTGTAATACTTTTTTAAGAAATAATGTTAATACTAATAAAAGTGGTAAAATTTCATTTTTTGACCTTGGTTCAGATTTTTTTAATTTCTGGACGGAATTGTTATTAAAACCTAACCTAGTAATACATTTTCCGATTCTCCGGAAAATTTGCTATCAGATAAAGGAATATTTGCGGGAATTCGCCTTGGCTTAGGAGATATAGAGACTAAAATAAAAACTTTTTAAAATAGGGCCATAGAAATTTAAATGTTTTACCTTAGTTTGGTTTTTCTTAATTTCTGGACGGAATTTTGACTGGAATCTTAACAAGTTATACATTTTTGGAATCTCTAGAAAATTTGCTATCAGATAAAGGAATACTCACGGAAATTCGCCTTGGTTTGCAGAGATAAGAGAGGGCTGAAATAAAAACTTGTTAAAATAGGAAATAGGGCCACAGAAACTAAACTTGTTTGCCTTAGTTCGGTTTTTCGTAGTTTCTGGACGAAATTTTTACTGTAATCTTAACAAGTCATACATTTTTGGAATTTTCAGAAAATTTGCCGTCAGATAAAGGAATACTCACGGAAACTCGCTTTGGCTTAAAAGTTAGAGAGCTAAATAAAAACTTTTTTAAATTAAGTTCACAGAAATTTAAAATATTCACTTTAGTTCAGTTTTTATTGATTTCTGGACGGAATTGATAGTAAAACCTAAACAAGTGATACATTTTCTGAATCTCTGGAAATTTTTTATCAGATAAAGGGATATTCTCTGGAGTTCGTCTTGGTTTAGGAGATAAAGGGGCTACAATAAAAACTTTAGGACCACAGAAATTAAAATGTTTTACCTTAGTTCGGTTTTTATTAATTTCTGAACAATATTAAGTAAAATCTTTTTAATCTCTCGGAAATGTTCCTTTTTTAAAAGAATTTCTGTTCTTGCAGCCTGACGAGCCCGGTGTTAAACTCCTCCCCGAGGCGCTGTTAGTCAACTTCAAGGAGCTCCAAGAGGTCTGGGAAGAAGACGAGCTGATCCGATCGTTGGAAGCGCGGCCGCCCAGCCCGTGCAACGTCACGTTCGTCAACGACAACATCCTTATCGACGGCAAATCCAGTCTCATACAGCGCAGTTCTAAACGTGTCAAGGTAAGTGATTACTCGATGTTAGAGGTTAGGATACATTTTTATCAACGAGGTCGTTGTATCTATTTTTAGAAAAATATGAAATTTTTGTCATCTTTGTATTTATTTTTCATTCTATTGCAAAACTGGGTGGGACGCATTCTTGTAAAGGACGAGGCATTTACATCATATAAACATAAAATATTCATATCATGAACAAACAAAAAGGAAGTCAATAGTTGTTCGGCATTTTATTGTGATACTTTTTTCGGAACAATAATACTAATAAAAACGGGTATAATATGTTTAACTTAATTTACCGTCAGGCCTTATTCATGATAGGGCCACTTAAAGTGCAATTTTTTACCTTATTTAAGCTTATATTAATTTCTGGACGGAATTGAAAGTAAAATCCAGACAAGTTATACATTTTTGGACTCTTCCGAAAGTTTGCTACTGGACAAAGGAATATTCGCGGGAATTCGCCTTGGTTGAGGAGATACAGAGGCTTGAATAAAAACTTTTTAAAATAGGGCCACAGAAATTAACATTTTTCATCTTATTTCAGTTTTTTTTGTCTTTTCTAATTGTTATATATCTAGCAATTGTTGCGTAAAAGCCAAAAAATATTTTCTAACTGAGATTATTCGCAAAAAATAAAATTTAAGCTTAAACAAACAACCATAACAAACTTCATAAACAAACAAAAAGAACTCGATGTTTGTTCGACGTTTTCTCGCTATACTTTTTTAAGAATAATAAATGGTAATAGCAATAAAAGTTGTTATAAACATTTAACATGTCATGAATTATTCACGATCAGAGGCCGTAGGTACTTATATGTATGCTCGTTAATGGGTACGCCTTACTGCGAGCAGATAAATGCATAACATAATGTTCAGTGTTGTGAATTAGTTGTATATCAAATTAAAAAAAGGTGTTGCAGCAAATAGTACACATTCTAACCGTTCCGGACGCTAAGGTCATTTGTTTTGCGCGTTTGGGTTTTATAGTAAGTAACTTAGCAACAATATCTAAAACAACAAAATTGCTGCTGAGCAATGCTCTTCAGTAGTCTCCAGTTTGTAATCTGCCGCAATTTAAACCGGTGTGGTGTGTTATTGGACATAGTTAACACAAGACTCTTCGTGCATGAAGCTTATTCGTGCTGAACCACCAAATGACGTAAGTCGATAGATAAAAATAAGCAGGAATAGAAAAAAAAACTGAGATGAAGCCTTGTATTAGATTTAAATGCTCATTTGTAGAGATGGATATCGCATTTTTTCTGCAGCCTTCATTCGCAGGAAACTGTAAAAAATTCAGAGTGCAAGACTGTCCATTGTTAAAAAATAAGATACAATCTTTAAGCACTACAGAAGTAAAATTGATTATGTAATTGGCATTATACTTATGCAAATACTGCTAGAAAATACTTGATTTAGCTGTGAAAATTTTATTTTGGATCTGCCTCGCGCAGTATGGAGATACTTCGCGCCTCTGTCCCTCCCCTGGTCGCTGTCTCTTCCCTGGCCCTGTTAAGAAAAAATTAAAGCGATTTAAATGCCTAACCTGTTGAAAATCGTAACCAATGGGTATTCAAATAATACACTATGGTTACTTATCACATGTTTTATTTTATCAAAATTGTAATATAAATTTTTATCGTGGAGCTACCCACATGTACTTACCGAAAAAAATCAATCATTTTTATTTTCTGTGGGTTGTCAATTTATTTATTGAATAATCCAATTTATAAGCGTCATAATTAAATTGGTTTGTTGATATGACATTGCAGGCCCTCGAATCATAAACAATCATTTATGGTATGTATATCGTGTACATGCTATAAATTTATTTATTTATGGTTGTTTTTTTTTCGGAGGTTAAAGGTCATACGCCTACTGGCTGAGTTTTATTTGTTTATGTAACTTATACTGGTGAGATTGGATTTGAAAGGAAATTTACATAATTTAATGTACCGTAATAGCTACCGTAAAAGTCAGAAAAGCCTCGTAAGAAAATGTTCTAAATAAGCGTCTCAAACCTAAACTAGTGATACATTTTTAGAATCTCGAAAAAATTTGCGATTAGATAAAGGAATATTCGCAAGAATTCGCGTTAGTTTCGGAGATACAAAGGCTTAAAAGTAAAAACTTTTAAAATAGGACACATATATTAAATTTTTTTACCTTAGTTAACTTATTATTAATTTTTGGACATAACTTTTAACGGAACCTTAACAAGTTACACATTTTTGGAATCTCCAGAAAATTTGCTATTAGGTCAAGGAATATTCGCGAAAATTCACCTTAGTTTAGGAGATACAGAGGCATAAGTAAAAACTTAAAATAGGGCACGGATATTAAAATTGTTTGCCTAGTTCAGTTATTATTAATTTCTCGACACAACTTTCACGGAACCTTAACAAGTTATATATTTTTGGAATCGCCAGAAAAATTGCTCTCAGATAAAGGAATATTCGCCGAAATTCGCCTTGGTTAAAAAAAAGATATCTCGTTTTACCCTGTATCCCTCTTTACTTAAATCCTGTATATTTTAGGTGACTAAAGTGTGAAAGTAGATACGCGGGGCTTTTATCTGAAAAAAATTGATTCAAATCGGGCAAGAATTCGTCGATCAGTAATTGCGATCTGAAATTTTAAAAATATATAATTTTTATCTTTGTACACAGTATCTCATTTATTATACCAAACAACTATTTTTAAACCAACATGCTTTTAATTTTTTATCTTTGCTTGTAACATAGTATTTGTTTACTTAAATACTTGATGTTTTATGTCAAATACAGAGCATGTACATAATTTTCCTTTTAAAATAAAAAAAAATACATATTGGGAAATTTTGCAATACCGCGCGACGCGTACAGTCTGTTCAGCATTACCTGGGCACACCGACATCTTAGCATAATTGTCAACTACAAGTAAACAAAACATTTCGTTGATACTGCATCGGCACGTAAACTTTCATCCTGCTTTGCAAACGTCAATATCAGCGAAATGCTCCACACTGATTGGCTGTCCGACCTGAGCAAACCAAATCAGTCAGGGTGGAGTATTTCGTCGATATTTACGTCTCTTTCTTACATACGTTTGCGAAGCAGGATGGCAGCATACGATTTGACACACTCGTACTAAAATGTTTCATTTAAATTCAGTTGACGGCATTTTGAGATCGCCCCCGTATAGCTTAGGAGATCAATTATTTTGTAATTTATGTATATAGAAAAATATTTGACAGTACTCATAAACAACAATTATGCAAATAAGTACTCGAAGAAATTGTCAGCAGGTAGTGCATTCCTTGAATAGTTTAATAATAATTATACATTAATTGTTCAAAGAATGTTAAATATTTAAATAACAATAATAATAATATTATTAATTGTAAATAGTATGTATGGTCTAGTCTCCAAAGCAATTTTTTTTAAATGCCCATTTATCATTTCATAATTTTGATGTTAGTTACTGCCGAACCGAATAACTTAAAGCTTCATATGTAGAAACCGTTTTTAGCGTGGTATATGGAACACCCTGTATATTAAAACAGTTACGGTCAAGCGACTTGAAACATGTGAGCGGATTGTACCGTAATTCGCAGTTGACTCTGCTAATTCATCCTAATAAATAACATACCTGAGATGTTTATTCGAATTGCAAGAACCACTAGTTGTAGAGACCTATAAGCCTGGAATGTGTTACATTATTCTTCGGGTCTGGTCAAGCATGTATAATGCTGAATAATTACTCTACTCTAATATAAAATGTTTTTCATTCCTTGACGAACAACTTGCAAGCATTTTCAAATCGTGTAATTACAGACATTCCAAGGTATGTTTTTGTTGAACTTTTGGTGGACATCATCGTCAAATGCTTCTAGCTCCCTTTGCAAGTATTCGACTCTACCCGGGTTCATAAAACATTGTTTTCTTATTTTTGGACGCTTCAGGTGTTCTCCTGTGGACACCCCTGTATTTTCCCGGTGGTCTTTTTGAACACCCTTGTCTTTTCCCCCGAAAAAAATACAGATCAAGGGCATCTTCAACTTGGTAAAACTTGACCTTGGTCACTGACTTTGCATAATTAATGTTGCAAAAAGTGGACTCTCCGCAGGTAATTTGGGTCCGTAAATAAATGTTTATAATATCACTTGTGTTCGCATCTGCCCCGAGCAGTGCACGTCGTGTTAAAGTCGAGAGATATTCGGCGACCTTGTTGCTTAAAATTAATGATTTTTTACTCAATTTCTGGTACTTATAAAATTGACCGTATGGTAAAGCATATGTGTTTCATTAGCTGCGGGTATCATGTGAGAAATGCGAACATAAATGAAAATGACGATGGTAAAACGGTCTTTCAACAAGATGTCGCCACTAGTCACACGTCGAGGAAAATTTTGGATTTGTTACGGACACATTTTTCTGTCCGCGTCGTTTCTTGGAATGGTGATATTCAGTGGCCTCCAGGATCATGCGACCCAACCCCCTTCGATTTTTTCTTGTGGGCTTCTTCAAGGGCAGAGTCTATTCTAACAATCCGCAGCCGATTAATGACCTAAAGCAAAACATTCGTTCAGTGTTCGGAAAGATTTTATCACTTTGTTTTAAATAATACCCCGACTTCTGTTTTATTTACGATTTTGTAACAAAACGTGTTATATTTAAACAATAAGGTAGCGTAATTATATATTATTTAAACGTAATATAAATAATAAAATGATGGAAATTAGGGGGGTGCAGTGACCAGTATATTTGTGTTTATGGCATACAGGCAAAGTGGAATGACTTTAGTTGAATAATTATTAGTCATTCGTTGGGTCATTTGCCAAAGCCTTGACCTGTTTTAAGTAATATATGACAGTGTTTTTGGTAATTTATATACATTTTTTTTATCTTCTGACAGCCCACGAAGACCGAAGTCTAAGTACTATGTACCGTGGGTGTACTGGGGAATCGACTCACACATCCAGAGCTGGAAACATCCGTAGGGATTTCACCAGCCCTTTTAAGAGGATGTGTGGGGTGGTACCACCTCGGTCGAGGAAGAATTCCTCTACCACCTTCCTTCCTCTACCACCTTCACATATATACAATAAAATTACGGACCAAGAAATCCCTTTAATTTTTTTTCGGTAGTAATCCCGGGATTAGACAACAAAAGCTCGAAAATCCCGGGATTAAGAAGCAGAAACGTTGCGAAAATTCGGAGTCAAAAATAAACAGCGGATATTTTAAAGAAACCCGTATTGTTTATTACCCGAATTTTGACTTGCCACTTGTAGCGTGAAAGTATGTCAATACCGTCGTAGTATCATTTAAAAAGCACAAAATATATCGGCCACATACAATTTTTTTAAGGCCATCGAGTTAATAAAAAACCAGATTAAATAACTACCGTGAATATTAATTGTCTCCTACACTCAACGATCGTAGTAGATAGTATTTAATGTCGCGAATCGTGAATCCCATTTTAGTAGACCGGAAGGAAACATATGTTTAAAATATCGTTCGACCTCCGCATAGTCCGATGGGCAACGCTTTCTATCGTCGCTTCCTTTGTGTGCTAACCATTTTTTCGGTCTAATTTTTCGACGTAATAATATAATGACCCAAATATTTTTTATTTAGATTTATAACTACCCGTATAATTATGAAAATAATTTTTTTTCATTTCCACGTGAACGAAGTCTCTGGTAACAATTGTATACGGCCTATAACACCCAGGAGGGTCCTAGCTAGATATCGGTAAAAAAATCATATCCGTTCGGTGGTTTCTACGGTTACTTCTTATATTATAAACAAACTCACGCTCCCCATTTATAATATTAATAGCATGTTAGGGTTACTCTTAATCTGGTCAATTTTTAGAGTTCATGTCGCCATGGTAATCTCCTGTACGTATATTGGATTTGAATATGAGTGACTACGATTATATTCTTTTCGGGATTATCATAACCTCTGAAAAATATGATAATTTAAAAAGCAAATTTTAAAAACTATAACCACTAAACTACTTGTTTAGATTCGTAATTTACGTCGCCCTACATATAATTTCTATAACATTAATTAATTTTGGGGTAATGTGTGTCTAGATAATTGTAAAACAGATCAAATATGTTTACCTACTGACTTTTCAATTAAAAGAAACACTTTAGAAATACACAAAGTCCAACAATATTCTACCAAAATGTCTAATAAGCACAAAATAATGGCAAACAAAACAAAATGCCTAGTTAGGAATGAATGACGTAGTCTTTTCTTGCTGAAGGTCAAGGGAACAGCTACACTTCACACCCCGTATATTGATGTAAACTCCATAGCTGACAAAATCTTATATAACCAACGTAATGAGAATTTTTTTATAATTTTAATTATCAACACGAAACCACAGACTTGGCTATACTTAGTTGGTCAATAGTAATGGTTGACCACAAATCGGTTCTAACCGTAGCCGTAGTTTAGAACTTACCTTAAAGATATTTCCTTGTTTCCGAACATAGACTGTAAGTAGATACGATACTTAAGGATACTTTTTTTAAATATTTAATTTCATGAAATTATTAATTTTAAAACGCTTTAATTGAAGCGATACGGAGTGTTTTTAAACATCGACAATTAACTGCCGGGATTAAGTTGTTATGGGCATTAAATTTAAGAAAAACATAATAAAACTTTAAGTTGAAACTTGAGAATTAGTCACCAATTAAGAGTTTTTTTGTTATATACATATTTCCTTCAAAAATGCTGCTACCGACTCTTGCTTTGATATCTTTCTTATGACTGGCTATGTAGATCAGCAATAATTCTAGGGGAACGTTACACCTCCACATCAACTTTCTTTAGGGGCAAGCGCCCCCGTTACCCCCTTTCGGCGTCCATAGCCCACAGATATGCAATATACCCACAGATGGCTGACGAACTATATCATTTAAAATTTGTTTATTTTCCATCGAGTAATTTAAATATTTCGTTGTAATTTCCACTTTCCAATCGATTTTCTCGAATCCGTCAAAACTAGGTTAATAGGAAGTTCTATAGTGCCAGTTTTTCAATAACGAACTTATTATATTAACGTGTGATAATTTAATTTTAAATGACCGTCATTTTCACCAAATCCCAAGCAGGGCCGCATTTTTTTATTCATGCCTTCTGCTCATTTGTACTTACGAGTACTTACGAAAGTAGAATTTTTCTAAAACCAATTTTTCAAATTTTTTTTAAGCACTTTTCAAAAATCCATTTTTTCAGAGAATATCTTTCTCTGAATTAAATTGTTTCGGATTTTAACTTTTTCGATCAAGGCTTTTTAAAAAGGAATTTATGAAAAAGTAACATACCAAACCTAAAATAGGTACCTACGTGTTTTCGACGAAATATTTCATAAATCAATTTTCAAAAAAGCATCTTTAAAAAAGCTGTTAGGACATTTTTGAAAAAAATGCACGTTCGCAATGTGTATGTGTTTCGAGAAAATATTTTTAAAAAGTTTCGTCAGTCCGTTTTCGAAAAAACTTACTTTTAAAAGAACGTTTTTTGAATGAAAAGCTAACTGGTTATTTGTTTCCTTTGGAAGTCAAAACGATCCGGCTCAGAGTTTGATAAAATCGCAGTGAGATGTATAAGGAATGTTTTCAGATACAATCAAAGAGCATGTAAATCAAAAATGTCAAAAACGGCTTGCATTTTGTATATAACATATTAGTATTGATCTAGACTTGTTCATATTTTTGTGGTATAATTCATTTCAAAGGCCTTTACATAGACGGCAAATGTTTGTTTTTGTTTATAATATTTTGTATAATATGTAGGAATGGTTAATATTTATGTAACAGTATTTATTTTTATAAAATTCGTCATTGAAATCCTTTTTGTACAAGGCTTTAGCCCCCCCCCCCCCAAATCTGCCACTGATCCCAAGCAGTATCAACTTACGGCATTCCTGCGGAGGAAAATGGCAACAAATTCGCCAAAGGGCAATGCAAAGTAATCGAAAACATGCCCATGGAAAACCTGAGATTTCTTAAAAAATATAGAAAACAATAATTGTGCTCCGGACTTTCATAGTGTTTACGACATTTAGAATTACCAACGTAGTACGTAGAAGTTCCATCATGTCTTTGATCTAATTACAGCGTTTCACCGCAGCCATTTTTTAATACTTTTTCTTTTTTTTTTTTCGTAATTAAAACGAGTAAGGTAAATAATAGGTTTTAAATACGGCTGTTCGGTGCGTTGTTGTAATTCCGATTGTTGCTTCAGTTTAAAACGTTGGCTCGCTAATTGCTAACCATTCGTTTTCGTAATTATTACTGTTGTTTCTGGTACCTTGCTGGAGGTACCACCAGTGGCGTAGCTAGAAATAGCGGCGCCGGGGGGCAAAACTATCGGCTGGCGCCTAAAATAAACCCATATTTTGGGTGATACCTAAACTAATAAAAATAATACAATATAGTTTTAAAGGTATACTTTTATTTTTTTATTAAAGCAAAATAAAATATATAACGGGGGTAAAACAATTAAATTTAAAGCTATAAACGTAAACTAAAAATTTATAAACTTAATAAAACATTTTCCTTCGATTTTTAATCAAAGCAAACTGATCGATTATATGATCAAAATTAATTTTTTGGGAAAATTCATTCTCTATACTTAATATTGCTAGGCTATTTAGCCTTGTCTGGCTCATGGTACTCCTTAAATAGTTTTTTATAAGCTTGAGCTTTGAAAATGTTCTCTCAGCAGAAGCTGACGTCACAGGAAGTGTTAAAAATAATAAGAGAGCAGTGCACACATTGGGAAAATTTGAGACAGTGGTTTGATGTTTACAAAAAAATAAATCAATTACTTCTATAATTGTATTTATATTTTTTAAACTCGCTCTAAATGCAGACCGGAAAGTTAGCATTTCCCCTGCAAATTTTTCTGTTAAATCGTCAGGGTATTTTTCTTGCAGTATATTAGCTTGCTTGTGAAGCTCACAATCACCTAGGAACACTAAATGGGAAGGTTCAAAAAAATTAAATTTAGTCACGATATTTTGAAAACTTAGCAGTCTATTTTTTAATTGTGAAGAGGTGGTGTCTAAAATACTGTTAAACGTAATTTTTTTAAATTTTTCTTCTTCTGACAATTTTGCATCTGTACTCATTTCATCGAAAAAATTTTTTGTATTTTTAATTCTTTTTTCTACGAAAGTTGTTTCGACTCCCCAAGTTTTTGCCAACTCTAAAGCCTCTAACTTAATTTCATCATAACTGTTACGAAGCTCGCAACACTGTAAATAAGCATTGTTAAATAAAGCAGATGCCTCGGCAATATTAGTTATTTTACTTTGAAGTACTTTAGAAACATGGTTTAAGCAATTAAGTATCTTGGAAAATAAAACTAAAAGAATCAAGAACTTAAGGTTATCCAATTTTTTCTTCAGTCCAGTTGCTTCAGATTGTTCATCTTTATTCTTACTTTTTAAAACAATTTCTGTAAGCGACTTTATAACATTTATGAAATTAAATCTTAGAAATTAAATCTTAAAGATTCTAGAGCATCGTTCCTTGATGACCATCTTGTCGGATTTAACCTTTTTAATGAAATTTTACTTAATGGACAGTCTTGAACTAATTCCCATCGTTTAACACTAGCCGAAAAAAAATTATAAACATGGCCGACAGTTTCAAAAAATCGTTTTGCTTCTGTAACAGTACCTACAGTATCGTTAATGACTAAATTTGTATTGTGTGCTGTACAGTGAATGAATTGGGCGTTTTTTTCTAATTCAACAATTTTAGCTTGTAGTCCATTATAGGCACCGCTCATAACAGCGGCACCGTCATATCCCTGTCCTCTGCAGCGTTGAAACGTTAGATTTTTTTGTTCAAATAAATTCACAATATAATTTTTTAAGCCTTCCGCACTCCTGTCATGAACTATGGGATAAAATCCTGTAAAAGATTCCTTACATTCAACTTGAATTATTTCATTATTTTCATTTTTCTTTAAAACGACATACCGGAATGTTACACTTAACTGCTCTATTTTAGAAATATCTTGTGTAGTGTCTAAAATTAAAGAAAAAAAGGGTGCGCTACGTATTTCGTGAAAAATTTTATTTTCAACATCTTTTCCCAACATGTTAATAAATTCATTTTGCACAGTAGGACTTAAATATTTTATTGAACCAGAAGGTTTTTCTAATAACTTTTGAAGAACGTTGTCATATCGAGACAATAAGTGTATAATTGATAAAAAAACACCTTTTTTTGGATCATCAGAACTTTCTTTGGAAATGGTAAATTACATAAAGATAATGTTAAAATAACATCTAAAATCCTTCGTAATACCTGCCGCCAAAAATTATAGTCGTTCTTATAAGCCTCATCAAAATCTTGCTTTAGGTATTAAATTTTTATTTTGTTTCCAAGAATCGTAAACTATACAAGCGTCGATGTGTACACTGCTCTCTTCATGTTTAATAATTTTCGCACCTATATGTTTCCAGTCAGAAGTACCATTAACCCAAGTTAGTTTAAAAAATTGATTAGACCTATTCCCAAATAACCAGCAAGGCTCACAGTAACAGGAATCCAACATTATTGAATAACATAACCACTTACGCTCAACAACTATACCACATTTTGATTTATAATTATAAAAAAAAGGAGAAAAGGACCTGTCATCGGTTTTGGGAAAACTTATATCTATATCTGTAGGTCGACAAGGGCCATAAGTTAAAATGAACCGTTTTAACAAGCTGCTTTTTAAATTTTCTTCATAATTTCCCCGATCTGTAGGATATCTCTTCATTTTCAATATTTCAAAAATATAATTTTCTTCATCTGAAGTTGTCTCATTATCTTTTAAAATATCACAAGAAATTTGAAGAGCTTTTTCATTTAATTTCAATACATCTAACTCCTGCATGCACTAAAAAATATTTGACAAAAATTGATAAATAGTTACTTACGTGTCGCAAGAAAAATATGTTCGCTCAGTAAATGAAAGTTTCATTCGAAAACACCAATAAACTTCGCGTAAATTAAGTAAATAATGGAAAATATGTCTTGGTAATAGATTCCCACAGCCCACAGCTCATTATTAGAGTTCAGAGTCCCAAATATTTTAAACTGATAATGCACTATTTAAGTATCTGAAACATTATTATACGAATTCGCTTACCTTATCCTGTTGTAAATCTGTATCCAGGTCCAGCACCATATCCACTGAAGATGTCGTTTTTGGATTTTCATTGCTTCCAGCTGCCACCTCCTTAGATGAAAAGGAGTGGTAATTTTAGGCAACTTTCCCCTTTTATCTTCTTGCTCTTTTTTTCTTTTTAAATTTTCCCAACCACTTAACTTCTTTTTGCCTTTTTCCATGTTGGGTACTCTGAACAGAAAAATATCTAATATTACAATTACCTACTGAATGTATAATTTTAAGTTTTTGTTTTAATTACTTACCTGTTCCTTCGCCTCTATTTGACTGCTTTTGTCTAGTTTGAGAAATTAAAATTTCTTTAATATTCACTATTTAGGCTTTGCCTGGTTCATTAAGCAAAACCAACTTGTAAACTTATCCTATTACCAAAGTTTACAGAATATATAAATATATATTCTTAAAACTGTGCTATTACCAATCAAACGCAGAACTGCAGAGCTACCCTTCCCTTGATAATATAAAATAACAGAAAACTTACCGACAAAAGATTTAAAACCATCAGTCATAAATCACACAATTTACATAAATATAATTTTACCACTGCGATTATCGTCTTTGAAGTCTTTGTCTTTGAAGTCGCGTGCCGCTTTCCGCCTATGCCTTAACAAAAAATCGCCGCGAGCCGCGGTTTGCAAAAAATACTTATTATGATTTATTATTACAGGCACTGCTGGGGTATGATTTTTTCATTCAACAATCAACATAGACTAAATTCTGTGACACAAAATATAATAGGGTAAATATTTTAATACAAAGGTGTTTTAGTAATTTTTGATTGTATTATAATTTAGGTATATAATTTTAAAAATCAATTAAGCTCATTAACTAGCGTTAATGAGCAAAAGCATAATGAAAAAGAAGCAGAAACGGAACGGCGCCTTCGGCGCCTATTCTACCTTGGCGCCGTGGGGCCTTGCCCCCCCTGGCCCACCCAGTAGCTACGCCACTGGGTACCACGCAGATCAATAGGTACTTATTACGTCTATCTGCTTTTTTACATGCCTTGCCGCCCGTTATTACGTGTGGTAAGGTCCTTTTTCCGCCCAGCTTGCCTGACCTGAGGTTCATTGATAAAACTAACTTGTTCCTGTGTGTCCTTTCTGGCTTTTATTTTTCCCACAGCTGTTTCGTACCTTGACATAGCCTTTTTCTTTAAAATACCTTTGATTGATATAGAAAATATAATTAAAATAATCCCTAATAAATGTTTTCTTCCTCACAGTTAAAAATATCGTTCGTGGACGATGCTGCCATCTACGAGTATCCCTCAGAGACGTCCCTGCTGCTAGAGGAACCCCCCATGCCTTCGCCACTAGGTGGCTCTGCTCAAGTCGGTCATACAGTTCCTACTCTTTCAGGTAAGGTACTTTTGACTTACTCTGTATAATGTTTAGAATACGTGGAATTAGACTTTTGACGATCTATTGAAAATTTTTACACGTTTTATACATCTCTCCTTTTGGATCGGGTGTAATAATTGCTAATTTTCTATTACATTTGAGAGGGAAAACGAGAGCATTTGGCAAACCAGCAGGAATTACCACCTTTTCCGTCAGACTGTGGTTAAGCCAAAAATTGTTCAGAAATCTATATACAGGGTTCAGTTATCGAAGGATAAGGATAAATTAACAATTTTCTGTATACAGGGTCGTCTCTAGCATCTTACACGCCAAAAACCACAGAGACTTTTCAGCTAGGCGTTACGAAAACGTTCCATGAACCGGCGGTGACGTCGAAGCCCGACATTACGGACGTGCCGGAGCCCTCTTCAGACCTCATTCTGGAGGAGGTCGAGCAGCCCGTACTGTTCAGTTCAGGAGCTACAAGTGATATACTTTTTTAGGATTCTATTTTGTATTTTTTTATATATAAGGTAGAATTAAGTTTTTTTTTTGAGTCACATCCCTTTTTAAACAGGATATAATTTTAAGTAAATAGAAATATACACGTGTATTAAATTTGACTTACTTAAAATTTTGAGGCGTTGCGGCGGGATTCCGTAAATTTGTTTACGAGTAGTTTAATAATTTCATTCAGTAAAAAGTGTGATTTACAACAAAATTACTGACTTTACAAGCAAAAACTAAGATTGGTCTTTGAGATGGTGACTGAAAGTGGTGTCCTAATCAAAAATTCACCCACTTAGCTGTATATGAGGGCCTCTTTCATCGACGGAGACGTTATGACGCCATTTTCGACCATTTTCTTTCAGAAACTCAATTCATTACTGCCATTACAAAGAAAACAGATACAATTTTTGGACAGTTTACAAAAATCATAATGTCCCACTTCTGATTTCTTCTTTTTGTCAAAGCATTCCAAAATGCCAAATGAAAAAATAGGTTATAGTCTAAGAGTGGCTCAAGTTAAGCTGGATTAAAACGCTGCGGTGCATATAGCCCCAAGTGTGCATCTTAGCATTCCTTTAGTACGGACCAACATAGACTGTCCATAGAGTAAGATAAAGAAAAACAATATTTTTTTAAATGGGTATAAAAATGGACTGAAAACCCGAAAATTCCATTTTATAGTATTACTGGGAATTTTTTTATTATACAAGTATTCAGTTGAATTTTTCTTGCGATCGATCGTCTCTTTCTATGGAGTATAATTAGCAGAAGATAGACCGCTCAATTCACGGGCAAACGCAGGATAATACGGGCCTGACTTTAGTTTTGTGTATTAATATTAAGTAATCTAGTTTTTGTTAAGTTTATCTTTGTTTGTTATGGAATTGTTTCACTCAAGAGCAGCATCTACTTTTTTTAATTTCTCTTTGATAATCCGTGGGATTTAAATCAGGGCGATACGGTGGATACAGACTTGTTCTTCAACAAGTGCAGCTTTTTCCGAATATTTAAAAAAATATAGAAAATTGTTCCTATTCAGTTATTCAGTATTTATTCTATTTTTGAAAATTGATAATTACAATAGTTTAAAGAGGTGAAAAATTTTCAGAATTCCTTACAAATTAACTATTATATTCTTGCTTATCTTATTAGACATAATATTTTCCTTAAAGAAGTAAAATTGTAATAATTTTAACATGTATAAAATTATCTGTGATTTAAATAAAAAAATGTATTTTTAAGTTTTTTTATTAAGATTTATTTGCCTTAGTTTTCAGTTTACGAAATAAAAAGTTTATGGCAAACACATTGTGGCCCTTTTTAGTCGCAATTTTCTCTAACATTAATACTTTGCGATTAACTCGGCAACATTGTTCTGACGCAACGTTGCCAAGTTGGTCAATTTGCCCTATTAATCAGGAATTTCTTTTAAACTGGATTACAGCTGAATATTTCCTTTTTTTATGAAATAAAAATGCATTATTTGCATGGAATGAAAAGGTTATGGCAAACATATTGTGACCCTTTTTGGTCGCAATTTTCTTAAGCAATACTTTGCTACTAACTAGGCAACATTGTTCTGACGCAGCGTTGCTAAGTTGGTCAATTTGCCCTTTTAATCGGGAATTTCTTTTAAACTGGATTCCAGCTGAATATTCCCTATTTTATAAAATAAAAATGAATTATTTCCCTTATTTTTCAGTTTATGGAATGAAAAGGTTATGGCAAACATATTGTGGCCCTTTCTAGTCGCAATTTTCTCTAACATTAATAATTTGCGACTAACTCGGCAACATTGTTCTGACTCAACGTTTCCAAGTTGGTCAATTTGCCCTATTAATCAGGAATATCTTTTAAACTGGATTCCAGCTGAATATTCCCTATTTTATGAAATAAAAATGCATTATTTACCTTATTTTTCAGTTTATGGAATGAGAAGGTTATGGCAAACACATTGTGACCATTTAAGGTTGCAATTTTCTTTAACAATAATACTTTGCGACTGACTCGGCAACATTGTTCTGACGCAGCGTTGCCAAGTTGGTCAATTGCCCTATTAATCAGGAGTTTCTTTCAACCTGGATTCCAGCTGAATATTCCCTTTTGTGTGAAATAAAAATGCTTTTCTCACCTAAAATGTATTAATGTCTAAATGTATGCATTTGTGAGAGATGCGTTTTGATGCTTTTTGAAGTGCGTGTGTGTGTTTTAAACTGGATATGTATACGTCATGATTTTTAAAAAATATACACAAGTATTATTTATTATTTGTTGTTTTATTTTTGTATTTTCCAATGGATAATCGTTTTTGCGACAATTATGAAAAAAGGCGACATCTGGCAACATGGCTTTTTTGATCTTTCATATTTTGCCGCCTACTAATTTCGAAACTTTTGTTCGAGATTGTATTGCGTGTGTGCGTCAACGTTTTCGCACAGCGTGTGTAAACGTCTTTGCACGCTGTTTGAAATTATTGATCTTCACTTGTAGTTAGTGGTGTTTTTTTAGGTATTTTCAGAGCAGTTGTAGAAAAAATTATTTATAAAAATATAAAAATCTATATTAACAGAAATTTTATTCATAATATATACAAGCACTCTTGGATAACTTTAAAAATTAACAAAAACGACGTATATTTTAAAGGATATTTGTCACAACAGGATATTTTTCTCCTCGCGTAACTTGAATTTCCAAAATATCGTCTAATTTAAGGCATCGTCGATGAATACTTCCTAACACCTAAAAATATATTTCAAATTCTTAATAAAACACAAATTTAAAAGAACTAACACCAGACTACCCTAAATAACAACTGGAAAGTTAACAAGTCGCGTCTCTATAAAAGGGATTAATATTCATAGTTGTATTACAAATTTCTTTCTATTATACAGGGTGTTCGGATAATGCATTAGGAGACTTGAAGAGGTGATTCTACATGGAAAAATAAAAAATAAATCTCGAAATCTCAATATTTCCTGAGTTATATATTATTTATTATTTTTTCTAAACAAATTTGACATCATTTTGTCGACAATTCTTAAATTTTAAGAGAAAAAAATCTGTTAGTTGAAAATTATTGTCATTTGATTTTTTTATATAATTATATTTTAGGTTTAAAAAAATTCAAATGACTAACTTTCTACTAACACATTTTTTTCTCTTAAAATTTAAGAATTGTCGACAAAATGATGTAAAATTTGTTTAGAAAAAATAATAAAGAAAATACCTAAGAGAGTTAATTTTTTTCCTAGGTGGGTCAATTCAAAAATTCAACTTTTTTTCGCAAATTATAAAATATTTTTTTCCTTTACTAAAATATTCCTAGTAGGCTCACTATAAAAAAACCTGAACTTGGCATGAGTCCCATCAGTAGTAACAGAGATATACAGCTTTAAAATATCGTGGGCCGCGCTAGAAGGCATTCAAAATTTATTTTTATCATAACTTTTAATTTGACAGATATTGCAAAAACGAAGGTGTCGTTTAAAACGCAATAAAAAACGTAACCAATAATGTACTCTTTATTTGAGTCGACACAAATCGACTTTAAAGTTTTTATTTTTTTTTAAATCAAATTTTTATTTGATTCTAACATTTCCATAATTTGATAGAACCTTTATTAAAATATTTCTTGTTACCCATGGCAGTATTCAGGACGCAATGGGTTTTCGAAAAATGAGATAAAAAATCCAGGATCGTATTTAAAAAAAATTGATTGATGATGGTTCCTCGAAGACGAAACGTCGGATTAAAAAAATGAAAACGCCACGTTAAAGCCCATTAAAAGTTGCAACGAAAATGCGTTCGGCGTTTTCCTCTAGCTTTAATAATAGGTCAGGAAAAAAATAAAAACCACACCTCAAAAATTTGAATGTACTACCCTGAATATCTGAAACAACGCATGTTTCGAAGGTTGTTTATGGGAACTTTTTTTCTTATTTTTTCATGCCCTTGATGCTGATACTTTACTCGAAACCATTTAACACCTTTTAATTTTTCGATTTAATTCTGGCGTTCGCCATTTTGTTAAAAGTGGACCAGTAAATTGAGACACATCCATTTTTTGAGTAACATACTCTAAATTGCTCACCTGTAAAATCTGTCTCTTCACATCTTCATCCTGCTGCAATACAAACACCTTTAATCTACTTAATTCTTCTGGTGCCATCCCTGCCATGCTCGTCACTAAATTGGAATGTATCTGCACGGTCAAATCATCCGTGTCATCCTCAACTACAATCACAAAGTAATAACGGCTCCCATTTTGTTGCAGTTTCTCTGCTACCCTCTTGAATTTGCCTTTAATTTTGAATTTTCCTTTACCAATATTTGGCAGCATTTTCTTCAGCTTTTCTATGCTCAGGACATTGGAAATCTTTGAGGAGGAATTAGGACTTGTAAGAGTAGTTTCCAGTGAGTTTTGAGGTAGATTTGGTAAAGAACTTGAGGTAGATGGCAGCTCAAACACTAAGGATTTTTGAGGTAATATTGGTGTTGGCATTGGCACATTTTTAGATTCAAACTCAAGGGAACTAATGCTTGGGGCCTTCTGAGGGGGTTTAAAGCTATCCACGAGATAACTACCTAATTTTTGAGGTGCCTTCTTGAAGATGCTAAAAGGATCATCCTCTCCAGCCCCCAACGGATTTAGATCGAGAGCTGCAGGTAGATTTAAACCCTGTTTCTTAGACGGCCCAAAGTTTAGAGTACCTTGAGTTAGCTTCTTGAAGCTAGCAAGAGGTTTTTTTAGGGATAAACTTGCAGCAGCACTGTCTGAACAGATTCTTTTACTCAATTTAAGTTCAGGGCTCCCTAATCGATCTTTTATGTCGTTTCTCCTTTGAGTGCTGCTTGGCAATTTGGCCATCTCTTCATCTATGTTATCCAAATGAGAGTCAATATCTATGTCATCGAAACTATCATCTAGGGTAATAACTTCTTCATCATCAACATATGTCTTGGCTTTAGAGATGCTGGATGAGCTTATTTCAAAATCTTGTACCACTTTAGTACTTTTATTAACTCTCATGTTATTATCAGTTCTGGTGAATTCAGTTTTGATATTACTATCTATCCTCCTTGTCATGTCACTGTTTCTACTACTCTTTGTGTTGGACGTCATGTTATCTATCTGATCCAATTGATCCAAATGATCATTTAGCAGTTCTTCATCAACTGCCATTTCCATGTCCTCAAAGAGGTCAGGTGAATAACACTCCCTGCTTCTATCATTTCCAGTCGCTTTACTGTATGTTCTTGAGTTAACAGAGATAGAATTAGTGTTAGGAATTTGAGTACTTGTCCTTGGGATAGTGTTTCTTGTGGGATAGTCTTCAAAATCTGCTTCTAGTTCACGTAAAAGTTCATCATCAACTTGAAACTCTGGTGGGATATCTATATCTTTGGATTTAGTACTGTTAGAGTTTGAAAAATTTGGGTTAGTTCTGGTAATCCCTTGGCTAGTAATTGAATTATTCCTTGGTTGTGCCTGGTAGTTTTGGTTTTGGTTCCTATTGTGATTAGCTGTGCTGGAGTTGTTATATTGAGCATTAGTAGTTCTGTTGGCCTGGGTAGTTGTGTCTGCTAAAATAATTAAAATAATGGATTTATCTTTCATTTAATAAACTAGTGTCTACCAAAAAATATGTATAGTACCAGCCTTCTTAAGCAAGAGAGCCATGAAGGACAAAAGGCAACGTCACATAAGTAAGCCTACCAATGTAACTAAGTATACATATCATACCATTAGATACTTCCAATGCATTTTCATCAATTGTAAATGGATTAGGATTTTCTTCTAAACGTAGTGCTCTTGCTAATATGTTTTCAGCAGCATATTGCACCCTTATATCGTCTACACTACCCCCTAAATGCTAATAACATAATTCTATTACTTACATTGAATATTAATAAACTGCATTAGGTATAAAATTTTGTAATTAAATGTAATTTTAAAGATTACAAAACGGTTTAAAAATTACTTACACCTAAATTCACCCTAGCTCTGTCATAGCTTACCTTGACATTTTCTTCTTTAATCATCAATCTACCATTTCGAACCATTACAGGCCCAATAATTCTTATTTTTGTCCCGGGAAGTAAATTGATATTTAAACACTGAATTGGCTTAAATTCCATAGCCTCTACTTCTTGCACTCCATCTGTAAGAGTCAGCTGCAAAACCTATGAAAAAAACATTTGATATTCAATGATTTTAGTGGAAATATCGCATCCTTCTTACTCTTTTACCAAAATCTTTCTCTACTTCTGTATTTTTAGCAACTTTATTCCTAATTCGCTGAAGTTGCCACAATTTTGGCTTCGAAATATCCATCACCTGCATCATTTGCAAGCAATAGCTTCCTGTTAAACACCATTTCTTCTCACTTGAAATATTTCTTGGTAGGGAGGTAACCTCGATATCTCTTAAGTCTAAAAACGGTGTTTTTACAAAAAGCTGACCTCAAAAATTTCTTAAGGCACTTACCTAAAACCAGCCATTGCTCATATACCATTTTTTGTATATCTTTCAGGGTATAGTTGGGGGGTAAATTGCCATCTTTGCACCATTCAATACAGCTTTCGACCCATTCTGTTGAAAGCGGTATATGGTAGCTTTTAAAAAAGTCCTGTATTTGTTGTAATTCTGTTGGCATAATGAATTAAAAAACTTTGTTAAAACGGTTTTGAAAGCCCTACCTGGTTGTTTTTGTTGTTAAAAGTTTGAGGTTAGGTTATTTGATTACAAAATCCTAACCTCACATTAAGCGTTGACAGGTCGTGACTAACATGCCGTTTACCGGATTTTTATTTATGAAGAAAATAAAGCAACTCCTTAAAAATTAAAAAGTCATTATAGTAGGTATTTATTTTCCTGCGTGGAAACAAACATTGTATATGTTGTGAGATCCTGAAATTTACAGCCTGGCACGATAAACTACATGGATAACATTTATGTATATGAGAGAACAAAAGCTTATTTACCTATGTATATGAGGTTTTTTAACCCAACTTATAGGCAAGCAAATATACGAGATTCCAAAATAACGAAGATAATGTCATTTGTAGGTCAGGACCGTACTTAGCAGTGTGCTAATAATTTAAAAAATTTATTTTGCATCAGTCACTTTGACAATTTCAGCATACATTTTTTAAATAAGTAATGAATATGCTACAATAAATTTTGGATATGGATAAAAGCGCATACTTTAATGATAAAAAGCGAAAAACAGATTTTGTCTTGGTCATGCCCAGTAACATGGATCCTGAGAGAGAAAACTTTAAAATGTTGCAGATGTATGTGAAGAACCTTAAAGACAAGGGGCTTCAAACCGAAGAGGAGAGAGGAGAAGTAATAAATTATTTTATCAAACCCAAAAATAAAACATCTATTTTTATAAATCTGATTCATGATGAACTTGTTTACTTATTTGAAGGCACTCTCAGAATTTTCATGCATTAAAATACATGCTCCCAATCCAGCGTTAGATAAAGTTGTGGACCAGTACAAAATCGATGTGAATTGTGACAACGTTAACTACAGAAAGGAAAAACCTTACAGGCCTTTTGGGTTACCATGTTTCGAGAACAAGCTGATGACTATGCAGCCTGAAGATCGTCTGTTTTCTAGAGCACCGTAATATTTATATTTCTTGTGTTTTAGTGTATATTCGTGACCAATACGATACCCCTCTTAAGGCTGCATCATAAATAAACTTTTGAACTAGTCCTCAACTATGTTGTTTTTTTAGAAAAACATTTTCAAGTGAAAAACCCACAGACTATACCAATGCAGAACGCATTCTATTAGTTGAAAAAATCTTATCTGATACCCCATTTTCCGACAAGGAAGAGGACAAAGGTTACACAATGCTAGAGAAAAAATGGGGTATCAAAACCGCTTATCCCCTTCATGATTCTACGTCGAAGTGGAACTCGGACCTAGCGGCTCCTTTAACTGATAGGCAAGTAGGTTTTGTCGCAAAAAAAAATAGAAATATCGTTGCATATCCTTACATAGGCAACGTTTATAGCTATAGGAAATCTATTACTATTATTGCTTTTCAGATTCTTAGGCGATTCTGGGCAGATCCCCTAAAGTTCTACCAACAGCAGCCATTGAACCTTATTGAAAAGTATTTCGGGTCAGAGGTAGCCTTTTACTTTGCCTGGCTTGGTTTTTACACCTTCATGTTGTTTCCTGCCGCCATTCTAAGTACTGTATGTTTCTTTTGTGCCATATTGATTTATATAAATCAGAAGGAAACGGTCATGTAAGAAATTTAAAAACTATAGAAATAGTATGTAAAATAAAGTAATATATTCAAATTATTTTAGTAAGGACATATGTGAAAGTAAACAGATGTTGTGTCCAGTTTGTCCGCGGTATGAAATGTGCCCTCCTGAACCGTTAAAAAATTCTTGTAAAAAATATCAAATAGGCTATCTTCTAGACAATCCTGCCACAGTGATATACTCCATCTTGATGTGTTTCTGGGGTAAACATATTATTCTTTATATTTCAAATTTTAAAGAAGCTAATTTAAATTTAGAATAAATATTTCTAATATATAACATGAAGAAAGAAAACGTCTGTGAAATTAAATTGAAAATGTTGTTTACCATCCCACAACGACTGATTGGTTCAACTTCTCTAAAATACCTTGTAGCGATATATCACGAGTCAGCCAGCCGAGGATTTCCGAAGCATAGTTCTATGATCGTTCTTTCGATAGCGGATCTTGCCGAGTATCCATTTTTGTATATCGTTACCGACATGTTTGATGCCTTTTTTTAAATCTTAATTCACAACTTACGAATTTCTGGATCGAACAGTTTACGAAATCTTAAAAAAATATATTTTTGGAGTTTCCGGAAAATTTTCTATCAGATAAAGCAATATTGGCGGAAATTCGGCATACTATAGGTGATACAGTCGATTAAATAAAAGCCACTGCTGAAATTGAGCCATGAGAATTGAAAGTTTTTACCATAATTCAGTTTTTACGAATTTCGGAACCAAATCGTTTATCAAACCCAAACAAGTTATATATTTGTTGAATCTCTAGAAAATTTGCTATCCGATAAAGGAATATTCGCGGATATTCAGTATATTATAAAAGATACAGTTGATGATTTTAGCATTATCTGATGAAAACGCCTTTGTCTTACCAAAAAATTGTTTTAGGTATAACGTTCCTCGTTTTATGGAAACGAAAACAAGCCATGTTAAAACTGAGGTGGAATTTGAACGACATAAACATAGATAACTCAATAAGGTAATTCATAAGGAATTCCCATAAACGATCCATCTTTTTAAAATTGCGTGGAATTATTTATTTTAGACCGGAATTTATAAAAACAGCGCCTCTTTGGAGGATATCATCAGTAACTGGACAACGAGAATACATTATACCACGACACCAAAAGATTAGAGCATATTTTCTGACATGTTTAGGATATTTTACGATGGTAATCATAGTAATCAGTACTATGAAACTTCTATCGTCTTACTACATTCTCCCAACTACGTTTTCTATTTTAGTTTTTCCTCTATGTACTTGGCATTTTTGTGGTAATGATTGTAAGACTTAATCTTCTATACTACGGCAAAAAATCAAGAAATGAGTCGTTCAGAGAATACTTATCTTTGCTTGAAGCTTTTGTGTCAGCATTTTTAACCATTCTGGTAATAACGGGGATGGATTCTGTAAGCTTACTATACCATATGTAATATAAGACCCTACCTATGTATATTTCTTTTTAGTTTAAAAACTCAGTTGCCAAAAAAATGACGAAATGGCAGAATCCAAGGACGAAGGTCGGCTATTATCGGAATTACACAACAAAAATAGTCATTCTATCGTTGGCAGACGTATTTTCCCCCATATTTTATTTAGCATACTTTAAGGTAATAACTAATAGCCTACCATCATTCTTAGTTTCTCTTTTTCCCTCTCTATACGTACTCTGTCTGTTGAAGGGTCATTTTTACGAACATCCAGGTGATACCACTCAATGGACCTTCTTTGGAATGATAAAAGCAGACGTGTGTACAATTCAATCATGCCTAGTAGACTTGGCAATCCAGCTTTTTGCCTATTTTCTCATCAAAAACTTCATACGATTATTCTGGGAAATGTACCTTCCGTAAGTTTAAAACTGACTATTTGGCAATCTCTGTAGAACTTTAACTTACCAAGCTGTGAGAATTACAAAAATCTCTTGTTTTAAAATACTGTCTTCATATCCGTTACGCTTCACTAACTGTTATATTTTAAATTAGGGCATGGAAAGTATTCTGGAATAGAGCGAAAAAAACTATACTTAGAGAGCCCACAGCTCAATGGGAAAAGGACTACCTTTTACTTGAAGTTAATGAAGGTTTTTTGTATAAAGAATACATAACAATGAGTAAGACACTGATCATCCCAGTAGATTTTAATATTGCCACCCAATATAGAACTGGCACTGTGTAATAATCTGCCAGACCCAAAGATATTTCTATATCTACCTCTAACTTCTTTTAATTTTTTTTTAGTTGTCCAATACGGTTTTATGACATTCTTTATCGTTGCATTGCCTATATCTCCCATACTAGCCTTCGTAAACAATGTACTAGAGCTGAGGCTCGATGCCCAGAAGTTACTGGTAAATTTCCGAAGAATATGTCCTAGAAAGGTTAATGGAATTGAGGAATGGAACACAGTCGTGCATTTGATAACAGTTTTGGGTACCATATCAAATGTGAGGTTTCCTATAAGGTTTCGCAAAGTTAAAAAAATTCTCAATATTTTATTTACTTGCTTTTAGCCCTTGTTGCTTGCATATAGCAGCTCTTTAATACCTAAAACGCTATACTTATTAAGAAATAAGGGAACACTGAAAGGTTATATAAACAGTACATTGTCAGGTATGCAAGACTTTGTAGCCACACAAAATATATAAGGAGAAAATTTAGCTTTTTTTCAAAAAAATCTTGTTTGTGAGTTGTTGTCTTTTTTTAGAGTTTGATTTAGCTGATTACGCGAAAAAGAGCAAACTAGAAACGATACAAGAGCAAAAAATGTGCCAATATTACGGCCAAAGATATCCTCCTGATCACAGCCATAAATATCAACATACAGAGGATTTCTGGCTCCAGTTGGCAATCAAAACTATATTTTTTGTAGTACTAGAGGTAAATTTAAAGAAAAAAAGAACAAACCAAAATTAAGCGTAGGTATTAGAGACTTTTCTTGGAAAATAAAATTATTACTTTTTTCAGAACTTATGCCTTTTACTCTCCTTACTCCTCACTTACATCATACCCGAGATACCCCGAAAAGTTGAAATCAGAATGTTAGAGGACCAAAGGCTCTTAAGGGACACAAAACTTCAGAGAAGCCCAAGTCAATCAAGCCTGTTGAGAGTGAAGAGGGATGGTACCCTGGCGCGACCAAGCAAGAAGCCACAAAAATAGTCTTATGGGCATATTGTTAACATTTTTTACTTTAGCATCTAATTTAAGTGTTTTTTTTTATTGTAACCTTTTTGCATTTGTCTTAAAATAATAAAGTAATACACTAATTTCAAAATAACGTTCTTTATTAGTTTCTTTTTCTAATTATCTAAACATATTATTAGCTAAAATACAATGCATTAATATTAATAAACCTTAATATACAATAACTAATACTTTTTGTCCTAAAAGAGCAAACAATTAATTGACAAGTTGTTGAGAAACCCAATACATTTTTTAAACAAAGATCATATTCTTCATTTCCCAAGTCCTAGAATATTTAGAGAGATTCACACTCAGTAAACACAATAAAAGTAAAAATACTTCATATAAACGTAGTCTTATTCAACCATGATCTTCCATTGTGATGACATCATTTGACAGGCGAAAAACAAGTGAGAACTGTCATTCACCGACCAATCATAGGTCACCCTTTTATCACTAGAGTCCACGTGAACCCTCACTTTGTTGTTATTGATTTTTTCCAAAGAAAAACAGACCTGAAATTATAAATAATAATTTAGACCCACACTCGTCCGAATTTAAACACTTCCGACAATGACGTAAGTAACACTTTCGTGTACGATCGGCATTTTACGTCCGCGTCGTCTAAAATGTCACGTGATCCAGCATTTGGAAGCCTTATTTTGAATCACGTGACGACTGTCCATTGACAACATTGACGACCTTTATAATTTTTGTATAAAAATATCTGTATTAGTCTTATTACCGCTCTTACCTTTAGTCCTTTAGTAAATTTTGGCAACACTGTAGATTTTTCACTTCCATCAATACATATTTTACCATTACTGTCAAGTAGAAAGACTCCATTTTGTATATCTGACAAGTTTCTTAAATTTTCATTCGGCGTTGCCATCAAGGCAAGAAAAGCCTCAAGTTTAGGGTCAACCTCTAAAATCTAAAATGAAAATTTTCAAAAAAATTACAGTAGTGTTAATAATCCTACAACAGACCGTAAACTCCACAGAGTCATCCAAAGATATTGGCGGACTATCCGAAAGAATAACCTTTCCAGCCTCTTCCAACCTCAAAATTTTATTATCATTGGTCAAAATTGCCCCATTTGCGGCTTTCCATGAGAACCACTTTACTGCAGTTGACCCCACTTGAGGGACTGACCAGGGACTCCATTCGGATGTTCCATCGAATTTGCAGCATATCCGAAAGGAGTAGGGTTGAGAAATTTGAATGTCTCTTAGAAGATATTGACTATCTAACCCTAGAACAAAAAATATTTACCAATTTACACTTTTCTCTGTATATTCTTACCCTGAACACTGAGAATTAATATAGCTCTTACCTCTATAACAATCAATAAAGTTTGCTGCTAAATTCTTATCCTTTACAATGTCTCCATAGGCTCTTTGAAGCCTAAACTCTTGTATATCTTTAATTCTTTCCTCATTATTTTCAAAAGATTGCTGCCATTCTACCAAAATTGCACCAGGTTTGGGGATTAAGCTATGTATCTACCAAAAAATTACAAGTCTAAGGTATATTTCGTATTTTCTAAACATTTTAAAAGTCAAAATGTAGACAACAAAACGTTCAGATTCACTAAGAAGGTTTAAGATTTGGTACTGGTTTAAATTAAGATCCTATAGTTGATCAGTTATATTTTCACAGGTTTTTTTCCTGTCACTGTTAATAAGTCGTCATTAAAACTTACGAATTATTCTGATATTTCAGCGATTTGCTTGGTTTCCAAATGATTTTCGTCATGGAACGGGTTGCTGTAATTAACTTAGTTCTATTATTGTCGAAAGTACCTACGTACTAAAATTGTCCTTTTCTTTATAAATTTGCGAAAAAGACCAGAAATTCATAGTATCAATGTCTTATTCTTACACTTGTCAGTTTAAAACTTTTGGTTACCAAATTAGACCGGACTAGCGTTGAAGAATCTGGCTGCAAAATTTTAAATTCCCAAACTCCAATTCGGTTTTTATGAATTTTTGGACATACTCTTTAATGAAGTCTTAATAAGGTATCATATTTCCGGAACCTGCAGAAAATTTGCTATCTAATAAAGCAATACTCGCGGGAATTCGCTTTAGATTAGAAGATGCAGTTTATTAAATAAAACTTTATGAAACGAGGGTTATAAAAAATTTTATTTTCTACCTCAACTCAGTTTTTATAAATTCCTGGACAGAATCTATAATTAAACTTTAATAAGTTATATATACATAATAATATATGTTTTCAATCGCCAGAAAATTTTCTACCAGATAAAGCAATATTCGCGGGAATTCGCTCTACATTAGAAGATAGAGTTCATAAAATGTTCTGATAAAGAAAAAAAATAGTTTGTAATTTGCGAAAAAAAGTTGAATTTTTGCGGAACACCCCCTAGGAAAAAAATAAACAGGTTTAGGAATTTTATTTATTATTTTTCTAAATAAATTTTACATAATTTTGTCAAAAATTTTTAAATTTAAAGAGAAAAAAGTGTGTTAGTGGAAAGTTAGTCATTTGAATTTTTTTTTAAATTACATTTTAGGTTTAAAAAAAATCAACTAACTTTCTACTAACACATTTTCTTCTCTTCAAATTAAAAAATTTTCAACAAATGATGCAAAATTTGTTTAAAAAAATAAATACAATACCGAAACGTTCATTTTTTTCCCAGGGGGGCTCCGCAAAAATTCAACTTTTTTTCGCAAATTACAATATTTTTTCTTTACCAAAACATTCCTAGTAGGTTCACTATTATAAAACCTGAACTTGGCAAGGGTCCCGTAAGTAGCAATAGAGATATAGAACTTTAAAATTTCACTAGCCGCCACTGGTATTGGCCTAACCCTAGTATTTTTGAATCTCCAGAAATCTTGCTATCGAATAAGGCAATCTTCACGGGAGTTTTCAAGCCTTTTCCCAACGAAAACCAAAACAAAATACACCTTAAATAACAATAGTATATCTTTCATAAATCATCTCAAACACTGTAGAATTAAATCCCTAATAGCCTTAAAGGATCACTGGAACAGGTCCATATAATACCATCAAAATCACCGTTACGCTACCAAGGATTAAAACCAACCCCAGCCAGTTTCCCTAGCTGTGTTATCTTGCTGGATGGATGAAAATGCGCGAAACAATGTAAAGCTTAGTATATACATAATATAAGTATTGTAAATAAGTAGGATAAAGTGATATGTACATATATTTTAACGAATAAAGAGATTTTATAATTATGGTAGGAAAGCTTTTTAAAAGGCAGTCAAAAAATTAAAATTTCTTAACCCAATTCAGTTGTTATAAGTGCTAGACAGAATCTTTAATGAAACCCTAATAAGTTATATATTTTTGGAATCTGCAAGGCATATTTTTTCTTTTCTTAATAAAAAGACAAAATATATAGGTTTTTATTTAAATTCTTTGTAATTCTGTGGACAAAAAATGTCCAAGTTAAGTACAAACCTGTATAGGAGCAATTCTGAACACTTCTCCAAAATTGAAACATAAGTTCCTAAGGTCATTTTCATAAAAAGGTTCATAGTAAAATGAAATGTAAGGCACCTCCTTTGGTTCAGGTACCTCCGGCAAGTTGCCTATGAGATTAGCTTTATCTAAAAATTCCACTATTTTTTCCATTTCTGCATTGGATATGTGGGAACCTTGGCCTATTAGAGACTTAGTTCTCTCCATGCCTTTCTCAATAACTGCTGCACATTGGTGAAGGGGACGAAGACCTTCACTCTTAGCCTAAAAATCAAGGTATAATCTGAGGAGCACCCTGTCTTGTCTAACTTTCAAACAAAAAGGAAGAATACTAAATTTTAATAATACATCTAATAACTATCCCTTACTTTTTCAGCTTTCTTCAGTAAATCTCGTTCTCTTCTATCTAAAATATCACTTACAAACTTTTTGAGGTTAGAAAATGTTTTATTGATATTTTGCTCTGTTTCTTCGAAAGTGGTCAATATCTGCTTTTCTGCGCTTTGGATTTCGGTTCTGAGGCTATTTAAGTTATCTAAATATAATTTTGCTGCACTCAAAGTTTCTGAAATTTCTTTAAATTCAAAATCCATGTTTCTTGTGTTTAGGTATTGTTTAAAACTAAAAAGCAGCCGATTTATTACCCTTGATATAGGCAACCTGATATTTTACCTGCAGTATATTTAGTTGTATAACAACAGGGTATGACGATATGCGTAAAATATCTTAGTAACCTCTATACAACATAAATTGAATTAAATATCACGGTTGAATTCACTAAAGGGGTGTAAAACATTCGATCTTACCGGTTAGTGATATTATTACATTATATATTTACATATATAGAAATTAATCAATTATATATAGAATCTGTTATAAAACCCTAAAAAGTTATATGTTTTTCCCTTTATCCAGTTTTTATGAATTTCTGAATAGAATTTTAAAGGAAATCCTAATACCTAAGTTACCTATGTTTTTCGAATCTCTAGAAGGTAATTATTTAGATTAACGTAAACAGCGAATTTTTTCATGAAATTTTGCACAGACCCTAATTTTGGGTCGTAGAACACGAATCCGAAGTCAGTTTTTGGCGGTCTCGTAACCGCTCGCTCACCCAACCTGAGCAAAAGGTGGTCAGGTTTGCTCAGTTTTGATTGATATAGATATAGATGTATCTATATCAATCAAAACTGAGCAAACCTGACCACCTTTTTGCTCACCCAACAAATTTAAAGAAATTCATTGAAAACGCTAACCTAAAAGTTTAAAAAAAATTTTACGAGACCGCCAAAAACTGACTTCGGATTCGTGTTCTACGACCCAAAATTAGGGTCTGTGCAAAATTTCATGAAAAAATTCGCTGTTTACGTTAATCTAACTAATTACCCTCTAGAAAATTTGCTACCGAGTAAAGCTATTGGTGACTCAAATTTGCAATAAGCTGATTTTTAACGGGGACGAAGGGCTCACTAGACGACAAAATTGACAAAGATCCCAAATTAATAACACGATAATAAAGACAAAGACAAAAGGAAAATTTTCCCGTTGTGGTTAGAAAATCGACTGAAGAGGACGCCACGTTCTTAGTTTGATTCGCCAATATTCGCGGGAATTCGCTTTAGATTAGAAGATATAGTTCATAATAAAATAAAAATCAAACCAAAGTCAAAATTTTAATTTTTCAGCCTAATTTCAGTTTTTACTACTTTTTAAGACATTTGTTATTTTTAACTAAATCACAATTCACAAAGACTTACAACTAGTATACTTGTACACACTAGTTTATGGGTATAATCTTTAGTGAAATTCTAAAATAGTTTTGGAATCTCCATAAAATTTGCTATCGGATAGAGCAATATGCGCAGGAATTCGCATTAGATTAGAAGTTATATTTTTTATATTTTTTATTTTATTTTATATTCCTATAAATACGAAAAACACCAAGAGTTAAGAGATGGGGACGAAATACGACGACAGGAATTTTGTTTTGATATAATGGAAAGTGCAAATATGGATAGGGAGTTTAAAACAAGAACACACAGTATCCACAAAAAGTTCATGTTTGGGCGGGAATTTTTGGGCAACATATCATTGGACCATTATTTCTTGACCGATATTTAAGAGAGGAAGGTTTTTTAGAGCTATTAGAAGACCGAAATTTATGAAGTTTCAATAATGTTGCCCGTGAAAATCGGGAGGTTTGCTTGGCGCGCTGTCCGTGAATATTTTTTAATGGTAACGTTATTGGGCTGATCCATTGGGCCGATCACACAATAAATTGGTCAGCCAAGTCTCCAGACATTTCGCCGAACGATTTTTTTCTCCGGGCCACTTAAAATCAAGACTGTATAAAAATAAAAAGTATCCAAATTTGGTCGCGCTAAAAAATGCTATTTCAGCAGAATGTATGAAAATTTCATTGTACCAATTAGCCAACGTACGAAATAGTATATTACATAACAAGTGTTGAAAGTGATATTTTTCACACGAGTGGGAATGTTGTCGCACGAGGCGACAGCCTAGTGCGATAATCCCACGAGTGTGCGAAAATTACTTTCATACGAGTAATGTACAATATTTTTCCTACAACCACAAAAATATTTACAAAAAAAACTCAATTTCTGTCTTTTAAAACCCTCACTTTCAACATTAACATTTTTATCAAGTGTGCTGAAAATAAAATAAATGAAATTGGCACCATCAATTTCAATGTCATGTTGACAAGTGTACTTTTCAACACGTGTGTTGTAAAGTACTTTTCAATACGCGTGTGACATAAGGCACTTTCTCGCCAAGTTAACTGTGCTTTTTTTCTCAGTTTCATAGGTGGTCGTAGGAAAAGAGTTTTTGCTACAATGCACCGTTTTTGAGTTATAAGCGAGAAACCAAAGAAAGGGACCTCTCTATCCCCCTCCACCCCTGAAGAGGACAGGCTAGGGGCGGGGACTTTCAGTATGTTAACGTCCTAACTACCCCCAACATATTCCCGAAGCAAAAAGTTATATATATATATATATATATATATATATATATATATATATATATATATATATATATATATATATATATATATATATATATATATATATAGCTTACTGGAAAAGATTTTTTTTTTGTAATTTGCGAAAAAAAGGTGAAATTTTTGTTAGCCGTTTAGGTATTTAAATAATCCCAAACAGTTGTTCGTTGAATGTTGTTACTCAGCAGGCGCGGCCCCTGAAATTTTCAAGTTATATATCTCTGTTGCTACTTCTTAAATTAACAGGCTTACGCATTTTATTTATTATTTTTCCTAAACAAATTTTACATCATTTTGTCAACAATTCTTAAATTTTAAGAGAAAGAAATGTGTTAGTACAAAGTTATAGTCATTTGAATTTTTTTAAACCTAAAATATAATTTAAAAAAATATTAAAATGACTATAACGTTCTACTAACACATTTTTTCTCTTAAAAATTAAGAATTGTCGACAAAATGATGCAGAATTTATTTAGAAAAAATAAGAAATAAAATACCTAAGCGTGATATTTTTTTCCCAGGTGGGTCAATTCAAAAATTCAACTTTGTTTCGCAAATTACAAAATACTTTTTTTATTTACCAAGAAATTCCTAGTAGCCTCACTATTAAAAAACCTGAACTTGGCAAGCGTCCCATAAGTAGCAACAGAGATATACAACTTTAAAATTTCACGGGCCGCGCCTGGAATTTATGGACAGAATCTTTAAGGAAACCCTAATAAGTTATATGTTTTTGAAAATTTGCTACGGAATTAGGCAATATTGGTGGGAATTGCTTTTGGATTAAAGATACAGTAGATTAATATGTATGTAAAAATTAAAAAAATTTAGGTAGAATACAATACTTTTTGGATATTTATCAATGATCAGTTCCATCCCAACCTTAGGTAATAAATAATAATAAAATATTTAATTTATTTTACATTTGTTTCATGTGTTTTTGTTTCATGTTTTTGTAAATTTAGTAAAAATCGCGCAAAAATCTCAAAAATATACGACTTTCATACACATTCGGCAACGCCGACGAGCAGCAAGTTCAAAGCGCTCCATAGAGCTTCCAAACAAGCAAAGCTCGCTCGCTTGATAATTCGCTTTTGAATCGTGTGAGGAGAGACATCTTCGCTTCGCGTCCTTGCGATTACGCGATTTTTTGAATATTTTCGGTGAAAACTAGGAAAAGTTATCACGAGTTTAAAATTTAGTGATTCGTTTTCGAATTTTTGTTGTGTTATTGTGTCGAAACGTGTTTTTGCCTTGGTTTTTTGTGTTTATTTTGTGTGTTTTTTTCGAGAACTGACGTTTGACTGCCGATTTGTTTTTCTTGTTTTGTTTTTTATTTTTTCGCTATGGAGTATTACGATACCTAAAAGGACCGAGAGGTAAGAAGAAGAGGTTTTTCTTTTTTGTTTGCTTTATCATATAAAAAAAATTGTTTCAAATCCAAAGGACTTCAACAAGAAAATGGAAGAAAAGTTTTGGCTATTTAATTATTCATGTTTTTTCGATTGCTTTTGAACTTTTTGTAGGTAGATAGTTGGTATCCGATAATTCGATATAGAACACAAAAAATCTCATAAAGGCATTACGAGCTAGAAAAACGTTTAAACTTTTATGATGTACCTACATTTATAACATAAAAAAGTAAGTAGCTTCTTATTGCCGTAGTATTTTTGCTCAGGTATACTCTACATCTTGAGGGAATGCTTCTTGACAGCACCTTGTCATGGCAGGATAGCTGCAACCTAGCAACGTTATCTCGGGAAGCGTTCTCTTAAAATATAGAATACAGGCTCTGAACTGTCGCGGTACTAGGTGTGAGTACTTCTTGGTGATGAGGGTGAACTGGGGCTAAAAAATCATTAAAAACTGCTATTTTTTCTTTGTAGTACATTTTTTTATGTAGCAAGATGGGTTTGCAATATTTTTAACTTTAACGTTTCATACATTCATCATCAGTAACTACACAATAATAATTTCTGTTCAAATTTTCATTCTTTTTAGTGTTCCAGGCTAACATTAGTAAAACGGAACACTCATGGAATCACTTCGGTGTCCGTCCGTCCTCTGTCATAGGCGATTTTCTCGGAAACTATTCGACCCAAAAATTTGAAATTTAGCACAAAGATAGAGTGTGGTGGCCCAATTATAGACGATAAAGTATAAAAAGTTGAATTTTGATTCAGGCGGTTAATTTCAAGGGGTAAATTGGGAAATGGAAAAAAATTCAAGGGCATCATGTAGGGTGTCAAATGAAAGCATAATGAAGCATGAATTCTACAGTATATGACGTATTTTTTATGAATAATTTTGTTAAACATTTTTCGGAAAAAACGCTTAAAAATTGCTGTCCCCCACAGGACCTACATATTTTCCCAATAGGCCCGGGAGTCCACTTCCAGAAGGGCCCCGCGCTCGGCCTGAGCGACACTATACTTATTCAAATAGTACAAGACAAACACATACTTTATTTGTAACACTGAGATGCTAAACTTTTTTATTGCAGAAAAATGTTTTTTTGTTCTATGTTTTGTTCTATTTTAATTATTTTTTGTATAAGCGAAAAATAATGTTTATATTTTTGTTTGTTTCTATATCTCTTTTAAGATTGTTTAATGTTTCCTAGACTGTTAATAAATTTAATAATTATTATTGTTTAAGTTCGCCCAAGATATCTGCAACCGGCAAAAGAATTTAAAGAATGTAATGGAAAGATTAAACAACGTTACCAACTGGTTGTAAACCAGTTTTGAAAAATTGTTTAATTTTGCGTTAATAAGATTTAAACTTTTCTTACTATGTACATCTGGTTTACAAACAAATTTGCAACGTTGCTTAAACCGTATATTCTTTAAATTATTTTGCCGGTTGCGGATATCTTGGGCAGGACAGACAATACCTATCTGTAGTAACCATAGACAATATATTTTCTCTATGGTAGTAACTAATTTATTTTCTTTATGACAGTATCATTAAAGCATAATAAATTAGTGTTGCGTAACTTATTAAGGAAAAAACACTTTTTGAAGTTATTAGGGCCCCGGATTACCCAAAATAGGCACTGCCCCCCCACCCTTATCACCAAATAATCGCTCAGAAAAATCTGAAAAAAATCATGAACATTGAGAATTAGGTGTAGATAGTGTGTTTCTAAAGCGATATTCTGTTTAATTCGTTGTTACCCTCCTTATTAATAATTATTCAAAGTTGAAATAATTCTTAACAGTGTTGCCAACATTCATTTTTAATACTTAGTTGCCTATTATTATTATTAGTATTATTATCGTTATGTAGGTATATGTACCTCATTAATTAATTGCTTACTGTTTATTTCTGATATCTTATTTATGGGGTATTAACTAGGTCACAAATTAGTGTGGATCCTTCCCAAACAAAATTTCTGCTACTCTACTGGTAAATATGATATATAGGGTGTGTTATGAATAATATGTAGGCCTATATAGGTATTCCAGAATTGTGAAATGCAAAATTTGATTTTCCAGTAACGCACCTGAACGAAAATCGTAACAAATTTTGAGTCATAAATACGACATCTCACGAGAATGTGTCTAGGAATGTGACGTAATGCTTATACACATACAGGTGACTTCAAATAAGGACCGATTAATTGCTGATATGGAATTGTGCGACCTATTTCCAATAATAAGAAATTTTTACAACGTAATTGCCTTTGTTCAAACAATTAGAAAGCGTATTTTATTAAGGTTAGTCATTTGTACTCAACCATTATTGATTTATTAAACAAATAAATAATGTGGTACAGGATAGATATCGTATCGTACTGTTTAAACCGTGATATTTAACTTGCGCGGTATAACAATTTCACTCCATTACAAACTTTCAATCCCCACTTCACCCCCTTAGTAAAGCACGTGTTTAATCATTTATTTTTTGGAGCACTTCTATAAGGTTTTAAGTTAACGGGACCATCTAATATTTTTTCTCCATACAAACTTTCAACCCCCTTAGGACCCCTGTAGAGAATACTTATGGAATCAATTCGGTATCCGTCCGTCCGTAAGTCTGTCACAGGCGATTTTCTCTGAAACTGTTCGACTGTTAAAAATTGCTGCCCCTTACCATCATCACCAAAAGGATCGCTTTGAGCTAGAATTATTAGAATTGAAAAATTCTAGCGCGATCAATTGTTATAAACAATTTAATTGTTCATTTCATTATAACTGCTAAACCATTGGTTTTAGAGAAAAAGTTTTTCGACTACAAATATGTCTCGGAATAGTAATTGTGCAAGTATAGCTTGCACTTGCCCGAATTTTTTTACCTTTTTGTACCAAGTGAAGGTGCCATTTAAACTTTTATTGTCAGAATGTTTTTCGAAAAGTCAAAATATTTTTGATGAGGATTTTGGACCGTTAAGCAGTTGTAATAGGCAATAAAACTGAAATTATCATAAAAATAATCCCAAATGATCTTGCCTTAGATTGGCTTAAACCGATCAATTATTTATTAATGCCATAACTAATCGTTTTTTTATCGATTTCTAATAATAACAATTTACCAGCATGGAATTTCTAGATTTATTCACAAAGAAATTTATTATATACTGAAACAAGTCTTCATGAATAATCTATTTTCGTACAATGGAAATCAAAGCAATTTTAATGTAGAATAGCGGAGGATGGGGGAATAAGAATCATGGGTAATAAGAAACATTTTTTTTTGTTCTTCTTCTTTTGTACGTGATAAAATTCTGAAAAAAAACATAAGAAACTTATTACCTCCAACTACACGCCCTAAAAAGTTTTCCGAGCTATGTCACTACTTTCTATAATCTCTTTGCAACCCTAATTGTGCAAGTATAGCTTGCACTTGACCGAATTTTTTTATTGGGTATGATCACTTAAAAGTTTTGATCTTTAAACATTTACCAAGTCTTTTTTGCTACATATTTCAAATAATTAAACTTTTCCTTTTTTCTTTGGTATTCTTAGCTTTGTCCCGTAATATCTAAATACACGTTTTTAAGACATTAATTTTACCTAGTAATATCCTAGTTTAATTTTACGAAAATATTCTGCATTTTATTGCAGCTTACAGAAAGCCCAATTTTTGATCTGTATACTTCGTCTTCGTTGTGTTCAAAAAATACAAAAAAGATGTACATTTAAAACACTGAAAATACAATAAAAATAAGGAAAACACGCTGAAAATACACCAAAAATAAAGAAAATACATTGACAATAATGACAATCTACAAGAAAATAAGAAACATATCGAAATTATAAGGAAAATACGGCAATATATGGAAAATGGTGTTCACATTTTTCGTTTCAAACCCAAAGAATGGTCATCTGTAGATACAGTCGAGAGGGACATTTGGAGAATATTACGAGTATTTTTAAAATGTAACTGTCATGTATACAGGGTGTTACAAAAAGATGGTAAGAAATTTTAAGGGCAGATTCTACATCTAAAAATATGAAAATAAGTTTATATAAACATGGATCCTCAGACGCTTCGTTGTCGAGATACAGGGTGTTTAATATTTTCACAGACGATTTACAGCAGATATTGAAGCGCGGAGAAGCCATTTTCAGTATTTACTATAAACTTAAATCAAGAAGCACTGTTTCCTGAACAAAGAATATGTAAAAAATCATTAATTTCATAATTTCTTTTTATTGAAAGAAATAAATTAATTTTTATCTCGAAAACGGAGCATCAGAACGAAAAAGCTCAAGAGGCACTTTTTACGCAGAATTAATTGGACTTTCAGAGACCGATATCAATTTTTGCAAAAAATCAGTGGCGTGCCATTTTTTCGCTAATAATAAAGGCTTACCAGCACGTACGCCACTGATGCAAATACACTAGAAAATACATTTTGCACGTCAATTTTTGCACGTTGATTACATATTGGCGCGTACCAAAATTCATGTCAATATCTTAACGCATTTTCGAGAAATTAAAGAGAAACATTTGAAAAAGAAAATATTAAACACCCTGTATCTCGAGAAAGAAGCGTTTGAGAATCCATATTTAGATAAACTTATTTTCATATTTTTAGATGTAGAATCTGCCCTTAAAATTTCTTAACATCTTTTTGTAACACCCTGTATGCTTTTTAATAAAATAAACAAGCACGTTTTTTTTTTCTAAAATTGTTGGACATTGAGGGAATTGTGGGACCACTAATTTCTCGAAATATCTCTTCGAAAGATTAATTTGTAAAATGTAACGCAACAGTGATAATTTGGTTTACTATTAGTTTACCATGGACCTCTTTCCAGTATTCTATGCATTATGGATTATCCACGGCATCGCCAGTAAAAGCTTACAGAACTCGAATCGAACAACGTATTGCTTTATCCGTTTTACATCAATAAACTGCTGATCTATGTGTATTTTATTATTTATCAAGTAATAGAACATCAAGAAGAGCCAACCTAATGGTATTTTAAAAGGGCTCCCTTTCCCACCGACCCGGAAGTCGAGCAGAACCGATCAAAAAGGGCCCCATTGCTTCAGAATGTTTGTTTAGAGTAATAATTTTCGATCGACTGCCTTTTCGGCAAATAAAGTCTCAAGACGGCGCCCCGATGGCCTCCGGGGCTTTGGTTAAAGATGTTAGAACATGCACTGGAATCGAGGGATCGATTTGGAATTTGCTGCAAGCGGAAATGAAACATTCAGCGAAAGACTAAAAGTTTTAAAAGAAGTTTTAAGTTTGGAGAACTGTTCTTGTGTTTAAGATGGTGCTATTACTACGAATTGTGTTTGTTACAAAGTTCCATAGAGTTGGAAACGGGGGAGAGATACCATTATTTACATTTTATAACAATCAGAGATTGCAGGGCTACTCTTAACTTGGCCAACTAAGTACACTGCTCGTCAAAAAAAAAACAACAAAAAAACAAATCTTTAAATTGCTGTATTTTACAAACGAATTGACGGATTTTGATGAGCTTTTCAGATCCGTAAGGACCTGGACATATATACGGAGGGGAGAAAAAAGTAGTGCACAAATTTAAAAAGTTTAAGGTCTTGTATTTGCACTAGTACTTGTTTGCTGTATTGCATACTTGGCAGTTCTCGTTTTGGCTCGTTTTGGCAGTAACTCGTTTTTTTCAGTTTTGTGATTACGACTTTCTAACAAAACATATTTATTTTTTTCCAAAAACGGTGTTTTTTACGAAAGAAATTCCAAAGCTACAGTTTCATAAATAACAATATTTCCATCCATCGATAATAATCAAACAACTTTTCATTTAGTCAGTCTTAAAATGTAGCTATCATGTTCTCACTTCCAATTTCCCATTATACGGGGTATAAAATAAAATAATGCAATGAATCAACAGATGTGTTAGGAATGTTGTTAAACATTTCACACATTTCTTTCTGGCTGTAAAAATTGCACTTTTTAAGATCTAGTGACCGTGGCATTGCGTTGCCAGGCAACCGCTCTATCATTTGTTGTTTGCCGATCCGTCAGATTGTCAAAAAAGCATTTAGTCTTTTTTAGTTTGTTTATTAACTTAAAGACATTTTAAAATATTGTTTTTAATCCAAAATATTTAGTGTAAAACAGGCCGTTTTAGCGATAATGAATGTCAGGTAATTAAATCTTATTACAGCTTATAACAAAAACGATAGTAAAACCCAAAAACCAGGAATCAACGAATGAACGTTATTAAAATATGCTTTAAAACAACAATAATCTCTGTCCTTGTAATTTATTTAACGATAATAGCATTTTTCTGTTACCTCCAATGATAAAGAGTAATTTTTTCGACAAAACAAAGAAAAATCAAATAAAGGACACTTATAAATCTATACAATTACACTATTGTGAAGATAGATCTCTCATTGGCGCAGTAAAGTCTAGGTTTCTTTGTTTATTGTAGGTATTTGGACTCGAACTTTGGTCCACTTATCGATATTTTATTGTTTCATACTTACACCTATCGCTAGTGATAATCTTTTGAATTTTTTTATTTGTTATTCCCCTTCATTCTTTGTTTACGAATGTATAATCATCTTTAGTTGCATGTACGAGAAAATGTAAAATATTGCACCAGTTTTAAACATAGTATCAAGTATAAGCTATATTCCTGACAAAAACCATATTTTTAAAGCTTTTTGTGTATTATTTTCAGCTAGACCGACACCAAGCTTCCCTTAACTCCACTAAAACAACTCCCTCCCCCATTCTTAAAAACTTTACCCCCACTTGCTCCCCCAACTCACCAGCCCCACAATGGGTGGGGTAACATTCTCTCCGAGCCACCACCGGCTTAGATCTACCATATTCCTCTTCACCATTATCCTTACTTTTCTGATAATCCTCTCTGAAGCCGAGCCTGGAGTGGACCCTTCCCTTCCCTCCCAACATCTAACTTTTGCTTCGAGCTACTCCTTTGGGGGCAGTACCAACAAGTGTCCCATTTCCTGCGTTTGTTCGGGTACCACGGTGGATTGCTCGCACCGAGGGCTCAATGCAGTACCGAAGGGGGTCCCGTTGGATACAGAAAGATTGTAAGTACCTAAAAATACTTTTAATAACCTGTTTTTTGCGTATGTAAATTTTTCGAAAACCAGTATAATTTAAACCGAAGAATTCTGCCGGGTTTAATTTAAGGGAATCGACGCCTATTCTTAAATTATTTACAGTAATTTTCTAATCCGATTACAAAAAGTTCACACCGAACACAATCACGTGTCCGCCCGAGAAGTCTCCGAACGACTTCTTTTGTTAAAAAACAAACGACATTTGACTTCCGACGTTCTTCTTTTGTTCTTGCTTATACCGGTTGATTGAGCGGCCATCTTGATAATGGAATTAAAACAGGAATAAAAGTAGGGCCTTGGAAAAACGCGTGTTGGAAGCATATAATTCGGATTAGTTTTAAGTATTGTTGAGAAGAAAAAGTTAAGAATATTGTTTTATCCGATAGCAAATTTTCTGGAGATTCCAAAAATATATAACTTGTTAAGGTTTACTGAAAGATTGTAGCTAGAAATTCATAAAAACTAAATTACGGTAAAAAATTAAAATTTGTATGTTCCTTGTTTTAAAAAGTTTTTATTTAATCAACTGTATCTTCTAATCTTCCTTATTAACCAATTTATTAAGCTTCTATCAATCTCCCAACAGCCCTAATTTTTCTTCTCGGGATTTTAAAGAAAAATTCCGCTCTGAACGAGAACAGTGTAATTCCATAAGGGCCCTGGTCTGAATAATAATATTTTAACGAATCCTGATGGGTCGTAGCGCGCTTGAATGCTCAAATTTTGATTGTCAAGCGATCACTCGATTAAGAAACAATGGAGAACTTGATTATAATTCCTTTTATTTTCTTTATTATATTTACCTATATTTTTTATTATTGTTCTTATATTCGATATATACACGCTATATATTACGCAGATAAAATTTTAAGCTCATATTTTAGCATAACAATATGCACTTCATTGAGCACATAATTTGAGTACGCAAAATCTAGGTATACGAGTATATACAAAGTTCAAATTGACAAACTTTGATGCGAAACCAGCTTGACAACAAAACCAAAACTTTTGGAGTCTGTTGCAGTCATAACTTCTAGTTATAAAACTTCTTTTATGTGACGATAGTACGTTGAAATTTGGGATAATAACATTTATAATTTAACCGAATTAAGGTAAACATTTTTATGACTCTTGCTTCAAAAAGTTGTTGTTTAATCGATTGTATATCTTCTAATCTAAAATTGGATCTTCTAATCTAAAACCCGTGAATATTGCTTTATCCGATAGCAAACTTTCTGGAGATTCCAAAAACATATAACTTATTAAGGTTTCTTTAAAGATTCTCTTCAGAAATTCATAAAGAATAGGGAATACGCATGTAACCCAGATAAATCTGAAATATTTTTTTATATTCCCTACATAAATTAAATAATTGTGATGATTGTTGTTACAAATTTATTTTGGTCTTTATTAATAACAAAAAGGATTTTCTGCTGCAAGTTTTCGCGCGAATTTCGAAACAAACAAACAAACAAAATCCCATGTGACGTCAAAAGTGTTATTGTGAGTACATGGCGAATTGCAGTGTTGTAGGGTCATCGAAAGAGTGATAACCAAAACGTTCCATATTTTTGAGTCTACTAGAAATCTTACGTTCAGATTCACTAGAAGGTTTAAGATTTAGTATTGGTTTAAATTAAGATCTTACAGTCGATCAGTTATGTTTTGACAGGTTTTTGTCCTGTCATTGTTAATAACTCGTCATTAAGAACTTATGAATTATTCTGATACTTCATCGGTTTGCTTGGTTTCCATATGATTTCTATTATTGTCGCAAGTACGTACTGAAATTGCCCTTTTCTTTATAAATTTGCGAAAAAGCTTAGATATAAATTCATAGTATAAAACTTAGTTGTCTTATTCTTACACTTGCCAGTTTAAAACTTTTGGTTGTCAAATTAGACCGGACTAGCGTTGGAGAATCTGGGCGATAATTTCTAATCAATTAACTTTTTAAATAATGTGAAAAAGCCTCAGATTGACATAAGTAAGTTCAATAATAAAGTTTTTGCGGTAACTGTGCTTATATCCATATACGACAGCGTAAACTCGAGATTCCTTAAAACGGTCTTACAGATACTTATCATATGCGAACGTAAAATCACTATGGTGCATATCTCCTACTACTAACTCTACTAACACTATAATGTTAGAGCTATTTTATATAAATCTACATTGTAGCTTCATAAATAACATGTACACATTTAAAACCATAAAACGGCGTTTATTTAGATAATATAACGATTTATCACCGAGTTACTAAAGAATTATAGAAAAGTTTATGGTTGACACATGGTGTATGAGCGCCGTTAATTTTCTTAATGGTTAACCAAAGCAGCGCTTCCTTAATATATTAGTGTAGTTGAAAAGGAGTTTTTGCAGTAAGAAAATGCGTGTTTCCTCCCATTTATACTTTTCTCTTCTTTTTCGTTCTCTTGGTCTTCAACTCCATTTTTCCCATACTTTATGTTGTGCTGATGTTTCTGGTTCATCGTGCTCGCAACGTTTTGTCCTGAGCTTCTGCTCCTGCAATTTTTCTGGAGATTCAAAAAGTATATAGGTAACTTGTTAAGGTTTCGTAAACGATTCAGTCCAGAAATTAAAATTCTCCATTTAGCACCTTTTCTTGCTCCTCCTTCTTGAACACCATATAGTCAGTTTTTTCTTGCTGATTCTTAGGGTCTCTGAATAAAATTGAGCAGCAAAAATGTTGATATAAAATATAGTAGAGCTGGCAATCAGCGAAACCAAAATTACCTTTGTAATTATGGTGTTTTCATTTCTTTTAGAAATCACCGAATATTAACAAAATGATTTAAATGTTCTCGGTAATGTACATTATTTATACAGACAGACATTATTGTCTATTATTCCGTTTGTGGTCTAAGGAATATAATGTTTCTTTAAATGAAATAAATAAATAAATGATGGCCTTTCATCACGCGATACTTAGGTTTAATGATACTCCATCGGGAAGTCTGTTAAATATTATATTCCGAGTTATTTTGTTTTTCTCTGCTCTTTCGAAAGAAGTTTTATGGGAGCAAATAATTATGAGCAGTTCTCAAGGAACCTAACATTAAAAATTAAAAGAAAATCAATATTGAAAAACGTGAGTTACAATTTTGGATGGTAGAGATCTTTACGAAATGTTTTGATTTTTTACTAAGGGTAAGTCTTCTCGAAGCCGCCCTCTCTCGTTTTTATTTTTCGTAAACTTTCTTTAGACCATTTCTAATATGAGCTTCACGGAGGTGAGAATTTTTACTGTTTTTGGCGGTAAATTACCTAAGAATGTTAAGGACGATCATGCCGCTCCCCAGATGTGGGAACGACTAGTTTAGGTCTGTTTTGGTAAACGTAGCACACACGAAGTATAAAAGTTCGATATTAAATTTTCATTTCTTTAAAATGTCGCTTAATGACAGCCTGTCTACAAAAGGGTTTCCTTTCGAATACTGGGTCTTTGTCAGAAATCACTAACAACTTGCTCAACAGTTTGTAATAAGAGAATTCCAATGTTCGCTCGTTGATGCCATCAAGCACCGGTCACAGCTGATTTACGTCTTCTGTCACAGGCTACACGAAAGCCAATTACCAACGATTAAATGACAGTAATTAGTTCTGTCATAATTAGCGGCCAATTGTTAACGTTTCGTTTGGTGGAGTATAATTAATTTAAAATAAGTAGGTGGCGCCTTGTCGTGAAATTCTGTGACAAATGACCTATTAATCTATTAGCTGAACGAAGAAGAGAATATATGTACTCCCTCCTTTGAGCGAGTAATCAGCTCCCACTACTAAAAATAGTAACAATACGTAATGTGCTTACAGGGTGAGTTTTGTAAAGTGTTACAAGGCGATATCTCAATAACGGATTAAAATATTTTCATGAAATTTTGGTGAGATATTAGGGAGATGAGGGAATATATTAAAACATATTTTTGACATTTACCGCCTATCGCTATTTTGAGGGGTGGGGGTAACTTGGGAATTTTAAATTACCACCATCTGCTAAAAAACTATGCAAGTCTGTAACTATGAACATTATAGGTTTGTTCTTTTCTGTTTCCAGGGAAGCCACACACAACCTTTTTTTGGTCCTTCGAGTTGGATTGTTCTCTTTATTTACATCGTCACATCTTAGTGAATTAGAATCTTTTTCCATATCATCTCTGTTAATACTAAAAAATTGGTTTATTAAAACTCAAATTACCGCAGATCTGTCTCTTTCTGCTTTCAATGAGTCGACATAACTCTAGTCGGAACCTAATTAATAACTCCAGCAAACTTTCGGGTTAAATAATTTTCATCTCGTACCTTATTGTATTTCCTTGTATTTGAGCGAGAGAAATTTTGGGCTCTTTATTTCTGAAATAATGCGCCTTCCTCTGGGCCCGAATTAGAGAATATCATCTGTCTCAGTCGCTCGGGGGTGAGAAGTTCGCTAATTTTCGCCGTATTTCGCACATTCGGGCGGATTAGTTCGTATTATTTTGCAAATTTAATTAGCTCCGGCGATTTGTCAAAAGTTTTAGGTGCTAACTACGGGCGTTACCTACAGGCCAATCGTTCTCTATTATTTTTAGTTAAAGTTTTAAAGTTAAAATTCTTTTGCATATATATATATATATATATATATATATATATATATATATATATATATATATATATATATATATATATATATATACAGTGACCGGCAAAAAGTTGGACACATATGGGAAAAATTTTTATTATTGGAATATTGAAAAAACTTTTTATGCCGATTGTCTCTGCATGATGGGTAACCTAAAAATTCATTTTGACATTTGTTACGTGATTACTCGTTTGCCGGCAAAATTGAAAAAAATATATATTGTCATGGAAAACGGGTATTAGGTGACAAGATATTGAAAAAAGTTATTAGAAAAAAGTGTTTAGATTTTAATTTTATACTCCTTGGCAAAGTCTGGAGCCAAAATTAAAAAAAAATATTTTACATTTTTTGAAAAAAAAAAAAAAAATGTACAATATTAGTTTCATATTCCCATGAATTTAATAAAAATGTGTTAAATGATCGAAAACCAAGGTAATAACCTATTATCTCAACATTTTTGTTATTACTTAAAAGTTTTATTTGATAAAATTTAAATTTTACCTTTTTTCTATGTACTTGGGTGTGGCCAGGCCCTGTATCTGGCAACCATTTTGGTAGACACGTTAAAATTTCTTCAAAATTAGAGCAAACGGTCTTTCGTAAGCATATTGTTCCAGAAGTAACTATAAATGGTAAATATGGTTGCCAGATACAGGGCCTGGCCACACCCAAGGACATGGAAAAAAGCTAAATTTTAAATTTTATCAAATAAAACTTTTAAGTAATAACAAAAATGTTGAGATAATAGGTTATTACCTTGGTTTTCGATCATCTAAAACATTTTTATTAAATTCATGGGAATATGAAACTAATATTGTACATTTTTTTTCAAAAAATGTAAAATATTTTTTTTTTTAATTTTGGCTCCAGACTTTGCCAAGGAGTATAAAATTAAAATCTAAACACTTTTTTCTAATAACTTTTTTCAATATCTTGTCACCTAATACCAGTTCTCCATGACAATATATTTTTTTTTCAATTTTGCCGGCAAACGAGTAATCACGTAACAAATGTCAAAATGAATTTTTAGGTTACCCATCATGCAGAGACAATCGGCATAAAAAGTTTTTTCAATATTCCAATAATAAAAATTTTTCCCATATGTGTCCAACTTTTTGCCGGTCACTGTATATATATATATATATATATATATATATATTACATATATATATATATATTACTTTCTTCATTATTCTTTAGCCATACATAATATATTTTTTATATGAAGTTTTCTTGGGTATAGGCAGGGCCGGATTGGCAGATTTTTTTTTACCGAGCTGAGTCCAGACCGGCCCCCAGCCGGCGCGGCCTCCTATAAAAAACAGAAACCCCAAAAATAAAAGAATACTTTGTTAGCCTTAAACAGTAAAAATAAAATGTGATTGTGAAAAAAATCATAGTTAATAACTTTCTCATTGTCACTTTTTCCGACTATAAAATCTATTACATCTTGCGCTTGACTTTATTTAAAAAACACGGTTTTGACGCACAACGAATTGTCAAATGTGGAACAATGTTCTACATTCTACCTACAGTTTCGACTTGTAAATTTATATCCTAATACCCGAACATTAAATATAATTTTTTTCAAAAATCCTTTTAACAAATGTTTATGTTTTTCAGTGTCGCGGGTAATTTAAGGCCAGTGCTGGTATATTGGACACTCGAAGTGGGGAAAGTTGGATGATTGCATGGGCAGCACTGAACGCGATTGCGTCGCACAGTGTAACGGATTTGATATTTCGTGCACATAGGACAAAACAGCGACTATCGAATTTTAATTTGTTTTGCCCCGAGATTATTCGAAAAATATCTGGAGTTTAGTCGTTTACTAGTTTTTTTCAAATGTATCATCGTAAAGTACTTCCTTATTAAATGAAAACTTGACTTGTCTGAGAGCAATAAAAAAGATGCGAAAATAACTTTAAAAAATTTATATGTGTTCTATAAAAATTCCTCTAAAATTACAAATTTTAGAGGAAATACTTGTGAAGTTTACTTACATAATTCCATATCATGGAATTTTAAAGAACCGTGGTCCCAGTCGAAGAGAAAACAAAGTTTGGTGTGGTTTTTAAAAAAATGCCTAAATATGCGGTCGTTGTTACATACATAAGATTACACAACTATTATACATTAGGAATATCCAAACATCCCATCCAACTTTGTCCGATTATTGAAAAAAAGAATATTTTTTTAGTAATGTCGCACATGCAGGAGTCCAAAGTTGCTTTTAAATGCCGCTTTGAAGATTTTCCAGGTATGTTATTAATCATATTAAATTTTCTAAGAAGTTACAAGTCAATTTTAACTAATTTAACTTTATCTAAGAAAAGTGGCTAGAATAATATTAAATAAAATATTCATGAATCTAAGTACCTACCTACATAGTTTTAAAAATACCTTATTATACCCAATTCGAAAATCTTATTTTATTAAATATTATTTTATTCTAAATTATAAGAAGTAGGTAATAAGTTAACTCATTAAGTACGCTTTGTAATTTAGTTACGGATGCCACTACGGGTGAAACGAGAGTAATAAAAGAGCAAAGAAAAAAGAAAATACAAAATGAACTTGCGATACTAATTAAAATGGACGTTGTAAACAGAGTGGGGGCACTACAAACGACGGCAATACTGCTAGAACTTTTTTTAGACATTACGAAAAATCAGCAGCAATCACTGGATTGAACAAAAATTTAATTAAAAAATTTGCTGTAATTTTTTAAGCCCTTTCTTCGGGTTGAAACTTAAATGTTGATACTTTCCGAGAATATTTGAGCGATACTGTAAAGCTGTACGTGTCATTATATAGTTGGTACTATATGCCATCAAGTGTTCACATGTTATTAAAACATTTCCTATATTCCAATTGGACATTTATCTGAAGAGGCACCAGAAGTTGGAAATAAAGAGTTTCGTAAATTCCGACAACATTACGCGTGAAAGCGAGGACGCACCGAGAATATTCAGGACATACTGCACAACTTGTTAATTTCTTTGAATCTCCTTATTTCCTTTATTAGACCGAAATAAACTGCGAAAAAAATTATGTGTTCTCAGAAACTGAAACACTTTTTAAAGTAACTAACGTTGAGGAAGACAATTCTGATAGATTAGTCTCCAGCTCAGATGGTGAAAATTAGGTTAATTAAAGAATGTTTTTCATAATTAATATTTAAGTCTATTTAACTTAGTTAGGTACTTTAAACCGAAAACAGTGTTTTTTTATTTATTTTGTCGAAAAATAATTATATTTTTTGAGCGACCGATACCTAGTAAGTTACTACACGTAGGTCTAAATTTAGTACAGTAATAACAAACTCCAATGTTTTTATGTTTTTATACGCCACAATTTTTCCAAAACAGCGAAGTAAAGTGCCAAAGTCCACGAATTTTCGATTTCGTTACACTGTGCGTCGGTTTAGTAATTCCTCGCTGACCAGGAATCACTAATCGAGGATTTAGTTGTGTACGGCCCAGTGTTGCCAACTCGTGGGGAATTTCTCGTTTTCTGGGATATCTTTAACGAAACTGGGAAAATTTCCTGTTTTTTTTTAACAAAAGTGGGAAATTTTCTATTAACAAACAATTTTGATACGTTTGAACGTTTGCTTTGCACATTCCTACTGAATAATATCCAAATATAAATTTGATACATACCCACATAGCGGAAAGCCCCAAAAAAGTTTTTATTTTAATTTTATTTCACACGTGAGGTAAATGATATTGAAAAATATAATATTTAATATAAAAAACAAATAAGTAAAAATTAATATACAAATAATAATAGGGAATATGCATATAATCCAAATAAATCTGAAATCTTTTTTTTATATTTGCTACATAAATTAAATGTTTATGGCGGTTGGTGTTATCCATTTATTTCGGCTTTTATTAAGAAAAAAAAAAGGATGTTATATTGCAAATTGTCGCGCGAATTTCGAAACTTGTAAAACGTGATCCCATTGGCTGTGTCATCAAAAGTGAACTTATGACTCATCATGAGTACATGGCGAATACCAGTGTTGTAGAGTCATCGAAAACTCACTAAAAATGGAATTTAATGCGTAACTCATCCAATGAAATATCTCTGCATTTAAAGTAGAAGGTTCCTAAAATCTTATTCATGTATACTTCAAGCCGAAATCGGTCCAGGAACCTTTCAATTTTGCAACAAAAATTGACATTTCTGCGAAATTTTGACATATCATCTTAATAATTTCGAGGAAATAAACTGCAATTCTTTGTTTTCATGGCAATCTTCGAAAATTCAAAAATTTTCATATTTTAGATGTCCCCGATGCAAATAACCCTATTTATTTATAACTTTAACGAGAAAATCAGTGATTTGAATTAGTGGGAGGTATTCTTAGATAATTAACGGATAAAATAAACCCAAAAAAATATCACTAAATAAGGTAAAGAGTGTGGAGTAATGTCGGTTAAAAATAGGATTTGTCGGAAAAAATCAAGAAAATTCGATTTCTACCCCTTAAATACGCTCCTGGATCAGTATTCATTTTAAAGTGTGATTATCCCTTTATAAGATAGTGTTGAAAAATTGGGAAAAAATTTAATAGGAAAAATACAGAGTGATTCAAATGTACCGATGTCGAGGGCAAAAAAATAAAAAAAATCGGAATTTAATCGGCGATTGCTCCCTTCTTATAGAGAATGAAGAAACTAAAAAGTAATGGATATTATATACTTCGACGAGGTCTTTCCGATGACGTATATGGGATTTTAAGTTGAACCATTTTGACCCCACAAAAAATTAAAAACCGTGAAAAATTTGGGTCAAAAATCTAAATTTCCAGTTTTTTCCAAATATTTCCATTTTCCAGTGATTCTTTTAGGTAAATGTATTGCAAAAAAAAAGTATTTGAGATTTTAAAGTTTCACTTATGAATCCGTTTTTCGATCTGATGTTTTGTTTTCGAGTTATTAGGTACCAAAGATGGTATTTTTCGAGCTAAAAAAATTCAAAACTTGCCATTTTCTGATCCTCACAAGTTTCAGTGGAGTTCTGAAGCTCCAGGTCCCATACAACCTCCGAAAATTTACATCGATTTAATTCACTTTTGCGACCTGTACCCGATTTCAACGGAAATCGTGGAAATTTCGACTTTGACGTTTAATAACTGCAAAACGAAACATCCTGTATAACTGAATTTTTTACCGAAGCTAGTTGAACTATTCCTCTATCAACCCAAAAAAATCGATTTCTCTCCCTCTGACCTCTGAAACCTGTTCGACTTTAAGTAAGCTTTACGTTAACATGTAGATTGACACTTATTTTTGCTGATCTGATGTCATTTTTAATTAAGGACAGATGGCTGTTTTTAAATTGTTATAAATTATACCGAAAACTAAACCTTTTTTTGAAGCTAAATTATCCTAGTAATTTTCTTCAAAATATTTTTTTTGGGATTGTAATGACTTCCTTAAACGATTAATGCAATACAAAAATATGTGAATATTCCTTATTTACATGGTTTTCAAGGTTTTTCATCTTTATGTTTGGGGTTGGGAAATCTTATGATTCGAAATGGGATAGAGTCTAAGTGGCTAGGCCTTCGGCCTTACCGGCCCCTTTGGGCGGGCGGCCCACATAGATTTTCTCGCTCGCTCGCCTGTTCCAATCCGGGCCTGCGCACATTGCGGATGGCCCCAAAAAAGTTTTAATTTTAATTCTATTTCACACGTGAGGTAAATGATATTGAAAAATATAATATAAAAAATAAATAAGTATACATTAAATGCAAATAATAAATAATAATTTACATAGTTTTCAAGGTTTTTCCTTTGTATGTTTGGGGTTGGGAAATATTATGATTCGAAGTGGGATAGAGGCTAAGTGCCCAGACCTTCGCCCTCACCGGCCCCTTTGGGCCGGCGGCCCACCGAGATTTTCTCGGTCGCTCGCCTGTCCCAATCCGGGCCTGGGTATAGGCTATTGTGTAAAACCAAACATAAAATTTAAAACTTCACAACGTTTCGCATATTGTACAATATTGTGGTTCAGGCTTCTTAAACACTTGGAATGTGTGCATTTACATGATCTAAAAATGCTTGTCAACACTATTTTCTGGGGATTCCAAAAATATATAACTCGTTAAGGTTTTGTTAATGATCCTGTTCAGAAATTCGTAAAAACTAACATGTAAAATTTTTCTACTTAATGTAGTGGGTTTTGATAGATTCGCTTGCGGTGCAGTTCAAATAATATTTCCAGGAACAAACAGAATTTTAAATCCAACTATGAAGAAAGAAAAACACGAAAAAATATATTCCCATATTAAAAAATCCCCCTTGCGCGATAAAATTTACAATATTCCTGTCATTTTCGTCGTTACCCATCAAAATATTATTGCCACACACTTTCCACACACACAAACGTCTGTCAGCGACAGGTGCGGCTCTTTTAAGTCTGTCTTTTGTGGTTACGAGAAACCGGCATATTTTGTCGCCTCAACCAAAACACGCTGTCATTAGTGTCATTTCGTTTGGCCCATTGACATTCGTTATCGTCATTAGATGCGTCTCGTCGAGCTACCGGGACATGCCTGTGGATCCCGACATAAACGAAACTATTTGGGGAATTTGTATATTCTTTCTACTTTTTTCATAGTATAGGAGTTGTTTAAATAAAGAGTGCTATCGAAAAATGCTCATGAAAATTACATTCGGTTTTTACCAGTTTCTGGACTGAATCTTTAACAAGTAACATATTTCTTGAACCTCCAGAAAATTGGCTAACAAATAAAGCAATATTCGCGAAAATTCGGCATGGTATAGAAGATACACTTAATTAAATAAACAGTTTGTATTAAAATTGTACCATAAATATCAAGTTTTGTTTTATTAATTGAGTTTTTACGAATTTCGGGACAAAATCTTTATTAAAATCTTAAGAAAATTCCTTCTCTGATAAAGCAATATCCACGGAAATTCGGCATATCATAGAAGAACCCAAATACAAGTTAAATTTTTTTAAACCGTAATCCATGCGGAGGCGTTTTAATAAACATGTTTAAGTATCGTTATCCCTCTAGTAAATACTGCCGAGAGATTTAAAATTTATACGCAGCAGGAAATATCCCATAATGCCCATATCTCTTTACCCATTGAGAATTCAATGCCCTCGTTGAAGAAAACTGCTAAACTGCACTTCAAACCGAGCCTATTAAAATACCTTTTGTAAAAATGTAAAGCTTGGATAGTTGGAGGTCGCCATATTTTTCGAGCATTGGCATTTTATATATATAAAAAAGTGCAGTCGATTAGGTTATTTCCAGGGCACCCAGCAGTCAGGGATTGTAGTAAGTAATAACTTGAGGAATTTTGCATACACAGCGAGCCAAATAAACTATCTATGACATGAAATACTTTGTGTTCGTTTCCGAAAAATATGCAAGAAAAAACCACGAACGTCATAGGCATGAACACATCACGCCTGTATCTTCTGAGGTTTCTTTTAGCAACCTAAAAGCAAACCTTTTGTTAGAGAAGTATCGCGGATGCCCACTCTAACTGAAACTTCGTTTTTTCGCACCCAAATCGTTTATTAATGTTTTAATAGGTTCTCTTGCTAAAAATAAAAGGAAGTTTCGCCAGAGTAGTGCTTTCCAACACCCCAGAGCGTAAAATATCTCGATAACTATCGGTTCGTGGCATTTGCGATAATAAAATTTTAAAGGGGTTTTGTTTTGTAGCCTTTTGATGGCGTCTGCTGTTATGTTTTCGTAATTAACGTTATACCTTTGGCACCGGTAAAAGGCGAAAAGTTATGAGATATAGAAAGTTTTAATGTCCTGACATCGGGACCCGGTAATATTAAGAAAAATTTGATCCTTAATGCTTTGTTTCAAAGATAGAGGTGTCAAATTTATTAATTTTTAGTGTTCTGTGCTTAAATTAGCAAAAAGGAACACTCACTTCGGTGTCGGTGCGTCAGTCCGTCTGTCAGTCCGGGGGTTAATTTCAAGGGGTAAGTTGGGAAATGGAAAAAATAATTTTTCAAGGGCATCGTGTTGGGTGTCAAATGAAAGCTTATTGAAGCACGAATTAAATAATGTATATGATGTATTTTTTTGTGCATTTTTTAAACATTTTTCGGGAAAAACGCTTAAAAATTGCTGTCCCCCACCCTCATCACCAAAAGAATCACTCAGAAAAATCTGAAAAAAATCATGAACATTGAGAATTAGGTGTAGATTGAGCCAAAATTATCACGATTGAAAAATTCTAGCACGATCAGTTGTTATAAACAATTTAATTGTTTATTTCCTTATAACTGCTGAACCATTGGTTTTAGAGAAAAAGTTGTTCGACAAAAAATATTTCTAACGACGTAAGAAACAACTTTTGTCCTTACACGTTTTTCAAAATGCAATTAACCGATTTTTTTAAAAATATTTTCATAATGGCTTCAGCAATAATTTTAATGAAGTTTACGTCCTGTAAAGTACCTAAATTAATCATACTATAATTCTAACCATGAAAATAATTACAAAGTCGATATTAGAAAAAAAAACCTGGCCATGTTGTTAGTCTCAAAATAAACAGTTCATTACCGTGTTGATTCATATCAAACTGGCTCGAGAATTAAAACAAACATAGTTAAAACATATCTTCCACCTAATTGTGCAGGTCCGTCGGTTTTATCTTTGGTAACTATCGATAAAATACACCTTTAAAATCGACAGGTTTACGGAAAAGCCCATAAAAACGCCATGTCGTATCTTAAGGGAACGTTAACGCGTAAAATGAACATATTTCTGGCAATCTGCTGTCATCATCTGTTTTTTCTTTAAATTGTAATGCTCGTTTTAATTTCAATTGAGATTCAATGGAGCTTCTGCAATCTCTACTCCAATCAAAGAGTTTATACCAAAAAAATTAGATTTTTTTTGGATCAAACTCACCCCCAAGATGGCGATGCACATTGGTATCAAAGAATTAATTACCTCGACAAAAATATGCAATACCGATCACGGCTAAGTAACTTTATAATATCATAGGTATTTACTACAATAATGATGGGTGTTCGATCCGTATACTATTTGTATTTAGGTGACGAGAAGCCGGAATACCACGGGCTAAAATTAAATTTTAATAAAATTATACTTTAGCTATTTATTTTCTGTGTTCCATCAGAGACTGCAGTCATTATCAGTCCACAGTTATTACTAACTTAATAATTACAATATTACAAAAATTAAAATAAATTCTTAATAGAATAAGCTTTAAATTTAAACAAACGTATTCCTTGCAATGTTGGTCTACAGCTGCCATTTCGAATTAATTTTGACCCATCGTTGGATTCCCTAATGGTATCAGCTACTTGCTTCTAAATCTGTGGTTATGTACCTATGTAGGTAGATTGCATTTAACTTTTACGACGTCATGTTTTAATCTCCTTTTAATTGTGTGTGTTCAGGATGTTAATTTCAATTTAATGAGCTATTTAAGCAAGACAAATGCGCCTTATAGACGTTTACGATTTGGCCTGCAAGAGCAAAGCTAAAAATGTCAACAGTTAAAACGTCAACAGATTCTATATTAAGCCGCCGGCCGGCCGCGGCTCTGGTATTTATTTTCCTCGAAAAGTGTCGCGAATTTGCTGAATTATTGGGTACTCGGGGCATTAACACTCAGTATAAAATAAATATCGCGATTTAATGATTAAACGGAACGGAAAAGGACATTCTTGCTCGAAAAAAATTGTACATTGTACAAGTTTTGAAAATGACTCTTTTCCCACGAAGGCGAAGGCCACGACTCGAACGAGTGTGAAAGGGTATTTCCACGCCCACCCCCAAATGCAAAATTTATTAAAAATTAACAGAGTTCTGAGTTTCCTATGAAGAGTTCTATAATTATTTTTATTTTTATTAATAGTTCCGTTAAAATAAAAGTAAAACAATATTTTAAAAATGGGGGCTAACTTCATGCAGCCCCCCTTTATTTTCAAAAACAAAAGTTTGGTCACAGTGCCTAATAGCTCTGAAGGAGTTCCACAGTTCTTAACAATTTTCGAGGCCAGTACTCTTACCAAAAAAATTGTATGTGTGTAGTAAAAAATTCAACAACAAAATGTCATTATCTTTATGCAGAACTGTAGAACTATAACAGCACTAACGGGAACTTATAAATTTTGAGTCAGAATTCTTGTTAAAAAATATTTCACTGGGGCCAAGTTCACTCCTTTTTACGAGTCAAAAATTCAAGTTGTAAACAACAATATACCATTCTAATTCTACAGAACTGTAGAACTATTGCAGCATTACCGGGAACTCATGAGTTTTAAACTAGAACTCTTGTTAAAAAATATTTAATAGGGGGGGGGGGGGGTGTATAAGAGATAGGTCTGGCGGATATTGGTATGTTCCTAAGTCAAAAGAACGTTAGCTTGGGTGCAAAACAATAACTAGCTTAAATTAAGGCACTTTTACATAGTTTAAAAAATGCCTGTGTACGTATCATCTCTATTTATCTACGGGATATCCAGCGGTTAAGAAACTCAACCTAATCTTTACTGCAGAAGACAGTAAGCAAAATAAGATACAGTCGGGTGCATTCTTTAATTGGTACAAGCGAAATGGGATGAAAATTAAGAACGACATTGCTGCATTACTGCCGCAGAGTAGATATTGATAATAGGTTTATTTTGGAATGTGCATATTTTTCATTTATGAAAAAGCAGTATTGACAGCTCCCTTATGCTTTATTTTTGAAAAAACAATGTATTTTCAAAATTTTAAGTGTTTTTACGAGAAAACTTATCACGGATTACGAATAGGTCGAATTAAAGTCTTGTCAGGGCTAAAATTGAGCTACTACTGAATAATTTTTGAGTTTTTATCCTCCTGTTTAATCCTGAACACTCTATCTCTAATGTAGAAGGTTAACAACTATACATATTGTTTTGGTATCATTCTATTTACTTTGTTGATTAGCCCTTTGTGCCAAACTTTATCAAAAGCTTGATCTACGTCAAGGAAAATAGTTGGGCAGATTTTCTTCTAGTGTCTTTTTTATGATGTCTGTTATTCGACGGATTTGATCTATCGTGGAGTGCTTACATCTAAAGCCAATTTTGGAATAATTGGTAGTAGTAGGACGTAGTAGTGACATGGGACTGTAAGATTTGGCTTCATTTGGTGATCTGCCTGGTTTTGGTAGCATAATGACTTCAGCCACTTTCCAGAGGCCAGAGACATGTTTAAATATAAATTGTGCATTAATTAAGTAAGTCATCATAACTATGCCTTTCTTTGATAGTTAAAGAAATTAATTTTTTCATCAGCCGATTGGTTACTTTACCAAATAAATGTGGATACCCAGGTGATATGAGTATATACTGCAGATATACGAATCCTTACAGTTTGTAAATAAAACCACGCTTCGTAGTACCCTCCTCAGTACGTGCTCTATGCGTATTTAAACAGGAGAATGCGTAATTACATTAATCTGGCCATTCGAGTGCCGAACATGGCCTCCTCTAAATGCCTATTTATCGGCAGTAAAACTGGCTTAAAATCGTTTATTTTGAGATTTGTAAGAAGATACTATGCCGCCGGGAGTGTAACAAACAAAGCACGAGCAATAAATTTCATTTATAAATCGATGGAGAAAGTATATCTTCAGAAGGAGAGAGGAAGAGTTGTACCTATAAATATTTTTTAATCTGAAAAAACCTGTCATGGAAAGAATCAAACCTATATACATGGCGCCACCTGGAATGTTTTGATTCAAAATTTTGTCTCCAAATTCAACACTGTAGATTACCTAGCAAAGAGCATATTATTTACAATATTTACGTATTTGTTTTGTCGCCAACACTACATTATCTCACGCATTGGCAAACTGGGCAAAATTTAGTCAGCATGTTTTCATTTGAAACCGTCTCGTGATAAAGATCCGCTTTTTCCAACATTGACATTTGGCATTGGCAACCACCACATGGCGTTGAACAAGATGTGGGTCACTTGTCATCCTCAGCATTATCACCATTTCTCTTTCTCCCATTCCCGTAATTTGCTTAGATGTTGATGCAGAGGCGTTTTTTGTAGCGTTATTACCCTAGTAATTTTCTTCAAAATAATTTTTTTGGGTTTGTAATAACTTCCTTAAACGATGTATGCAATAAAGAAAATATGTGCGTATTCATTTCGTATCAATTTGGAGAATTATTTTTTAAATCCTCATCCATAAACTATTGCTCTTTAAAGAATGACCCACACGTACGACTTTCAATTATCCTCTGTTTCACATTTCCATTTAATTCCTCTTCTTATTCCAAACAATAGTAGAAATCCCATGCACTGCCGTGCATAGCGACTGTATCCAATTTCGCTCAGCTCTCCGCGAGACTTGAATACCGTAACATCGTTCGTCGGCTACCACAAATCCTCTTCAATTTTACGCTGGTTTGCAAACAGCGGAAAGCAAATTAGAACTAGGCTCTTCCTTTCTCGCATTTCACTTCTTTGTTTTTCAGTTAAGGTCGAAACTGTTAATCTTGAGGAATAAGTGTTTTGAGAAAAGAAACAGCAAACCCCCAAATCTCGCGAAAAGAACCATTAAAAATATCGAACCAGTTGACCGAACGCCCTATAGGTGTCAGATAGTCATTAAACAGTCTCCAATCCAACCCTTTAACACGTCGAACAAAGCTTCAACCCCCTACAACACGTAGATTTATTAAAATCTCCAGGGTTGCGAACTTAAGAGATTTTCTACTCAATCGGGTAGATTGGAATATTGGAGTATTTTATTAGCAATTACCTCACGCCGCGTCAAGTTGTTTGAAATTGAATTCCGGGCAAGAATTGCTTGTGTTTGTGTATTTACTTAAGCTGTTCTTAGTAACACTTGTTTTTTCTGTAACTCGAAACAGTTTCATACCCCGATTTACAAAAAAAATCACTTTATTTCGCTTAAATATCCGTCGGTCGAAATGAATGTACTATTCTGGTAGATTTCTGGTAGATTTAAGCAGATTTGCTTTGTTTTCAACCCTAAAATCACCGGATTTTGTCACTTTTGTTACCGACTTTCTGGTCTTGACGTGGTGTTAATTAGTTTGGGAGAATTTTTGCCGATGCGAAATTAATCTATTTTTTTATATTTTTCGCCAATGAAATGAGTTGTGAATGTTAAATAGCGTGTCTGGGAGTTTTATTAAAGTTTGAACTACCCGAGATGATGAATTCTAAATAGTCTTTCCTTGTTTTCATAATCAAATTTTAATAATCTGTGGGAAAATCATGCTGTATTACGAAATTGAGGAACTATGCTTTTTCCCTAGTCTAACCATTGCCTGTTTCTTGATAGAAAAACCTCTTTGATTCTATCACAAGCATTCCATTTTTCGTAAATTTTTACAGACATTAACGAAGTCCAGTGTTTTAGTTCTTTATCAGGCTCGGAAAAACTTCTTAAATTTAATTTAGTTAACAAATACTCGAACAGTTTTTTTTTGTAATTTTGTATGCATTGTTGGTTTTAAATCAATAATAAGAAGGATTGAGACTTTAGGAATACTCTGTTTAAGTCTTTTTAATCTGTGGAATGACATGTCCACGTCTCACTTCGCGTAGGTTAGCTCTTATTGTCAATTTAGCTTCGCCTCGCACTTGTCTCCATTTTATTATAGTGACTTACGTCGTATCTAATAATATAATGAAACTATTCTTCGTCGGACTGCTATAAAAATAGGACAAAGCAGGGTCATATCTTCATTTTTCCATTTCCACATTTAAAACTTTTATGTGGTGAAAGCTTTTATATTCGTTTTATTACCTAAATAATAAAAGTTTTCATGCACCGGGTCACAAATTATATTTGAGGATGGCGGACAGTAATAGAGAATTATAGGAAAGTATATTCGTGACACGAAGAATGGTGGTCACTCAACAACATCCATATACATAATATATGCATAAACAAGACCCATTAAAAAGTTGGAGGATTTTCCTATGATGTGGTAAAGGGTACTTTACTTAAACAACGGAAAACTCTGCATCGAATTTTGACCAAGGATCTGGCCTTGCACACGTAAAAAATTCAACTCATGAGTAACCCCCAGAATATGGTCATCGCCGCACAGTGAATCGTTTGATGGAAGCTAGAGGGACAAAATTTTCATGACTAGTAAGTGGCCTTCTAAAATGCTCAGTATGCCGTATTTGTTTTATTTTACTTTCTCTTTCTGGAGATGAGCTCTGCAACTAAAGCCAACTTCTGTTGACTCTGTGTTTGTAATAAGTCCGAAACGCGCCTTCTTTTGGTCTTCAAAGACGTATCTTCAGATATCACTTTGGGTCTTCCTTGCATTCCTGAACTGTAAGGTTGTCTTTTGTCTTAAAAATACACTTTCCCTAGTCTAACCATTGCCTGTTTCTTGATAGAAAAACCTCTTTGATTCTATCACAAGCATTCCATTTTTCGTAAATTTTTACAGACATTAACGAAGTCCAGTGTTTTAGTTCTTTATCAGGCTCGGAAAAACTTCTTAAATTTAATTTAGTTAACAAATATACTCGAACATGTTTACTTTTCGGACCGTTTTTTCATGTTTAATCCACTCTTCGGATAATTCTCGTGCACTAGACTGTGTATTATAGCTGAAATTTTTCACTGAATTTTCAAACATCTTTTGCGACCACCGCTATTAAAATAATTTGAACTGTGGTAGGTGCTTTTTTACAAAAACCAGTCCGTTTCGTTCTAAAATTACTAAAACATACGACCATTTTCCGATCCATTACACACAATCTAATATCCAAGAGAAAAAACACGCACCTGTTTCTACAAGGCGTTTAAAATCAATTAACGAGCGCTAATTATATTTTATTATACCTTTGATTTTTCTATTTATATCTCGATTTTTTTTAACTCTTATTGATCGACTATCATGGCGGTCGTTTTAAAAGCCCCATCAAGATATCGGCTGAATTTACATGCAATTATGTCCAAGCCATTATTGACATATATATATATATATATATATATATATATATATATATATATATATATATATATATATATATATATATATATATATATATATATATAAATGCGGCGGTTTGTTTTATACGTGTACAGGGCGTCTCCAAAAAGCCTGCAAAAATGCTACCGCCGAAGATTTAGAAATAAGGACAAACATGTAAATACCATTATTTACATTTTAGAGCAATCTCAGGTTCAAGGGTTATTCTTAATATTGTCTGGTTTGTTATCAGTTATTGCAGTACTTATCAACTTTCGCCCCAATCGCTAAAAGCAATCTCTCTCTTTTTTTCATTTAGAATAATAGATATTTTTAACAAATTTTTGACGAAGATCGCGCCCTTACGAAGCAGTTTTAGACTAAGGTAACTTGAGCTTAATCGCCCTATTTTGGCCTCAAGGCTATATGGTAGGATCATGCACAAACCTGTTAGAGACACCTTGTATATAAAAGTACTTTTCGTGTCCCACGTTCAACGGTATATTTAAATAATTATTTCTGAACTTGTTGGAACAGATGGTGGATTAGGTGTACTGTTTTTGTTTAATTGCAGTTATCGAGAAAAGTAGATAATAATTAATACCCATATTATCAAATAGCTCATTATGTAACCAGTTAGAAAATGCTTTACTTTGTTTGACCAATATAATGTTTGAGGGACCAGCGTAGCTATATGGATCTGTGCTAGTAGACAGTTGTCTGGGTTGTCATGATGTCGTTTTGAAGTTTTATTTGTAAAGAAATATCGCGTCACAACTTAAATTGTTTCTTTTAAAAATACCAAATATTTTAAATTTAAATATTAAGTGTGTTTACGGTTTTTTTGGTATTTCCTAATTATTTTTATCGTCTCGTCCTCGTATTAGAAATAAATAAATACATTTAACAACAATATTCACGAAGAGAAAAGGTGCATATTATTTAAATCACGCGGCTATGTCTGTGCATACATAAAAATAAAACAATAAAAGGAACCCAAACGAAGTAAATTGTAGTTGAAATGATGTTGAAAAGTTGTCAGAGAGAAAATAAATACAAACTATGTGCAGTACATCAGCATTACAGACATGTTTTGAGAAACAATAATGTTTCAGTGAAGTCGTGCGATGAAAGCTAGCAAAAAATAAAACTGAATGTCTTGGATAAACATCTGAAAACAATAAGAGGATATCGATGGGGTTCGAATAGTTAATGAAGTATAGGTATGTGTATAATAAAATGTTATATTTTGCTTCAAAATGGATCCAAATTAAAATCCAATATACATCATCAGAAAGAGCTCGTCGAAATACATGATATCCATATTTTTTAGTTTCTTCATTATTTATAGGAAGAGAGCAATCGCCGATTAAATTTCGATTTTTTTGACTTTTCCACTCGATATCGGTACCTTTAAATCACTCCATATTTTTTCCTATCTACTTTTCAAATTTTTAATCGCTATCGTATAGAGGGATAATCAGACTTTAAAATAAATACAGAATGGATCATCCCGGAGCGTATTTAAGGGGTAAAAACTGAATTTTCTTGATTTTTTTCAACAAATGCTTTTATACGTTTTAGTAACACACCAGAAGAAAGCTAAAAATGAAAAGCTAACCGAAAAAATCCCACTTTTTTCTTCATATTTACACGTTACTGACTTGTTCAAAGATTTCTTTTAAAATATCCCAAGATAAATATTGAATGTTTGAGTTTACATATGCAAATCGAAAGGCGTTTAATTACCTATTTCATTTACATGCTAAATACATATATATTTACTCTCAAATATTGTCGGGTAAACGAATATTAATTTTTAGATATTAGGAGTCGTTAATGAACTCATCAACAACGGTAGAAAATGCCTTTTATGGTCGGTCAAGTTCGTCATTAAGAATTTTAAATTTAAATGATCTTGATTATTTCCGTTTTTATTTTTTTTGGGTAATTCTGTTTTTCCCAAAAATGTTGACCTCACCACGTTAAAACATTTTTCCTGTTTTTCACATTCTGTCGTTTATGTCTTTATATATTCTTCCATTGTCTTCAATTATTATTAATCCCAAATACTTGAAGTTGTATACTTGTTCTATTTGTTGTCCTTGTAATCATTATGTGGTTTTTCTTTGTACTTGATTTTATCATGCTTCATTAGTTCTTCGTCTAGTATTTCTAGGTTTTGTTGTAGATCCTTTTCTGATTCTGCTACGAGTAGTATGACCATGTTATCTGCGAACATCAATTCAGTAATCTTTGTTTCTTTTATTTGTCAATATCCAGTCTTGATTTTTTCATGCTCTTTTTTGCTTCTTTTATTATTTCATCCAGGACTACTAAAAATATAACAGGACTATACTGTCTTACTCCGACCGTTGGCCTTGTAGCGAATTCTCTAGACTCTTCAATATTTGTCCGGCCTGTATTTACATTATCCTTATACATACCTTTTATTATTTCTATTTTTATTCGATCTATTTCTCTCCTTCTTAAAATTTCCAATATGTCTTCGGATTCTGTCGAAGGCCTTCTCTAGATCTATGAAACAAATATGTATGTCTCTGTTTTTATTTATACATCTTTCACTTGCTTGTCTTATTGTGAAAATTAGATCTTATGTGCTTCTGTTCTTCCTAGATCCACATTGGGTGTCTTGTAGTGTTGTCTATATCTTATTTCTTAGTTTATTTTCTATTATTCTAGCTAGTATTTTTCCAGGGATAGTTGAAAGCGTTATTCCTCGATAGTTACTGCAGTTTCTCTTATCTCCTTTTTTGTATATTGGCAATATAATGCCTGAATTCCAATCCTTTCGTATTTTCCTATTATTTGATATGTTATTTATCAATTCTGTTAGCTGTTTTGAGCCTTCTTTTCCCATATATTTTATCATCTCCGGTGCTTTTCCTATTCTCAACCTTCTTATCTCTTCTTCCACTTCTTTTTCTTCCATTTTTTTCTATTTCTTCTAGTTGATGTGTCTCATTTATTTCCGATTTTAATTCTTGACCATTGGTTTTAGTATTAGTCCATAAAACAATTTTAGGTTTTCTCTTTAGTTTCCTGTCATCTTATGGCCAAATTTTTCCCAAGACTCTTGTTGTGCTTTTTTGATTTTTTCTTTTACTTCTTTTCGATTTTCTGGACTGTATTGGCGACTAGAATTAAGAACGTGGCGTCCTCTTCAACCGATTCGCTAACTACCACAGCAGGGAATGTTTTCGTTTCGTCTTTGCCTTCATTACCTTGTTATTTGGCATCTTTGTCAAGTTTGTCGTCTAATGAGCCCTTCTTCCCCGTTAAAAACCAGCTGATTGCAGCTGGCTTCCTTAATATGAGTCACAAATAGCGTTCTAATAATTAAAAACAGAACAGCAAAATTAATAAAACTATTATACCAATTAACAACGACTAGCAGCATCCTTGAACCAATTAGGAAGAAGTAAAAGTGTCAAATTTATCAGCCCAAAACATTTGGCAACCATTTATGTCGGAGTTCCAACACCGAAAGCGTCATAATTAGCCGTGATTTATATGTTTCCGTTCTTTTGAAATATTTTTGAATGTCGATGTCATTCCGCGTGAATATTTAATTAAATTACTATTTTTTCTGTTGATTATGTTGTAATTAAAACTAAAAATAGGCTCTGAAATTATTACTGGAAATGGTCCGGTTCTAGTTAGCAAAAATGTTTTTATAGTATATTATATATCATGAGACTAAAATGCCCCATTTAATCCCGCGAGTGGAGTTTGTTATGAACCACTTTTGTGTTGGAAATTTCTAGCGCAGCAAAAAAACCGTTTCAATATCATTTTTATTAGAAATCCCCCCACATAATAAAAGCAACTATAATCGACACATTTTGAGCTCATTCAGCGAAAATCCTATACGGCCGTCTACCACACTTTTTATAAGGCCAATTATATTTATAGTATTATAGTCCAGGAGCAATTGAATCTATTTTACCGGTCATTATTATTATTATTTTATTATTATCACAATAGGGAATATGCACGTTCTTTTTTCCACAACTGCTCAGATGATTTTTCTTACCTGTAATATTAGGTACGTTTCAATCCAAGTTTCTTAAAAAAGGGTTATATTTAAGCTAAAAAGGTATACTTGTTCGATCTTGATATCTCTAACCGTTTTTGAGATATTTCCATTTAAACATCACAATGCATGAAAAAATCAAAGTAATTAAATTCTTATTTTAATTAACACAGTGCCATAAATTATAAACAATGCAGTTAAGACAAGCAAGCTCATTTTAGTACATGTTAAAAATGATCACCGTTTACCTCAATACGTTTTAACTGAATTGTTTCTAATTTATGGTATTGTGTTAATTAAAATACGAATTATATCTACGAAATATCCCGAAAACGGTTAAAGAAGATCGTTGCAGTATAACTTTTTAGCTTAAAGATAACCCTTCTTTGAGCAACTTGGTTTGAAACGTACCTAACATTACAGGTAAGAAAAAAAAATCATAGGTATATTAAACCCAGTGTATGTAACTAGCGCCCTCTATTGTGAAACTTAAAAATGTTCACAAATTCTTATTTCTCACCTATAAACACATAATAATGCCCACTTTCAATTCGATACATTGGCATGGATCCGTTTTTAAATTATGACTTATTTTCTCAAATAAACTTTCACTTTCAACATCCTGTTTCTCTATAACGAATATCATTTCGAACAAACTTCTATGACTTAATCGCTCTAGTTTGATGTCTAGTCTCTCCAGTTGCTCTATGTAGTTATGGTACATCCTGTACATCGTAATATACTCTTGTGGTATCTAAGGATTAAGTATTTATGAAGTACAACGTATCAAGAAATACTTCTGTAGACGCCGAATTCGATAAAATTGCAATGCACATGCACAACTTCAGGGTTCCTCAAATTGATCACTTGCCCTCAGACTACAATACCGCATTTTTTATACGTCCAATTACCCTTATTACAGCCGGTTAAGAGTCGTTTTGAACGCATTTTTCGGTTTTTCCTCGAGATAACAACGCGGCAATTTGGTCCGAATATTACTCCCCAAGGTGGGTTATTTTTCCCTAAATGTGGGAGAGTCTCCATTGTCTTTGGGTTGTTTTTTGAGCCTGAAGATAAGGAAAACGTATGGGTACGTCTATTTTTATGCCTATTATTTATACTGTATATTAAAACATTATTTTTCACACTGTAAAAAGTACACTTAAGAAATAATGCTCTCTGGGCTAATTTAAATTAAAAAAAAATTAATTTTCATGGCCGAATTTTAACTTATGGTTTTATTTAATCACCTATAACTTCTACACTATGCTGAATGGAACGAATAAAAAAACTGAATTACAGTAATAGATTAAAATTTGCCTATTACAAAGTCATTTTCCACCAAAAGGGGCATATAAATATTTAGTTACACAAGAATGGGTGTTCCCAGCCTTCGACTACTAGAAATGAGGCTAAAACATACCTCATTACCTCCATGATTAAGCAAATTAAACCCGTGACATATTAGTTTATAACATAGACACTCGAAAAGTCGTAAATACACCAATTGAGGCCGTCACCGACAACGAATAATAAATTCTCAGTAATTGTCTATGCGTTTATTAAAAGAAAAATCAAAAATGTGCATACTAATGCGCATCGGGGTGTTTAACACTTGCAGGAATCCCGCTTGCTTATAAAATACATTGAAAGCGCCATAAATCAATTTAAGAAATTATCAGGAATAAGCATGAGAAAAATTAATTATTACAAATTGTTGCATAATTGAAGACGAGAGAGAGAGAAATTCTTAATAGATTTATTGGATGTACAGATGTAAAGAATAAAAACTGAATTACGACACTTAATGGGTTGGGATTGGATAATAAAAATGTTAATAAACTGAAGTCGATAATATTCCAAGAATTTCTATTAAAAAAAACTTGAAGATTAATAAATATCGGTGTTGATTTTGAAATTACAAGTACTTTCAGTCAGCGCTGTATCGTCGACTTAAATTTTTATTCTGTAAAGCAAATGCAAATCTAGTTAAACAGGAATCTAATGAATTTTAAATTGTTTTAAAAAATAACATTGAAAATCTTAGCGTAAGAATTGGTGAAAGGGATTTTACTGTAAATTTTGAATTTCATTTGACAATTATCGATGGTAGTGTATGTCAGGCGCAGCCCGTGAGTTTTTTAACAGGTGGGGCAAGTGGGGACTGATAAATGAAAATTTTTCGAAAATATATTTTCTCGAAAACAGAACTTTTTTAATAATACAGATATTCAACAACTAGGGATGTTTTCAAATTTTTTTTTCTGAAACCAGCTTCGAATTTTTTTAACCACTTTTTGAAACTAATTTATGTTACAACATTTATTTTTATAAAATTCGCTATTGAAATCCTTTTTCTACAAGGCTCTAGGGGAGCCCCCCCCCCCTAAATCCGCCACTGACTGTTAAAGCCACTGTTAACACGAATACTCAAGTACTAGTACTACACTACCACACAAAGAACACAACACAAATATTAAATAATATCGAAAAACATATTATTCAAATACAACAAAATTAGGAAAGCCCTTCTTAAACTAACTGAAAAAAATCATGAACATTGAGAATTTGGTGTAGATTGAGCCAAATTTATCAGGATTGAAAAAGTCTAGCGCAATTAATTATTGTTATAAACAATTATTTAGTTGTTTATTTTCTTATAACTGCTGAAAACTTAAACAAAATACTTGATCCCTAATCAATCCACCCATCTTGCTTGCTTGAAACAAAGTCAACACCATTATTTTACTAAAAATAACACTTTTCAAAATATGAAAATAGTAAAGATTTCGGTCTATCCACATAAAAAAGGACTTTAATCTTTGTTATGGCCACAAACCGACGGTCAAAAAACGAAAGAAATAAAGTTTTCTCATATACCTCCCCCCTTAGAAGGGTACATATATTTTTATCTGGGTAAAATACTAAAATAAAGGCCTTTAAGGCTCCATTTAACATGATATAATATCCCCAAAAACAAACTCCCAATAATAAACATAAAAAAGACATTTAGATTGTTCCGGAACTGAAAGCATGTATCTCCACAGGCATAATTTTAAAATATATAAAAAAAGATCGTAAAAATAACACCAGCAAACATTCCTTTAGACGTAAACAGATGCAAATAGTATGGAGAATAAATGAATAATTTTCTTATCTTTCTCTTAATGTATAATTAATAACATTTGATATAGTTAATCAATATCTTTAATCAACAAATATCGCTACATTTAATCACTTTAATTAAAGCCTTTTACGCACGTAAAATAAGCTTATATTTACTTGGTTAAATTAGTTTTACTACAAATTTACCATTTTTTGCACTTATTGCTTAGCTATTCAACGATTTAGTCCGGAAATTCGTAAAAACTGAATTAATGTAGAGAATTTTAATTTTCTTGATCGAATTTCCCAGAAGCTTTCATGCAATGAGATGGATCTTCTATATTATGCCGAATTTCGGCGAATATCGCTCTACCCGACAGGAAATTTTCTGTAGATTCCAAAGATATATAACTTGTTAAGGTTTTATAAACGATCTATATTATAGTCCAGAAATTTCTGAAAACTAATTTAAAGTAAAAAAAGAAAAATGTATGATCCAATTTTAACAAAAGCTTCTATTTAACCAGCTGTATATTCTATAGCTATACTATGCCGAATTCCTGTGAGTATTGCGTCATCCGATAGCAAATTTTCTGGAGATTTCAAAAAGGTATGACTTGTTAAGGTTTCGTAAACGATTCAGTCCAAAAATTCGTAAAAACTAAATTATGGTAAGCATTTTTAATTTTCGTGATACAATTTAACAGAAGCTTTTATGTAATGAGCTGTATCTTCTATATTATGCCGAATTTTCGCGACTATTGCTTTATCAGATAGCAGATTTTCTGGAGAATCGGAAAATATATAAAGTTTCAGTCCAGAAATTCGTAAAAACTGTAAGGTAAAGAAAACTAATGTTTACATGCCTATTTTAAAGAAACTCTTAAAAAATCCTTTGAACTTTTGAGTCTTAGTCGTAAAAGCTAATTCAGACTGTAATTTAGAAGATAGCACTAAACTTATTTTATTTAGTTTAGAAGGAAAATTGTTAAAATTTTTTCCTTGCACCATATATTTCATTTATTTTGTAAGGCTTCTCGCCAAGGCAAAAGGAAATCATTATTATACAACATATATATGTATATCGATGGACGCGCTTGTTGGAGAAAACCAGTTGCTATAAAGTTACCAACATCTCAATAAAGATCTATCTCGGATGATTTGTAGTTCATTTAAATCTGATAGTTCCAGTTTGATTATTATTATTCAAGTCTTATGGGTAATGGTTTGGTAAATAGGGAAGTGCGTGTAATCAAGTACATTATACATATAAATAAAATAAGATACTTCGAAGTGGCGGTTTTTTTATTTGGCACAGCTTACGTAGGCTTTAAACCTGCATAGTAATAAATTGTGCTCTGCTTATAAACAGACAATTACTTAAAGTTTCATTTTATAACAACGTCCGTCTTTCCCACCAGATCTAATCCTCCGTAACTCTGATAAATGTCCTGTAAAGTACAATTAAAAAAACGATAACTAACAGCAACATATTTGTTAACAACAAGCCATTATCAGAAATTATTGAAGACATAAAGTAAAAAGGCGTGTCTGCTAATCCTATTAACGAAACAATAAAACTAGTATTAAAACGACGCGGTAACAAAGCTCGAACCAGCTCGAACGGACGGACGGAATTTGACAAATTGTTTCGCAGAAACTAACGTCACGCAGTTTAAAAGTTAATGGGCCGTTAGATCAAGAAATTAATTAATTATTTCGTTTTTAAGTAATTTTGAGGTTGTGGGGTTTGGGAGGCTTTTAGAGAGGTGTGGTCTTTATTTAGGATTTATAGCACGTTGGTCTTCCTTTTACAGATATTTTGGACTAATCGAGAAAAAATTACAGTATTTCTATTCGGTTTTAAAAATTGTATTTCTACCTTTATTATAAGATATTTTTTTTCTAGGTAAGTTTTTGGCACTGATATACTGCGACTTATACTTAGCTTAGTGGTAAGTTCTTCGTTTCTATTACTTTACTTACGAACAGCCCTGCATCTACCTATTCGGCCCACAATCTCGAGGATTTCATGAAGACATAATAATAAAAGTTTGTAAAATGTGGCTACAAACTTTTCAATGTTTTAGCACATGTCCCTCTCTATATATTCTGTTTCGATTACCACACTTATACAAAGAAAATGTGTCCGATGATTTTTAAACGATTAAATGCACAGATAAGGGGACTTAGAAGCCATAAAATCTGCGGAATTCGCGGTGGGTGTATTTTTATTTTCGATCTCTAACAGATCGAGATTTCCGATTGGAGATCATTATCGATATGGTCGATGCGTAACTTTTTACGGGAATATCGTCGTTTATATACCTGGTTACGATCATATAACGATAGTTTATAGATGTGGTGTGACGTTCAATAGACGCGAACAATAAAATGTGTGGATATACTTACAATTTAATAAGTTTCGGTCGCTACAGGGTGGACCAACAATCACCACATCATTTATTTTACGTAATTTGTTACTTGATGGTGGCTCAATCATTTTAATTACCTAATTTTAACAAAAGCTTTTATTTAGCCAACTATATCTTATATACGATGTCGAATTTCCGCGAGTATTGCTTTATTCGAAAGCAAACTTTCTGGAGATTCCAAAAATATATATCTTGTTAAGGTTTCATACACAATTTAGTCTAGAAATTGGTAACAACTGAATAAGGTAAAAGAACATTAATATTTATTTGGTAATTTATTACTTGCCGTATCGATGTATATCGATCGATAACTAAACTGATTTAAAACATAACAAACGATAACGCAAATACGCCTGTAAGGCTGACACTAATCCTTGTTAAAAAATGATCCGTTTTACCTAGAATCGGTGCCTATTTATTCGCAGATAATCCTGCTTAATGTTTCTTTTATTTATCAGCGTTTTACACACTGTGTTGTACCTTTTCATCCAGTTTATGAGACTGGGGATGTAAGCTTCCAACAAGGTTATTTTGCACGTACATATGTATCCTATAAACAAGTACTTACAAACAGTTCGTGATCGTATTAAAGCAACTTGTGTACTAAGTACACCCGTGGACAAAAAAATCATACATCAGATTCACAATCTAAGTGTCAGTTCTCTAAAAAAAGTCTATTAAGAAACGTTCAGACTGTGAATTAGATGTAGGATTTTATTAACCCCGACTGTAGATACATATCATATTAAAATATAGCCTCTTTCGCTCAGGGTGCCCCCGTTCTGTCTGTGTGTGTGCGGGTGTGTGTGCGTGTGTGAACTAAAGCTTTTATTTAATTAGCTGTAACTTCTACACTATGCCGAATTTCCGCGATTTGGGGAATCATAGAAGTAGTAACACACCTATTCTATATTATTTAGACCACTCCATACATTTCTGGCAACGCAAGAGTTCAAAAGAACACACCAATTGACCCCGTTTATACCCGATTAGTCTCATTCCTTTCCATTTATCACAGTTCTACACTCATTCGGACCCGGCGTGCCTCCATTTTTTAGAAATTTAAGCCTCTAATAGGGTGCTATCGCACGTCCGAATAGTAATACGGCTTTAGAATGACGTTTTCGGTCTTTTTTCCATTCACGTATTGTTCGAATCGGACTGTGCAGTCCGGCTTTGTACGAAATTTTAAGCTTTTGATTCGATTCCTGGTCAGGAACGGAATGGCGACGACTGTGCGATTGAACACGTTCCTATTGCGGAGCCAAATGGCTCTTTTTGTGTTAAAATTCGGTATTTTGGCTCGAGGAAATTTTAACGGATGTTGTAAAGTCAGAATGAAGCAAGAAAAAGCCACAAGCGTTATATAACTGACAGAGACCGCGCAGTTCTCCCTCATCTTTTGCAAAGTGGGCATCAGATGTGTTATGGATTATTCTTCGATTTCATTTTTTATAAAAAATTAAGATAGCCCTGACCAGTTAATGCTCCCCGAAAAACAATGGTCCTAGAATTTTATTTTGTAATATCCCACACCAAACGTTGATTGAATTACGCCCCTGAAAAGCAATATCTTCGAAGGTAAAGGGATTTTCATCCGACCATACATGAACATTTCGTCTATTAAACATTCTCGCAGTTGGGAAAGTTGCTTCGTCTGTCCAAACGATAGTATGAAATAAAAAATTAAGATCTTGCCGCACTCTTTCGTTAATATTTGTGACAAAAATATATCTCCTTTCTTTTTGATCGGCACTAAGCTTTTGAACTTGAACTGGCACAATTTTACACTTTTTGTACTTAGAATACTTTAACGTCCTTTGAACTGTTCCATAAGTCAACATTTTATCTCTTCTTCCATATCTGAGATACCGCACACAATTGGGAATTGATTTTTTTTGGATTCTCTTGAAAATAATAATAAAATCGCTGGGTCCCTTTCTTCATTTCTTTCTCTTCTTCTTTTTTCATTTCCCAGAATTCCTCTTTCTAGTCATGGTTTTTCCTTGCTTCATTCTGACTATAGATATATACGACGGTAATTTGACCAGGTTTCACTGGATCTGCTTTAATTCGATCACGTTTAATATTTGACTAATTTTTTTTGCCGTGTCCGTCCGACATGGGTCTGGAAAATCGAATTTTCCGGCCAAACTGCGTCTTCCTCCTCCTCAACTATACGAAAATCGAGTTCTATATATGATTTCCCACCGATATATGATGATCCTCAGACTTACATAGTTTGAAACGCTTTGATTTTTTCCCTCATGTCAAACTTACATTTAAAGCTGTTTTCGACCTTTTTTAAAAAACATTTACATGGAGTTCTGATTAATATAATAATTTTCTTTCTTTTCTTAATTAATCAAATATATTGTTTTTCCATAGCAACCGTGTCACCGTATATTCTTTGTCTCTAAAACGCACCAAAAAATAAATTCTTATCTCTTTTTTGACGAAAAATGGGTTCTTGGGAGCTACTTTAAAGGTACGGGAAGCCTTTTAATATAAATGCAAATTAATATGATTAGATCTTAAAATACTAAGTATAAGGTCTAAACGGACAGTTCTTTAGATCAGCATCAGTAGATAAGAAGAATTAAAGTGCATAAAATGGATATACATCAACGTAGAAAGAAGAAAACAAAAGGAGCGCGTTTTATAGCAATTTTAATGTTAAAAGACACATTTACAGCCAGATTCCCTAACGCTTAAAGCGGTATAATTTGACAATTAATGGTTAACAATTAGACGGCAAGAACTAGTGAGATTTAACGCTTTTTTAAAAGATATGTTTGGACATAACTTTACTAAACATATACTTTAGTCCACCTAACCCAGTGGGCAAAATTTGGTCATTTAAGGAATAAATACGTAATTGTTTTGGATCTATGTACCTAACCAAAAATACATGTGTCGAAACTGTAACCTTAAGACAATTTAAAGTTTGGTTAAAAAAATTAACAAAAAAAAAAAAAATATGGCCGCACCACGCAAAACTCCCTATTTCTGCCTTATATGTGTAAAAAGAAGCAACTTTGGCAACACACGACTTAATTAAAAGAGGAAAAAACGCTATACAAACAAAATCACTAGCCCATAATCCCCAACTAACCCCAAAATAAAAAAACCTCCGAAGCGCACTTATTTCTACAAAAGATAAGAAAATCCTAATTTCCAGTTTTATTAATTGGCTGGATTACTGGATAAAGCGAATCTCCGCCATTCAGGAAATCCCTTCTGGAACAGCTCTCGCGGATACTTACGGTCGACTTGAGGTCCAGAACGAAACACGAACCGATTTCGTTGACTTTATTTTCTGGAAAGAAGGGTCGTTTCTGGTTTGGATGATGAGGGTATTTAAAGCCTTTCGTTTAAAGCTACTTATAAATATAAAATAAACTTTTTTTAACAGGATTTTGTTTTCTGGAAAAATAAGTTTTAAAGTCCCAACATTGTTATCCCCATTTGGTCAGAAGATGATTGAAAGTTTGTTATCAAAACAGCACAAAGCACAAAAACTCATTGGTTATTTCGGTTATGACGATTTCTCTTTCCTTTTATACGACTTTTTCTTCACAATTAAAAAACAGAAATATATTCACGTCAGCTACGCCTTAAAGAAAACGGTGTCCGTGGTTTTAATAATCTTATATTTTCCCGTCGGTCGAACCTTTTTAGCATAAAACATAAAAATGATTAACGCGGATATTAGTTGACTTTTGGCGGTAAAATATGGCGGCGATAAATATCCGCCTGTGGCCCATTAGACTCACGTCATTTACAGAAAGGACGTCGCCGTAGAAATAGCCACGCCACCACTCATAAAAGAGCACACTGAAAAGGTTTTTTTTTTGTTAGTTATCCGGCTTACTTCGTATGAATTCGGTAACAACGGAATTTTTTAACACAAGTCGATAAAAGTTACAAGCCACTTCGGTACTGACTAAAAAAGGTTTAAAAACGTTTATTATTTCCCGATCCAAAAAGAAACAACACAAGGAAGGGCCATAAACCCAAAAATGTTGTTTCCTATCAAAACACAAACAGTAGCTCTGGCGCCACAGGCTTTTATGAACCATACACAAAAGAAAAACCTAAAGTAAGGTGTTGTATGTCTCAATAACCGCTTGCTCCAGAGCTTATCTTTTGACAGTTTTGTTTGATAAAGAATGACGAACTAATATTTGGGGAAACCGAAGCGATCCGCACCAATCTTTATTAAAATTGACTTGAGATTAAAATAGCCTCATCATTATAAAATGAAACTGCTGCAGTTCTTTTATAAAGGTTATTGGTTATACAGGGTGTTAATAAAGTATATGGCCAAACTTTAGGGTATTATTCCTTACTCAATTTTATGACAAAAAGTTCATATAAACATTGGTCCTAAACGACTTTGCTTTTAATACATAGGGTGTTGAATTTTTTTTTTTTTAATATTTTTCCTAAATATCTAGAAGACGCAAATTAGTATCAAGTTGAAACTTGGTGACAAATTTTAATGCATAGAGAGGAGTCTTTTAAGCAAAAACTGTTTCTTTCATTTTACTGGTGGCGTGCACAGGGGTAACGCTTGAGGTTAAATTTAAAAAACATCTATTAAAACTCTAGAGAAAGGCTATTTAAACCAAAATAAATAGATACCTCAACTTCAACTAAACACCCAGAACTAATTTAAAATGCACCTCACTAAGCGACGATACGATATTTTGTTAATATTAAATGGCTTTAACTTTTTCTTACACAAATTAAGAAATAAATAGCAAAAATAATGTAAACGGTATTATTAAACTGGTCAATATGGAGCCATACACAGCTGACGCTGACGCACGGGTTCGGCCAATCGGAATCACTCTAGCGGACTGAATTAGGATAGTAGAATGGAATCAACCACCCTTTAGCTTCGCTTCTGCTACATCTAGATCTACTATCTACTTTACTGCTTAGGCAACTATACAAATACGCGTGCATATTATCAATATTTTTTCCTAAAGGAGTCCCTACACGATCATTATTTCTGACAATATTTTTTAATACCGACAGTAATAATGATCGTGTAGGGTCTGCTTTAGAACTACAAGGTGGTTTTAAATAATAATGTAACTAGATAGTTTCTTTTTGTTTTGCTACCTACAAAAATAATACTCTTCGTCGATCCGTTGTTAACTAATATTTTGCTTATATTTATTTAGTTTGTGCTTAATATTTACGTATTATGTAACGTTTGGGGGTGCAAGAAAGCGATTTATGTAGATAAGTACATCTCAATTTTAGAAAAATTCATTTAGAGGATCTCTTCAAACAAAATCGTTAAGTTACGATAATTTTATTGGCAAAAGAGTGAATAACAACTCTCTGAACGTGCTGTGTAAAACAGAATAATGTTTTTTTTTTGACAAATAATGCTGTAATGAAATAATTTTGGTTATAATTTTAAAATACGGTGTAGTTGTGCTCAGTTAGTATTTTTCGTTTTGATTTTTAACCTTTTTTAGCAGTTTAAGCTAGTAGGAATAATTCTCATCCCATGAATAGCGTAATACAGGTCAAGTCATAATTCGTTGTGTTGCTCGTTTTGCTTAGGTACAGTTTCAACCGATTTCACGAGTGGTCCATATTTTCCCATATTAAATAAAAAAATTGCTATTAAATTAAAATAGGTACCTACATATTTTTGGTAAAATGCGTTTGTGGAATTAAAAATACTTTGGATTATTTAAACCTAATAAAAATATGAGATGTCAAGATAATATTTAAGTTTGGCTATGTCCGAGCTGGATCATTTAAAAGCCTCGGATACGGGGGTGGTTTAGGGTACCTTCTAAAATAAAAAAAGTGGGCGATTTGAGCGAAAAAAGTATTGGGTATGTCCCCCAACTAATAGTTGTTGAAGATATGGCAATTGTTAGCCACTCCTGTCTTTAGCCAAGTTGAACAGATGTTACTGAAAAATAAGTAGATATTCATTTTTGAAACTGAAAATAACGTTCACCACAGAACTAAGAAGTTTCGAAAGAAAATACCAACAACACAGTTCTTTACTTTAAGCAATTCTGACAGTTTTATCAGTAACTTTTCGTTATTTAGTAAATAAACTCGTAATGGAACGGGAATCGAACTTTATGAAAAGTCAATAACCAAGTGAGTTGCACAAAAAGATAACACAAAGGCTCCATTTAAGAACCGTCGAGAGCTCCAAGAAGCTATTTCCTGTTGTTGGTTAAATATTGACGGTTATTGCGTGGAAATTCGGTTACCTACATCATCATCTTTTATTTCCCGCTAAGATAATGGGGAGTTTTAAAAAAAGATTTAGTGAAAGCACTAAATTTTATTGTTTTAAGAAAAATACAGAAAACCTGAGCAATTTGCGTTTTCCCAATTAACACAAAGACGAAAACAAGCAAGAACTTTTCCTGCCGTTTAAACGAACCTAAGCAAAAGTGTCAGTTGAGTAAACGAGCGCGGCACATAATAGATCTAAACCGTGAAAAAGCGTCTGAAAAACTTCAAGAAAAAATACGGAGAATAACTAAGATTCATGGGCGGTTTCCTCCCCTTGCAAAGTGCAAACTACAATCTTTAAAAGGATTTTTGTCAGACCAGTGGTGTGGGATTTTCCGTAACAGTATGTTAAGTGTTTCCAGAATTAATAAAAATGCTTAGGTTTGCTTAATTTTAATATTTTTGTATTATTGTCGCCCAAATCAAGAAAATTTATGAAAAACAATACGAAGATTTTGCAACCTGGTGCCATTCCAAGAAAATAACTGAATATACAGGAAACGTACTCGTAGCATATTTTCTTCAAAGATCGAGGACACTGCGAGGTTCGACCTTATGGTCCCAGTATTCAAAGGTCAAAACAATATAGACATTATTAAATTTTCCAAACTAATATCATTTTTAAAAAGAAAAGGTGATGGGATGGGTACAAACCGAAGAAATCTAATATTTTCACTTCAGAAGAAGTGGATTATTTTGACGTTTGAAATAGGTTAGTTGTCATTGTTTTAATATAAATATTGTGTTTCTAACATTACTTTTTGATATTTTTATTGCTACTACAGCGATTAAAAATACCTTTTAAAGGGATTTAAAGCATTTTTAATCCCTCATGGATTAAAAGTGACACTTTAATCCCTAAAAATAGGGACTAAAATAGCCTCTTAATATTTTCGAATGTCGACACCGCTCTTCGGTGCATAAAAGTTTAACTTTACACTCTGTCCACGTCACTGTATCATTTCCCGATTTTCCGCCATAAAAAGCTCTTCCTCCCGGCTAATTTCCATTATCATTTGTCTTCGGGCTTGGTCTTGAGACGACATCACGCTGTGTCAGAAAAACTGCGTGGCCAGGCCACTGTCACGGGGGGTTTCTACTCTTTTTCCTCAAAGGAAAATTTGTTATCGTTAATTCGGAAGGACGACCATACGTCTTCTGATCGTTGTGTGACTAAAAGCTTGCTAATGTCTAGCGTACGAGGGTGGGTTGGTAATTACAGTGACTTAATGCGAGCAACGGGTTAAGTTTTCACTGCAATTCCACACAGAAGGAGGGACTTTTGGCAAAATTGTATTTACCGATGAGAAGGTACTTCAGCACATTATAATGATTGTGTTAGAGCGTACAGTACTGTACAGGCTTCCAAATACTCGTTTTGAAGAAAAATATACACAAGATATAAGCGAAAGTGGACGTTTTTCGGTTAACGTTTGGGGATGGATGAGTGCTAGAGGGATTGGAGTGCGCACAAATATTAAAAGGTTCAACACAGATACATATATAAATATATTAGAAAACATTGATTTTCAGTTGTAATTAGTAGTGTGTTTTTTAGGTATTTTCAGACCAGTTGTAGAAATATATTCAAGTATTTTTCGTAATTTTTGCGCAACATATTAATCATCTGAAGATAGTTGAGATCTGCCATTCTGAGAACGATCTATCTTATAGACATATCCGAGCTATTTTTCTTTCAAAAATAACCCTGTTTTCCTAGATATATAATTATTATCTAGTTTTCAGTAAATTACAGAGAAGACTAACATCTAAATGTACTCTAAATAGATAGCAAGATATTGACGCCCCTTCGATGTCTTCTAAAATGGGAAAATTAGTGTTAAGTGTAGCTATATGTGGGAGGTACTTGAAGATATGAATCTTGAGAACCGGCGAGGCGGGTGTATCTGTGTATATCTATCTTTAAGGTGCTTATATATAAGGAAATGTTGGGTTAGTAGATAAAGTAATCATGCGATTAATGTATGGAGATTGTTGAGTATGTACGTTGGGCATTTGAAAAGTTCTCAAAACAAAGGAAAACACGTGCGTGTAAAATAACTAAAACCGTAGAAAACGAATATTAAAAGCGATTTAGGGATTTAAACACATATTTTTAAGCAAATTTAAAAAAGGAACACCTGCGGTGAAGGTTCTGAAACGTATATCTTATTGGATGCTGTTTTAGGAACGACGACATTCATAAATTTTAAAATTCAATTTAAATGACGGTTTTTAATTTTGTTATTTTTGTCTTTTTGTGAATTTCCGAGTAAAGCTGTTTTAGTGCCAAGCTTGTAAAGAACTAAAAATTGGCACCGAGCAAGGTTCTTAAATAATTAATAAATCAGATGTTTTATAATACGTTGTAAAGGTGTAAGTTTGTCCAACAAACTTAGGGTAGTTTTATATGACTCGGTATTCTTTGCAGTTAAAAAGCGGTAAGTTTTTGGGGAGTTTATCATAATGTTTAAAAACCAAAATGTGAACGCTGTCTACTGCTTTCGACAGCGATCCATTTTAACATCATTAATATAAAGTATGAGCTATTTACGTAAGTTAAAAAAACATTTAACTTCTATTTCCCTGGAGACTCATTTCCCAACTAACAATGTCCTACCTTTTTGTGTCGTTTACCGTACTACATCTATCATCATTTACTATTTGTGACTTTTATTGATATGGCCGATATATCTTGTGCTTATTTATTGGTATTTTATAATGATTAAATGAGTACATCAGCAGCACCAGGGCTGTCGCACTCAGTTTTTTAATTTTATTGTACTTTTCGGATAGTAGTAATATGTACTATAAATTGTACTAATATTTTTCAAAATATCGTACTGTTCTCCGGTTATTCCGAACGTTCTAGACAGGCGCGGATACAAGGGGGAGGAAATGAGTGCAATTGAGACTTAGTATGATGGATATTCAACTAAATTGTCACCCAATTTTTGGTTTTACACACACACTCACCCAAATTACAAAATCAGAACAAGTTTATAGGTAACTCTCATAAAAACTGCCCCACCCCTCTTAGCGAAAATTGCCCCCCCCCCCCTGAGCGAAAACCTACATCTGCGCCTGGTTCTAGAACACTTCCGGCTTTGTTTGTTTTTCTCTTAGGTATTTAGCCGTTTCAAACTATTCCAAAGTCATAATGGGTTCAATTCTCCAATCTAAAACAAACGAAAAACCACTCGAACGTGTAGCCCTTTTATAAAAGTCCTGAAACAATAGCGTTGAAATAGGTGTGTCTGACGATGTTTTATGTATAGAACTTGGAATTTTTCGCAATTTCATGTTATTACTTTCCTTTAAACTGCCCTCACAAAGAATTGGAATAGAGTATTTGGTGTGTTGTATAACTGTAGGATCAGCGCGAGGAATAGGGCCAGTCGTCAGATTTGCAATGATGTGTGGAGCGAAGCCATCGCCAATCAAGAAAGTGCATGAAAGGTTATATGTGATATTAATGAGAGTGTTAAGATAGATGGAGGATAGAGGGGACAAAACAAAGAGAATTAGGGATGCAAAAAATTGCATTGGAGTAATAACCAAAGTTTTTTTATTCTTGCTATGTACCTGGTGATCGAGGAAATTTTTGGATGTTATCTGCGTCGCTTACGACATTTTCACATTCTCAATTTTTTTCTCCGAAACGGCAGGAGTCGAAACGTTTAAACTTTCTGGGTTAATACAGGAATAGTGTGATTAGCTTGGGAAAAAAATTCAGTTATGCAGTTTCGTTTCGGATCTATTAAACGTCAAAGTCGAAATTGCCGCGATTTCCGTTGAATTCGAGTACGATCGCGAAAGTGGATTAGTTCGATTTAAATTTTCGGAGGTTGTAGAGGACCCAAGGCTACAGAACTCCATTGTAATTGGCGAGCATCGGAAAATGGGAAGTAATTGTTTGGAATTTTTTTAGGTCGAAAAATGTCATTTGCTCAGGTTGGGTTGGGTTGGGGTTGATAGCAAGGGATCTTTGGTACTTAATAACTCGAAAACGGCAGATCGGATCGACAAACTGTTTGACACGTTAAACTTTAGAATCGCAAGTACTTCCTTTTCGCAAGACATCTTCCTATACCTAAAACCACTGGAAATTGGGAGAATTGGAGAAAAACTGAAAATTACGATTCTGGACGCAGATTTTTCACGGCTTTTAATTTTTTTAGAGGTCAAAATGGATTCCAATCAAAATTCTATTTACATCATCGCAAACGACTTGTCGAAGTACGTGATGTCCATATTTTTTAGGGTATTTATTGTTTATAGGAAGGGAGCAATCGACGGGTGAATTTCGATTTTTTGATTTTTTTACCTACTACATCGGTACATTTGACACATTTTGTATTCCTTTCTATCAAATTTTCTCAAAGTTTTTTAGCGATATCTGATCAAGGGATAATTAAGCTTTAATCTAAGTACCAAATGGGAGATTCAAGAGCGTATTTAGAGGGTAAAAACGATTTTTTTAATCAAAACCTATATTTAACCGGTAGGTATACTATTGCTCTTATTTACTAATTCTTTCTGGATTTATTTTATTATCTAATCATCTAAGAATATATGTATGTATATATGTTTGTATGTACTCATATGTCCAAAAATTTGGAATATTATACTATAAAGTACCCACGCCAATGAAGGAACGAAAATATGTTTTGGCCATTTATTGTACATCGTTTTTTATTAAGAATATCGAAAAATCAATTGATTGTATATAAAGAATATTGGAATTTAACATTCTTGTGGCTTCAATTTTTAAGTATTGAAATGTTTATACTTATTTTGCCATTAAATCGCTTTAAAATGAAAATGCCTAGGAATGTTATATCGTACTTGAATAGAGAAAGAAATTGCTCTGCAACAGGGCATTAGGCAGAGTGAAATAGCTGAAATTGTTGACGATTCTCTGTAACATTTTAGCCAAATTTCGTGTACCGTAACCTATAACTAAAATTAACAGTTTTAAAAATATTAGCGTATGAAAAACAAATGTAATGCATTAAAGAGATGTAAAATGTAAATGATTTAACTTAAGAATAAGTTGTATATTCTATGTTAGATATTTCTTTTAACGACTGTGGCACTGACCAGAGTTGCAAAAAAATATTGCTGCTCTTTTGAATCAAAATATTGGCTATGCGTTTAACCGAGAAGGAGAGAATCGAAATTTTAATATTGCTTGGTACTAGTGATAAGACCAGGACACAACAGAGAGTTTGTGAAATGTTTAACAATAAATATCGCCGTAGGGAATTCATAACTCAATTTGCAGTGAGTAAAATTAAAAGAAAATGGACGACAAATCGATCTTGACCTTCCAAGTGAACTTTTGTCGTATCAACAGAACGGGGCACCTCTCTATTATGTGACTAATGTCAGAAGATATTTAAGTAGCACTTTTCTAGGTGCAATAGAGTGGCTGGCAAGGTCGCCGGACTTAAGTCTCTTGGATTTTCTTGGGGTTATAAGGACATAGTGTACAAAAATAAACCCGATACTATTGAAATTCTTAATGGTCTAATTCGTACTGTGATAAGAAACATTCAGCCTGATGTAGTTATGTGCAACAGGAATTTTTTGACCGTCTATGGCACTGCAGAGCTGTAAATGGTGGCCATTTTCAACATTTACTTAAGTAGTAGTTTTGTTTAATAATAAAAAAATCAAAGTTAACAGTTGTACAGCTTTTGTGAATCACCCTGTATAATTCAAAAAAAATTAGAATATGCGAAAAAATAAAACTAAATCGACGTGTCCGAGGGTTTTTGAGTTAATTTTTTTATTTCAGAGATATTGAATTTATTCCGTAATTTATCACAATCCTGTATGTATGGATCATTAGTCCGCCGGAGTGTGATATATTGCTTAGTACAGGATCTAGAAATGCGAAATTTTCAATGATGACAGCGATGAATTTAGAGGCCCCTTAGGATAGAGCGGTCTGCACCATGGCAATCTAATGCTTCAAACTCACTGGCCAAAACAATAAGCAACGAAATGAGCAGGTCGTGCAGAAAGGACCTATCTAACAATAACTGTATAAGAGCAATAAGTCAGGGTTCACCGGCAATTAGCATCTATACAAAGAACATAATTGCAAGCCAGCGCACAGACTCGTAAATATACACGGATAGCATTTCTTCGAGCGACCGCAATTTTTTCTTTTTCGTTTAAAAGCTATTTGCGAATTCTGATTGCACGGAACAGGTTGGTGTTTTTGTTTTGATTGGTATTTCATTCTGATTCGACTTTTTTCTACAACTTTTCTACTACTTTTTTTCCCTCATTCGGCTCAGTAAAACGCCATTCTCTTTTTCAAACCGGAATCTTAATTTTTCCGGTTATAAAGATAAATTCATAAGTTTTGCATCTTCGTGTACATCTGTAAGTATGAAATCTTCTCCGTTTGCATCAAAATCTTCCATTTTTGAATAAAAATTTATTAAAAATGGCCCACAAACGTCTCACTCGTGTGAGAAATAGTCATTTTGAGAACTTGTTCTACAATATACTATTTCTCCGCTTGAGTGTCTTAAAACTGATTCATGGCGCCGCGTCATGTAACTTGTCATTACACTACAAGTAAACCACACAACAATCAACTATGGAATCTAGCTTGAAACGCCAAATGGAGTCAGCAAACAATTTAACAGAATTCCCAGCCGACAGGTAAAACAGGGTAAACATGTAAATGTCAGGAAATTTAGAAACCGTAAAAGGAAAGTCAGGGAAGGTGGAAAATATCAGTGGTAGTTAGTAAAAATGAAAACTATCTAAATAAATTAATTTTTTTATATGTTAATGATAATGATGATTTCGCTAATATTGACGTAGACGGAAAAGTTATTTACTTTATTTGCAGATGATGCAACTATTTTGTGGCTTAACAGAGACAGCGATCGACGAAAAACTAACCAATTGCTTAACAAATATTAGGCAATGGTTCGAGGCTAACCAGCTTATAGTCCTCGTCAACTAAGTATAAGTCATACTGTTACCATTTATTGCCTTGGTACCTTGTACAGGAATAAACATTTGTCGTGTTTTTTTACAGTCCCAAGATTCCGGATTCCGGAAATCGCTGAAAACCGTATTTAAGATTATCCTACCCCCACCTAATGTTAACTTGATCCTTATACTCGATGACGTTAGTGATTTTACGCTCTCCTCTTGGACTATTCCGCATCGTATACTCCTCAAAGTTTAAAACCCCTCAACCTCAACAGAACGACATGCATATCGATTGTCGCTAACAAATAGTCCGCTTCCCGAGGAGACATAGAAACTGAATCCGGGGGATCTGCACCGGAATTCCTGGATACAATTTCCGGCGTGCGGGTGGAATAAGGCATTTTATTCCGTGGATATGTCGAATCCGTGGAACGACGGCATTTTGAAGGTAATTTAGAGGTTTTGATGACGTAAAATGTTGCTGGTTCATTCCCATGACATGTCTCAATCTTGGACAAAAGAAATTAAATATTTTTTAAGTTAAATATATAGGTTTTTGCTACTTAATGCTTCCAATAAAAACTGTATATGTTGTTGCACACTGTAACGCTTCATTTCCGGCTTAAATGGGTTTTATTAAACATAAGTTTACTGATGTGTGACATAATATCTTTGATAATAAAATATAACACAAAAATTAGTAGAACTAAATTCATTCTAGCAACCCGCTGAAATATCAGAAGAATTCATAAGTTTTTAATGACGACTTATTAACAATGATAGGACAAAAACCTATCAAAACATGACTGATCAACTATAAGATCTTAATTTAAACCAGTACTAAATCTTAAACCTTCTTAGTGAATCTGAACGCAAAAAATATTTATGAACCGTGTTTCATATTTTTCCGATGGCCAATTTTGTTGAGATTCCAAAAATTTATTTTGTATTATAAAATTATTTTTGCTTTTAATATATGAATCCGGTTTAATAAACTCTTCATAAAATTCAGGACGGGATAGCCTAATCCTATTTACCCACCAGAGAAAAATTATTTTAAAACAGATTAGTAGTTCAGATTAAATTCAAAATTAGCGTTTACAACGCACCTGCTCTTTTTAAACCCTTTCGATACAGGGTTAGACTAGATCTAGAAGATGTAGTTTTTATGCTGGAATGTATAGCTAAACCCTGAAGTTAATGACATGAAAAATCTAACCGGGGGTCAAAGTTCGATGCTCGACTCGATCGTCGTGTTGCCAATATCTCTTTATTTAATACATGAGGTTAACACAAGAGTTAACAGCAGATTAGGTCATGTCCAGGCTTACAGTGATAAAAGCAATGGTATTCTAGTCTCAGTTTTTACTTTTAATAATCTAATTATTTTTATTCATATCGATCTCTATATAGAGTATACCGAGGTGCATAATATGTATTATAAAAAGAGATTTTTCCGGAGTAAAATTTACGTTAATTGTACTAAAGCCTCCGGATTTTTCCGCAACATTTATTAAACTTTAAAATGCATGAAAAATGCTTTGAAAATGTTTTTAGTTGTGCGCGTCGGGAAAAATTAATTTTCCGCTAAATAGAATACGTGTAATCTGGTTATTTTTGTTTTTTGGGCTTTTTAGTTTTTATATTTTCCGATTTTAAGTAATTATATCGCTTCCAGAGATAAAAGGGGTTTATGTTCCGTGGAATAATTTCATTTGTAGAGATGGTTTATTGCAGACTGCAGTATTTTTTCTATTTAATTTCATCAAATAACTTTTTCAGTGTTTTCCAGTCAAGGGATAATCAAGCTTTAAAATTAATACCAAATGGAACATTTGGGGGATGAAAATTGATTTTTTAAATTTTTTTCAAGCTTGCTTCTCGTTATACGTTTTCTCTCTTTCCTCTCATTCGCTTCGACAAAAAAAAATACAAGGACGTTTCTAGAGACTCTCATCTCTAATCTCTGTACCATCTGCATAATTCCTATATAAAAGGAAGGACTTCAACTTACTTTTAATTCTTTAATTCTCTCATTCAAGTTAACTTTACACAAGTCGAGAGACGAAACTGTAATACGCGCTAGGAAGTTAAGCCCACGGTTGCTTCATTCAGAAAAGTTCTGAAAAGTGGATCTCGAACAATGGTATGACGGCAGTGGCAGTAGTTTTTATTCTTTTGAAGCTTGATACCAGGTGATAAAGGGTGCTCATCGGCACAATGGTATAGGTAGATGCTCGGTTATAAGGTTTTTATCGTATCAAAAAAAAAAAAACAGTCACCTGGTTACAAATTTTTAGTTAAATATGATTGCCGGGTCAAAATTAACGTGTATTAATCTATTGTCACGGGATTTAAAGGTTAAGACGGTAAGAAAAACCTCTGCAGTTAATTTATTCCATAATCTGGTGATTCTAGGCGAGAGAAATGGAACATTCTTGGTTTTTGTAGTCGGACAGTAAAGGGATGCTGGTTGTTACAAACAGTAAAGTTATTTTTAGAGAATATAAATGAGTATCAACAATATTATAAAAAACCAAAATAGTATAGTAACAGGCACTAAATACAGCTCTTAACACTAAAATTGTTTAGTATCTCATTCGATGTTCTTTTGTTGCATGGGTTTATAATCATAAATTTTACGTTTATTGGTCCACAGTCAAGTTTCCATTATGGCGCTCGATGAAAGCAGGACGTTTTTATTTTAACCTCTAGTAAATACCCTTTTGACAGATAATGACAGATTTAAGTGCGTCTGTCTCGAGGCTTATTGGATATGAAATATTAAGTTACAGTGGAAAATGTAAATGTGCAATTTTACAGACTGTTTTCCTCACATTTTACTAACCAACGCTTAAAATTAAGGACATTTTTCTACCCAACACAAACATTTTCAAAACTCCAAAAAATTTTATCCCTGCTTATTAGGTAAACTTTTTATTTATAGGAAAACTTCCCCTTTGTGGTGAAAATGATCGGAAAATTTCTGCATATTTTCCCCGCATCGCATCGGTCGGATTTGCATTTTGTTCGGCTTTCGCGCGACATATTTTTTGGTCAATTTATGGCGCGCGCGGAAAGTTTTTTAAGGACGCGGTTTCTTTAAAGTGTTTTTATTCGCCGTTTGAACAGAGATTTTCCGCTTTGCTTTGCCAAATTGGGAAATTAGCCGAAAGAAAAAAAAGAACTGGGTAGTTAAAATAGCTTGTTTTATAAAGGAAACTGGAACGAAAGAATTCTTATTAAATTCATAACTGAGTGGTTCTTATGCGCAGCAAAACATTATTTTATTACCATTAATAGTTGTTTTATTCAATACGGTTTTATTCTTTGAATAAAAGTTAAAATTTAAAGCAATAAAAGTAATATATTTGGATCAATTGTACAGTTAATATTGACCTTTTTAATCAAATATTCAATTAATAAAGTGAAGTTATGTTGTTTTCAATTAATCAACAAAAATTCTTTTTCCTGCAAGACCTATTATTGTTTTTAAAAGTTTTTCACAACACGTAAACCGTTTAATAATGGCTCTTTCATCAACTATAATAAAATTGAAACAGCGTTTTTTCTTATTTTCCAGTCCCTAAGTGAATTAGAGCTATATAAAGGTCTTCATGAAATTTTTATGATGCTATATAAAGAATTTTATATAGGGAAACTTTCGAATTTTTTTATTACTTTTGGTGTTAAAACTCCGGTTATTTTAAATATGTTTACAGTTTATTGTACAGCCTTGTTAAGGCTAATGTTGAAGATTTGGCGCGTATATGGGGAAAGTTTTTATTAGTTCTGGATTTTTGGATATAACGGTGAATATTTATTGGAATGGAAAGTCGTAGCAAATCTTGACTTTTGTCAAGGGACTTATCTAGAATTTTTTTTTGTGAAAAAAGCGGTAGCCAATGTTTAACCGATTCACAAAGATAACAACGACTAGACATTCATTTCATTCATTTGAAAACTCGTTTATCTGAAATGGAAATATTATTAAAAAAGTTTTCGAGCTCGTTTAGATGTTAATCGTGTTATTATCACCGTTCCAACAAGTCAAATTTAAGTGACAGTTTAGAAAAAGAAACCAATTCTTAACCCAATTAGCGAAGTTTTCGGGAATTCGGGAGTTTTCCCAGGTTTAATTATAATAAGAGAAAGAACAGGGCAGGGCTAAGGGTATAAAGATTTATAGTAAAAATAAAAAAGAAGTAACATCTTGGATTATTGTGATTGTGATATTAGGGTGTTTTTAACTCGAATCATAGGATTTTACGTGTTAAATTTTCAATCCCATGTTAGCACCTTTTCTACTGTATCGATACAGCTGATGTCAAGATGTCAAGATGTCAAGAGGAATGTCAAGTTTTCTGACACTTATACAAGGCTTACAAAATCTAATTTACTTGGCAGAATCCACAGAAGTAAACAAATTTGAAAAATCTATTTTAAAAAATTTCAGTAAAGATTAAAATCTTCTAAATGAATTGTTCAAAGTGGCCTCCAAATTGGGCCAAGCAAAAGCCCAGACAGTCGCAGAAATGTCTTCTAAAGTTCAGGAGTTGCCAGGGAGTAATGGTGCGCGAGGCCTCGATAATTCTGTTACAAAGCTCTTCTACACTATTTGGTCTGCCTCTAACAATATCGAACACTTTCGAGGATAGATAACCCTAATAAAAGTAATCTAGAGGCGAAATATCGGGGCTTCGCACTGGCCATTTAAATGGCCCAAAACGGCCAATCCACCGTCCTGGAAAAGCGGCATTCAAAAAGTCGGTGATAGCTGCTGAATTATGAGCTCCTTCATGTTGAAAAATTATTCTTCCATTTTAATAAGCATTCCCCAACTCTGGGATAACTTGGTACTGGAGCAGTTCTAAATATTTTTCAGCTATCTTTGAAAAATGGTCCAATTATTCTGTTTCCAAGAATTCCTGCCCAAACGTTTACTTTCTGCCTTGTCTGAGTATGCGTTTCCTGAATTATGTAAGGATGTTTTCGCGCCCATATTCTTGTATTTTATTTATTGACTGTTCCATTTGTACCGAAAGTACTTTCACCAGAGAATAATATTTTATTTGTGATGGTTTGGTCGTTGTTAACTCGTTCTATCCACTGTTCACGAAACTGCATTCTAAGAAAATAATCATGTGGCAAAAGTTCCTCAACATTCCTGACTTTACAAGACTTGTATTTCTCTTTTTTAATTGCTTTGTAGAAATTACTCCTGGATTTTTTGGAAACATCAGTAAGCTGAGTAAGACTAGTTGTTGGATTCTCTTCAACGGCCAAGCATTGTTTCATTTTGAATTCTTCGTTTACAACAGTTGCGTTTCTTTGTCTCCTCACGTGAGAACTTACGATACATTCAGTGGTTACAAATTTTTCATGGAACCGTTGTACTGTTGTTCTGGACGGGACTGGACGGTCAGGATAAGAAGCGGCAAAGTTATCGACCATTGTTGTCCATTAGACTCCCCGTACTTTAATGCAAGAATGTAACTTACTAGTTTTGTCCGATCAGCCACGATTTTCCTTTCCTAAAATTATTTCGGACATTAAACCTCTTATATATATATATATATATATATATATATATATATATATATATATATATATATATATATATATATATATATATATATATATATATATATATATATATATGTATATATATATATATATATATATATATATATATATATAATATATATATATATATATATATATATATATATATATATATATATATATATATATATATATATATATATATATATATATATATATATATATATATCTTTTGGGCGTGTGACTGGCTATCTAAAGATGGGAATCCTATTTTCAAACCACATATCATTATTGAAAAAATAGAATTTCAATAAACCCTTTTAACAGATCCATTAAGTTTATCGTGACACCGGCGAACCCCATTTTTATTAATAGACCAATAGCCGTTGTTCTTTTACTATAATCGCGATATTTTATAACTTTACCGAGTTTTACGGCACTAAAATATGCTTTAAATCTCCTTTACAAAGTTAGGGCACTTAGGTCTTTGATATTATTATCGTCTCCGAAGCAATTTGGCTTAAATAGAAGGAGTTTATCTTAAAGAAGTTTAAATTTTATTGGTAGCTTTTGCAAGTCGGGTGCTTTATTGATGGCTCGTCTGCTAGGCATCGAGATTTAGTGTTAATTATACAATGTATTTTTAGAGGTTTTGGTTAGATCTAATGCAATTTATACCGAGCTTATTGATTGCCTTTAGTTAATTAACTTATTTTTAAGCATTATTTCAACATTATTTAGATTTAAAAGCTTACGTTAATGATCCAAGTGCTCCAACGCTTGTTCTTAACAGAACATGGTCTGTTAAGAACGAGGAAGGGATAAAAAAAGATATTTGACTTCGGAAACAAATTAAAATTCGATAGGACTAAATTTGGCGAATAAGGTGCACGAGAAACCAGTTGGAATCCGAACTGATGAATTTTTGCGGAACATCTGGAGGATTCTCTTGGTGGAATATAATTTTCGGCCTTAGGAATTCGAATTTTTGATTCTTTTGTATCTTCTTTCTTGAGGCGAATTCCCGCGAATATTTATCTGATGAAAATTTTCTGGAGACTGAAAACATATAATTTGTTGAGGTTTTATTAAAGTTTGCGTCCAAAATTAATATAAATGCAACTACTATAAGGTAAAATAAATTAATCTGTGAGACACTGTTTCAAAAACTTTTCATTTCAGCCACTAGCCTCTTCTTTTTTTTTGGCTGGGGGGGATATCCGCGAATATTGCTTAATCTGACGGTTCTGTTAAGATTTGTTTCCAGAAAGTAATATAAAGGGAACTAAGGTAAAAGAAAGAATCTGTGTGGCCCTATTTCAAAAGGATTTTATTCAAGCCCCTGTAGTTTCTTACTTGAGACGAATATCCGCGAATATTGCTTTATCTGATAGCAAATTTTCTGGAGATTCCGAAAATGTATAACTTGTTTCTGTTGTAATCTGTTAAGATTTGTTTCCAGCAATTAATATAAAGGGGACTAAGGTAAAAGAAAAAATCTGTTTGACCCTATTTCAAAAAGACTTTATTCGAGGCCCTGTATTTTCTTTCTAGAGGCGGTTGCTTTATCTGATAGCAATTTTTCTGAATATTCCGAAAATTGTATTGAGACGCGCCGCGCCGTAGAAAACTCTCTCTGCTTGCCGTGTTGCTACCGCACTGGCTATGTCGGGGTGGATTGTGAGAATCCCACACGACAATCTCGGGGTGTTGCCGTTTGCAGGCCATGGCGTTGTCGAGCTGGCGGCAAGAAGAGATATTCTTCTCTCTGTCTTGGATTTTCTCTTGTAGTAGCGTGCTTTTTAGGTATTTTCAGAGCAGTTGTAGATAAAAGTATAAATAAGTTTCTCGAATTTAAACGCTCTCCAAATCCATTAAGATCAGTGTCGATCCCGGAAGAAAAATCTTGTAAAAGACACCGTACGGAGCGGAGAAACGGTTTACGTGGGCGTCGATTTCAATAAGGCACAGTGCTTCGAGTAAACAAACCCAATCCTAAACAAATACTCTCAGCGAGATCCGTGTTAACAAGTAGGTGTTAGACTACGCGGAATAGGAGAGATCACTAATTAGACTTTAGACGAAAAACAAGACGAGAGGAAACGTCAAGTTTGGGTTTTAAACGTGTCTAAGAGTAATCCAGGTATTTACACTGCGAAAAAAATATTCTTAGAGCTTTTTCGTTGTACCATATCTAATAAATTATTGGAAAACTGACTGTAATAAATATGTTAACTTAATATCTGACTGTTGTCAAGTAAATACGGTCCCAGTAGGTACTTCAGGATTTAAATTTACCGCCATTTTTCAACAGCTTGAGTAAAAAATGTAACTAGGAATACGAACATCTTATTATACACAGGGCACCATATCTAAATGTTTTTTTCGCAAAATAATGTCAGCTTCTTCAAAGAAAAACACTTAAACGCTTCTCGCAAACACAAAACAACACAATTTCACTTTCGAACAATGTCGCAAACGTCAACGAATTTTTTGAATGGCAGCTTGTGTCATAGATAAAAATGTATGGTTATGCTTGTGTCACTTTTCAATTCATAGTGAAACTGGTAGTAAACCGTCTAATAGCGTTGGCACTTTTACACAGTGAAAAAGGAATAAAAGTTTATTCGGCGATGCTGCATAAAATAGAACAAGCATTACTTTTTTATTACTTAATAATCATTAATGCTAACGTTATTAGATGACAAAGAGGACAAAACGTCCGTGGATAAAACGTCAGGGGACAAAACGTCCGGGGATAAAACGCGTGAGAATAAAACGCCCGGGCAACACTCAAGCACATGGGCGAATTGTCCATAGACGAAAAGTTGGTAAACACCGTATTTTGGTAAACGTTTAATGCTATTATATTATTCAAAACCGAAAAAAGACAAAATCCCCAAAGATCGACTGAAACTTTCCGTTGTAAATCTTCGCAAAACAGAATCGTACGCTTCGATGGTTCGACCTTTCGGCTCTCCGGGAATTGTCGATAATTTATCGACATTTGAGACGTCAAGCGTACCGTTATATATCGAAATCAGCAAATCAGATGTAAAATTTCGATGTCTTAAGCAGAATTGGGACAAAAAATAATGGCAAATGCCGGAAAATCAAAAGAAAATGTAAAAGAACGGGAAATGTATTGGCTTCTGCAGCGATTTTTATGGTTTGTTTAACGTTTTCCCTTTTGTTCAATCGTTCAATGAGACAAAGTGCCATGGGTCATCTGCACCAACTATTTCATTACTAAGTATATACTATTTTTTGCACAATCATATTAATCTACGAAAAAATACGAAACTGGTCTAATTGGTATGAAATATCAAGCGTTCGTGGTAATTGTTGTTACTGTCAGTTTGAATTTGTGGATTCCGATTATTCAAGAGATTTCTGATACAGCGTTGAATATAAATGTTGACACGTTTGGGAAGGAAGGTATTATTGAAAAGGAAAATGTTGTGAACAAAGTTGTGAAAAAGTGACAAAGACAACATAATTGTAAAAAACCAAAATTTTAAGTCTATAGATTCCCGAACTCCATTAAAAGTGTGCCTTGTCCTTTCTTATCATCATCCCCTAACTACGACACGACAAAAACCCTGCCGCCCCCTAAAGGCCTCACCCTCACGACCTTTTTATTGTCCTCCCGCACATCACAGATTTTACTGATTTCGGCTTCGTATACAGCTCGTTTCGCGACCCCCATAGGAATGTTTTCTTTTCCTCAAGGGTTGTAAATAATAAAAAGAAGCCATTTACGAGATATTCACTGCGTATTGAGTCAATTTTAGATCGCCATTGACTTCCGAAGTTTTTATTTAGATAAAACGGCGGAGTTGATTTGTTGTTTTGGAAGATTCGTCTTAAGTTTTGATAGGGGGAATGGAAGCTCCCTAATAAGGTTTCAAATATATATCTAAATGGCAATACAATAAAATATATTTTCTGCTAGAACCTCACATGTTAGGTGACTATTCCACTCATATTTTTTACAGCCAATCAAAATATAGCATTAATATAATTTTACCTGTATTTGCCAGGCTTTTAAGCCAATGAGAGCTTTTAAACTAGTTTAAATCGAATACATTTGGTTACCATGGTTTTAGTTATTGTCAAAAAAATAACACAGGCACCTAAAATAAAAAAGGTGTCTTGTACTGATAACTAGACCCATATATTCATCTGTCAGAATTGGCACATCAACTCAAAAAAATATCTCAAAATCAATCAAAGTCAAGATATCAATAATGATAAAAAAGTGCGGTGTTGCCATTTAAAAACATATTATTTAAGTGACTACTGTGAAATCTGGCAACGCTGAAAAAATTGTTAATGTTTCTGAGTTAGGTTAGTTCATACAACTTTGCTTTTGGAAATACTGATCTATCCCTTCAAATAAAAAAGTTAGGCTAAGTCGGGTTTTAAAGAAATTACACTGTATATGAATACTGGAGAACTAGGGTCAATGTCTTTGTCCTAACAGCCACCTATTTTTGTCTACTAAGCTTGCTTCTTATCTTATCGAGAAAAAGCGAAGTTGAATATGACGGTCAGTAGAATAGTTAAACTAGCATCCATTTTCGCTTAATACCCCTTTTCTGCACATCATTATCTTTACACCACTTCTAATTTGCGCTTAATAACTATAACACTTCAGCCAAATGGTTGATAAATAATCTGTTATTGCAAATGAGAATAATAATCTGAATGCTTAAACCTAGTAGAAAATAATAATTGTAAGCAAGCTGGAGACATTAAGATTGCACATTGCATTGCACTTTAGTTCCTTGAAATAGCTCATTTTTGAATAGTTTTTGTTAAGAAACTTCAAACCAGACGCTTTAGAAGAAATTATGTTGATATATATGCAGATAAGAGTTTCTTAGGTCAACGTAGAAAGAAAAAAAAACAGTTTATGAAAAATGTTAAAATTCTTATAGGGATTAAACAAACCACGTTATTTGTTGAATTTTTTTTATTGTACCTCTTTTGTTACGATTATTCCCAATTATTAAGACTGGCAGAATATTCCCTTCTTTGTACACGAAAAAAAATGTTAACATGGATTTCGGTAACCAAACTTTCTCTCAAGACTGATATACCTACAGTATTTCAAACAAGAGCTTGCCATTTATAACTGTTATTATTACTGTTAAGAACATAAGTTTCTTACTTAAAAATTTGTATATTTATGATACCAAGACAGGTCTTTTGGTCTAAGAATACTATACCAGGGGTTTGGTAGCGGACTCATAATATTATTGTTAAAAATTTTAAAGCCGAAAAACCATGGCAAAATAAAATTAAGTTGGCCACCATGGACCCGATTGGAAAATGCCACCTTAAAATTAACACAGTTTTGTATTCTTGAATCTTGTGGTCCCTGCTAAGAACAAAAAAAATCATAGTGTTCCCTGGTCCAAAAAAAGGTTGAGAACCACTGGTATAACTCATTCGTTACCAAACGTACCATTCAAAAAAAAATTGTTGGAACAGAATTATGATTTGTTTTCGTATATCTTCCTACTATCTCCCTCTTTATTACACATTAAACATCTCTCACAAAATCCCACTTTTCCGTGTCACTTTCATTCGGCGTCGTCTCACCAACTCCAAATTAGACGTTTCTAATTAATTTTCGGAGTTTTTCGCGTTTTCATGGTTTTGTGGAATGTAATTAAGTCTATTGTAATTAAAAAAGTTCGCCCCGATTTCCGGACAGTTTTTTACAGAAGCGGAAAATAGGCGGAAGAAAAGGCTTTGGAGATTTTAAGGCGGGTATACGAGAATATTGAGAAATAATACATTTCAACCTTTATAACGAAAAAACAAATAATCGCTCAATCTTGTTACTCATATCATATCTAAACAAGAAAAGTGCGGAAAAGTGCAACTTTCAGCACGCATGTAAGTGTGGAAAGTAGTTACTTTTCTCAGGCTCGTAGAAAATAGTTATTATCCTTACTAGTGCAGAATTATACTTTCCCGCACGCGATAGCCGTTGTCGATGGGAAATTTTATGTAGAATTTAATTTTGCCAGAATTAAAACGAAGAAGAGCGACGATATAAGACACGTCTATTTAAAGGAGATAACTTACGAAAATCTGCGCACTAGTGCGGGAAATGGCAACTAAATTACCGATGCGAAATTGAAATTGATGACACTTCGAGCACTAACTCTAGTAAATCGAAGCGATTTTAAACGTAAATAAAGAAATTGCGGTGAAATAACATGAAACGAAACAGAAAATTGGGTTCTGGCGCCATAATGGCAAAAGATAAATCAAGAGAGCCCGGCTAGTTTATTTTTAACCAGTAATTTTCTCGGATTTCCACCGTTGAAAACGAGGTTTTTCTCTAATAAAATCTTTAGTAACTTTATTTTCTCGATATAACGGCAATTTTCATTTCTTCTAGATTGCGAATACGGCTTTCTAGATTCGGGGGGATATTTATGGGTTATATTTATGAAAAAAGGTCATTATTGTTTAATATTTAGAAACTAGTAATCTGGTTAAAGGTGTGAGAAAGAATAATTTGGCCCTTAAAAATAAAAAAATAATATGAAAAACTAGTTACTTTTAATATGTACATTTTTTAATGAAATCTTGTACATTGGCTTTTAAAACACATTTCATATTTGTTCTTTTTGTAGAAAATCATAAATAAGGCATGTTTACTCTTACGCAAAATAATATTTTTGTATTTTTTATGCCCTCTGTATAAAAAATTAAATTTTTCATAACGTGAAACTTATTTATTTTATATATTTAGAATATGTATATGTATTTTTATGGCAAATAGCGGTATAATAATACTAAAAAAGTCTTGCTGCCTTCGCGTACCCCACTGTTCCTTTAATCTCCACAACCCCATTCCTCCACATTAAGTGCCATTTTCACACATGCTGACCGACACGAAAGGGTTCGAATAATCGCTTGCGTTACTACACGGACGGACGAACGCCCAAATTAGCCAATCAGGAAAAAAGGCTTCGAAACGAACACCGTTCCATGATAGACAACTGAAAAGAAAATTGGATTCTTTCTTTTAAAGATGGTAATTTTCGGCACCTTGTTAGTATGTTAATATGCCCGTTTTGGTGAGAGAAATAGAGGGAGAAAGGTGATTCAGTAAAAATGTTAACTGTTGTTCCGTCAAAAATCGAACACAATCATCTGTTTACGATGATTAAAGGGGGAAAAATTTAGTATTTTGCTTGTTTATTATTGACAACAATATATAAATACTTAAATAAATACTAAGTTTGTTGTTACACCAAATGGCAAATAAATATTTTTTAGAAATGTAACTAAATAAAAATTTCTACCAAGGATCGGGATTAACAAAAATAACATAATATTTTTTTAGTATTTCTTATATAAATATTGTAAAGCAGCAAATATCTGAGTTTCGCAATATTTCATTTATATTACACGACTTTTTTTAAAGGTATAGAAAGCTGTATTGTAACATATTAACATTATTATTTTAAAGCATTTTACTTTGAAAATTTCCCTCATGTATTAATTTATCCATAATTATCGCTGAATGTCACTGAAAATTGCACAGTGGGTGCAGAAACCTCAATTCTTAAAATCCATTGTTCAAATCTCGCTAATGTTGCTCATCATCACAGTCAGAATGTTGACAACAGAAAGCTGTACTTTCAATATTGTTAACTACAAATAATATAAAATAATATTAGTGGTTTACAATGTTTTATTCTCTGGCAACTATAAATATTTTTTATCGACATTGTTTCTAATATATTTTTGTTATTGAGAATTGTTGTTTCCCAGACCACGTACATACGCTGGAAATAAAGCCCTGTTCATCCTTTTATCTGAGCCACCGCGACCCGGTATTGGCAATAACAGGGTGACAAATTGGGACAGTTTACAATTTTGAACCAGCTATTGAAACTGGGAAAAATACGTTGCATGTACACGTTCTCGAGGGACATTTTAACGTTTATAAAGCAATATTTTTAAGAGTAAAACCGTCCGCATTAACCAATAATTATTGATCATCGGTTCCGCAAAGGCATCTTGAATGCACCTCGACAAATAAACTTACTTATTTTTATAATTAATATACACATAATGTTTTTATTATCCTTATATCCTTATTATCCTTATATAAAATGTGAAATAAAGGTTTTATGGAAAATTTGAATAAGCATAATAAAGTCAATATTAGCTTTCATAATTTGCTTAAAAAATTATTCAAATCGGAAAAGAAATAAAAAAGTTATCAAACCTAAAACAGACAAAATTTTAGGGGGTCCGGTGTTTGTGCACCTTAGTGTATATTAATCAAACCGTTCTGTCGCCGTTATTACACTTTATGCATTGTCTGCAACATCTCTTCCTTAAACGGATCAAACCGCAAATCACAGAAGGAGAAATCACCCTCCGGAGAGTCCAAAAGACGCAAGAATGCCCCAGGTCTATTTATTTTACCTCAATATTGCGTTTTTCCCTTTGTCTTTGATTCATCGGATGGCAGGGACTGAATTAGAAACACGATGTCATCCTGAAGATTTTATTGTATTTGCATTTAGTCCAATAAGGCCTTTGTATTTTTACTCGAGTTTTCTGGCTTCATTGAAGGGCTGGCTAATACGAAATTTGCGTGTTGGAAATGGTAAAACTGCTTTTAAAGAGCATGAAAAAGAATAACACTGTTCGGTGGATAGCAATAATGACACTTCTGAAAAGTGATGGTCACCCGCCTAGAATGAGAACGTTTGCCTAAAAAATTTGCACTTTTATGCTGTTTTTAGGGCATTTTTAGCGCTGAAATCCAGACCCATTTGACTATTATTTGACATCTGCCGCCGTCACTGACTTCAGGGAACTAGCCAACTGGACGCATAAAAACCACCGGCTGACTGCCTTCTTCAACCCTTTCCTTTCTTATTTCCGTACCCCCTAGTTTATCTGTCAATCTGTCAATCATAGGACTAACCCTTAACACTTTGGGAGTCTGTTTTCGGTTCATCAATATTATCTTTTCTATTGTCTGTTCCACCCTTTCTTTTATAATTAAATATTTTTGTTTAATATTGCTATATTCGTCGCCTCAGTGGTAATGGGTCGTTTAGTAGTCGATTGTTCTTGTCGGAGGGATGTTTGGTAAGAATTTTGGAGCTCAATTTAACACTCCCTTTTTTGTGTCTAACACAAAATTATTTTCAATTAAATGTATCGTCCTGGCTATCTTACAAACCCGTTTACAGCAACCCCTTTGTGTGTAAACACCCCTTTAATGGCGAAAGCATCCACCTGTCACTCACCAGTGCTGGGTTATTTAGAAATTCCTGAATACGTTGCAGAGGACGTGCACGGGACGGTTCGGACCGCAGACGTCACGTACAGGAGGCGACGCCGCGCCGTGATGACGTCGTTCACCAGGTTTTTGTCTGCTGGAACTGAAGAACGGTCTCTTGCAGATGTGGATTGGTTATCCTAGGTGTTAGGTGACGATCTTGTTTTATTTGCTTGTGGTTGGCCTTGTTTACGTATATTGTAACGTACGCTTTTGAAATAAAGAACTTTTTTGTTGAGAAAATTAGTAGAGGTTTGCTTTATTCCAGTGTCGTTGGGAAGAAACGAAAACAGAGGCTTTTGATCTTTTGGGAGTCTACTTCACTCTTCCTGTCTCCTCAGTTCTTGTGATGTTATAGCATTTTTAATGAATAACATGTTAATGTTGTTGTCTAATGAAGAGTCAGAGTATTCTGACATTGCAATTATGTAACCTAGAATATAACATAGAATAAGTACAGGTTTGCTAAGATTTTTTGGGTTTCTATCTACGTGAAAACCATTTTTGCTTTATGTTTCCCTTAAAGAATATTTTTTTTTGTTCTAGGTAAGTGTCCCAGTATGCATGTAGATTTATGTGAAAAAAACTACTGTTGGTAAGTAAGAGTAAGCATGGCGAAAAATAATACATAATAACACAAAGTACAAAATAAAACTTTGATTTATCTAATGAATAACCTCCAGAGATAGCACAAAAAGCCCCAAAAGTATCCCAAAATCTCCTTCAATTATTTCAAGAGAAAGATTGTATAGTTAGAACATATTTTTTGGCTTGCTTGGGTTTGGGTTTGGGGTATATAACAATTAGAAAAGACAAAGAAAAAATTCTGTATGGCCAGAATTTTTAATTTTTTTAAGGTATTTTACCAACAAATATAATAATAAGACTTACTGTCTTTATAAGTCATTTTGACATAATATTTTTTCATAAATGTGTTTCTCTGTTATAATAAAAATAGATAAAGATTATATTAGGGGCCTCATACTCCTGGACTGACAAGGCCCAAAACTGTAAGTATAGTGTTCAACACGTTTGAAAATACCTTTTCACACTCGTTCGACTTCTCACTCTTGTAAAAAGAGTAATTTTCGGAACTTGTTGTACACTATACCATTATTTATTTATTTTACTTTCGACCTTATCCACCGCCCGTCCTTTGATGACGTCTCAATTATGTCATCAAAGATCGCAGGCAAGGGACAAAGCTGGCACGCGCGACGCGTCCTCGCTTTCTGACGCTCTTTCAAAGGCAAATTTCGGTCCCCGAAATTCCACAACAAACTAACACAAACGACTATACAAACCGAAGGTATTCGGGACGTGTTTAGGGGGCTTCGAAATGGCTATAAATCACGAAAAGCTCTTCCGTTATCGGACATTTATCAGTGCCGGTCCGATCCATTTGTAAACAGGGCCTTAACACAGGTATAAAAGATATCCGCTGTCAGGTTCGGGGTCGTACGATATTATTTCGTCGTCGGCGTATATTTAGCGCCGATATTTTTGGATCTAGAAGAAAAAAAACTTAAATTTTAGTAACGTTATTATACACTGCTCAAAAAAATTAGGAGAACCCTTTTTGGAAACCCCTTTCTGGTTGCTATAAAACGAGTGAAAATGATATTTTCATAATTGATACATATTTTATTTTAGTGATTTGATGGAAGAGAAACGGATTTATGCTAATTATCTAAGATAAGTTTAATATTTCCGAGCAAGTACACGCAAGGGCTCCCCCTGCGCCCCCCCTAAATCCGCCACTGGGAGACACGCTGTACTAAACCTCATAGAAAATCCTTGCATCTTCACTTTGTTTTTCTTACTTTTCTTTAATTGCTACTAATCTTATCTTAGTCATTATTCGATTTTTTTTTTTTAAAATGTGTTTTATTTAGAATACTTTTGTTTCACCTGTATATCATTACCACTTTAAGAGTTACAGGGGTACAATACAAAGAAGTATTCCCCTAATATTTTGAGCAGTGTGGTATAAAACAGTACCGGCTGAAAATAGGTTTTTGAACCGACTACCGTTTTCGTGTTATTAGTACCAAAGACGGCTCCTGCAAATGTCACTTTTCGACCTAAAAAAACTCAAAACAACTAGTTCCGATTTTCCGATCCTCGCCAACATTAATAGGGTTCCGTGGCCGCAGGTCCTCTACAGCCTCCAAACATTTAAGTCGAGATAATCCACTTTTGCGAACTGCATCCTCATATCCCATTGCTGTAGAATGCCACATATCCCCGTCTTCACAAACATCCCTATTGAATAAAAAGATAAATTTAATGTTCTCTACGAAAAATCTTAAGTGGACTTCAACTTTATATGGAGAGAGAGGTTAATTCCATTTTTCAATTTGTGAGGGATACACGCCATATCGAAAGCGCAATTGAGGTCGTGGCAAAATAATCAAAGATATTTTCAAAACTCTATGAGAATGGATATTAAAGGAACTTTCAGCTTTATTGAGGGAAAAATCTAATATTTTTCGCAATTTAGGTTTGGTATACACGATGTTTTACGTAGAGATTTATAAGAAATAGCGACATTATACAAAATGGCTTGATTTTGAGTCAAAATTTTCGTAATTATACATTTACTTTTTAGCTATACTTAATTCATACATAATTATTCCTAGATTCATAAATTACAGAAGTCCTCTGTTTCCCTTATCCTCCAGAAATACAACAGCTCCCTATCTGTAATAAAAATAAATTCTAAAAGATTTTAGTGACCGCATTTCTAAAGATTTATGTCTGACACCCGCCCCATTCAGACGATGATAATCAAAAATCTTTTTAATTCTTCTTTAAATTTCTATAATAACCAACCTTTTGACAAAAGGCTGCCCTGGGCGCGATAATTGTTTGCAGTCTAATAACAAACAAGCCTGCCAATAGGGACTTATCGTACGAAACCGATGACGTTTTCTTATATCACGTGAACGTAAACTTTAAGTTTTAGTCTTGCCCTGTAAAATCAGTTTCAACACCTCCTTTAGACTCACAGATTCAATCCTAATGAGTTTAAAACAAAATATATACAGTATTTTGGTTATGGCATCATCCCACTTCTGATGTATCGATTCACATTCATAAATTTCATGATAATGGTTATCTTGCACACTTTTTTAAAACTATTTCCCCTTCTAGTGAAATTTAAATTTTAAAAGCTTCATCTTATACATATACTGTTCCCATTTCTCCATTTAAAAAAAACCTCAAGTCATCTAATGACTAAAGAATGCCTTGCTAGACGCGAAGAATGCTACCATTAGCTTCTTTTGTGATATAGAGAAAAACAGATAAATTATTGGAGTATGAAAACACTTAGGTGAAAATGATGTTTAATAATTGTTTTTGGTTCATCACTGGGTATAATACTTATGTCGACGTTTATTAATGCCATCAACCTTCTATAGAAACAAAAATAGGGAAAGTGTTGCAAAATCGTTTGTTACTGTGCGAGTACTATCATTTTCCATAACTGTGGGGCCTGTAGCTATAGTATTTTATAATACAGGCCAGCCAGTGCTTGAGGCCCCCTTTTTAGTAAGTAGGTGTATACAAACTTTTTGAAAATAGGGACTTAAAAATTGTTTTTGTTTCCTTATTTCAGCTTTTATTAGTTTCTGAATGGAGTTGTTGGTGAAACCTCAACAAATTATATATTTTCAGAATCTCCAGAAAATTGCCGTGGATTAGGAGATACAACGGCTCTAATAGAAAAAAATTAGAATATACTTAAGAATTAAAGTTTTCTAAAATAGAACCCCGAACACACCTGATCAAGATCTCGAGGTGACTACTGACCAGTCACCTGTTTTGATTTAGGTTTAGTACAATAAATTAACAAAAATGGACTAAGATTCTACAAATTATTGGGCTGCCAGTGACTTATTTCCTTCTCTATCCATTCTAATAGTTAAAGAAATCCACCAAAAGAAATAGTGTATGAAAGGTAAGAGTCACGCTGTATTCTTTCAGATTGTTAAGTGATTTCGAAGTGATTCTTTTCCTGTTTGTATAATTTTGATTGACGCTTTGTTAAATCCGTTTTGATCGGTACAATGAAAAATGTTAGGCAACAGTGTATTCAGTTATCTTCTTATAATACTTTATATGTTGAAGCATTATATGTACTGTAATACCGGTTGTGTTATATTTTTTTGGCCATCACGACTCTATACTGCCCATACGTTTTTTTACTCTTTTCCTTGTAAAATAGCCCATACACTACTGGACAAAAGTAGAGCAGCAAAATGTTTATTTCTTTAAATTTCACTAACAAACAGTGAAACAGTTTGTGTCTGTTATACTAATTAAATATTTTTCTCGCAATCTTAGTAATATCGTTACATCGATGCTTTTTTGAACCAATAAATTTATTAATTCTTTTTTGACCATTTGATGAGATAACAACGCTGATATTAATACTACGTTTAATTAGTATTTCTGGCGTGTAGGGTTTTCTACTGGGTGGAATTCTGTTTAAAATAGTAGCTTATTTAAACATGTATTTCCACATGCTATCGACACCCGGTATCCTGGCTCCATCTCCAAGTAATGAATAAATACATTGAAATGTAAAACGGAACTTCCTTTTTAAACAAAGACAGTGTCAATTTCAAAGGAAAACAAACAATCTCAGCTGGCCTCCGGTCTCCATTCACGCCAAACAAAATAATCCAAAATAAAAGGGAATAAAAATATTCGTATCCATGTCTTGATACCGCCCGTATGATGAAACCTTTCTATATGGTAATATATTTCTTTATATGTATATGTATTTAGAAGTCACTGACTGAAAGGGAAGACTTATAAAAGTTTCTTTATCTCAATATTACATTATGAGGTTCTTAACTCCGGTGTGACGGGTGGGAAATTTATATTTTCAGACCGCTTACGTCACCAGCGGAAATATTAGAACGAAAATTTTAAACCCCTAATACATTCTGTTCACTTATAGACATAATCAAGAAAAGAAAACTTTTTGCCAATTTAATAATAAACAAAGAGACTTCTGAAAATGCGGTGGTCATATAGCGTGAAAACACTGAAAACTTAAGCAACGGGGAAATATGCCAGGCTCTCCGTGCCAGAGCTCGTAGTATTCCGAATATTACGGAAATGCGACCTGAAGTTTTAGCGTTCAAGAAATAAATAAGCTTTTGCATTATTAATATATGAATTAAGGTTTGCCCGATTACACGTTTTGTTAAATATTTTAAAGTTATAGCTTATGACGTTAACATTAAATATATAACCATAATATAGAAAGAAATTCGTAAAAACTGAATTGAAGTAAAAAAATTTAATTTTTATGAGACAATTTTTACAAATTTATTTATGAAATCCGAGATACGGGCGCAATAAAAACCTGCCCATCTATAGCTCTGGAGGCAATGCTAGACTTTCTTCCACTACACTTATGTATAAGGAGGGAAGCACTGGCAAGTGCCTTAAGAGTTACCCAAACAACAAAACTTAAGTCAGGAGATCTGACTGGTCACCTCAAAATACTAAAAGACATCCAGTTAGAGGATATGACCAAACCAATTGATTCAATGCCAAAAGTGTGCGACTTTCAGCGCTCTTTTCAAGTGGTTATAAAAGACCGTCGAAGTATGAGCGAAACAGCGCTGCAATTTGAGAAAGGTTCACTAGTGTGGTATACAGATGGATCAAAGATGGCAGAAGGGGGGTGGGAGCGGGGGTCTTTGGGCCAAAACGCCGAATTTCAAAGCCTCTGGGCAAAGCACCTTCCATCTTTCAAGCCGAAATACACGCGATAGATTTATGCGCCACCGAATGTGCCAACAAAGGCCTTAAAGGCGCAAAAATCTACATTCTATCGGACAGTCAGGCAGCTATAAAGGCACTAGCTTCATGTACCTTCTACTCCAAACTGGCATGGGACTGCCGACAATCCCTCAACCAACTGGCAAAAAACAATAGTATTTGTGTGATGTGGGTGCCGGGCCACAAAGGTGTGGAAGGCAATGAAATTGCTGACCAATTTGCTAAAGAAGGAGCACAGGCACCTTTTTACGGACCTGAACCCTTCTGCGGCATCACTAGAGGTCACCGTACGGAAAACCTCAGGGAATGGGAAAAAGAACAGAAAACAACCCACCGGAGGAACGTTCCAGGACAAAGACAGGCAAAGAGAATGATTAGTTATCGTCCTGACTACAAAAAGCTCCTCGAGCTTCAAAAGAATGAACTTAGACTGGTTACCTGCCTTCTTACTGGACACGGCCCTTGGAGGTATCTCCTAAAAAAAAATGGGAAAGACTGATGAAGAACACTGTAGATTCTGTAACGAAGCAGATGAAACTGCCGAACACTTGCTCTGAGAATGCAGAGTAATAACTCGTCAAAGGCTGCAATATCTTGAGGGAGCGTTTCTCACGCCCGAAGATATATTAAAATGCGCCCCCAGAAACATCCTAAACTTCGCGAAAAGTTTGGGAATTGATGGGTAAATAATGTAGGGTATTCACAAAAGATCTAACTTGGTCGAAGTGATGTAGGGCTACCAGAGCCGAACGACCCCATTTAATACAATACAATACACAATATGGAATCCGATATATCTTTTATATTATGCAGAATTTCTGCGAGTATTACATACAGACAGACGGACAGACAGAGATGACTCCATGAGTTTTTCATTTTAGTCGAAACCTATAAGAATTAAAAAAAAATATTTATTTTCCCCGAATTCTATAACCAGTAAAATCTCCCAAGGATTTTTCTATCTATTAGAACGAATAACTCCACAGAAAAAGGGTGGTTTATGCCGTGCATACATGCGGAAAATGCAGGCAAGATGTGAAATTTGCGGGAAAATTTTTGAAATATGATAGAAAAACTCAGCGCTGAAGGCAATAAATCAATTTTCTTTGACAGGCCGCCGGGGAAATGATGGACTTGCTTTCGAATAGTAATTTAAAAGCTTATATCGGTGTATATGAGCTTCTCAAAAATCAATTTTTATTTCTTGCTCCGGGCTTGTTATCAGTCGAGTTTCATATAAAGCTATTTGTGTGTAATTCATTTAATTATAGATCTATCTTTCTTCTCTCTGTTTGTCAGCAAAGTTATGGAGAAAGTCATCAACGACAGACAGTATGGATTTCGTCACCAAACATCCACAGCTAATCTCCTGATCATTTGTCACACGGGAACAAGTCTGTCGAATTTAATGGCGAGTCCCAGATTGTTACTCTTGATATTTCCAAGGCCTTTGACCAAGTATGGCATGCCGCAGTCCTTAACAAGCTACCTTCTTACCAACTATTTCTCCTTTCTCCCAAACTATGTACCTGGATCGGTAGGTTTCTGTCCAATCGGCGCGTATCTGTCGTGGTCAGTCACCCATCAATGCTGGCAAAATTACTGTTGCAGAGAAATCTTAACGAACCCATCAATACCCATGGTAATTTTTCCCTATTTGAATGACGAGTGAAAAAAGACTACTATACCTTGTTGCTTGTTCACGAGGTTAAAAGTTGTCCTACCTTGTTAAAGTTCTACTGAATTATACATTACTTCGCTTACATTGTGGCAATAACAAAGCTGTTTCATAAAAGCGAATTTTTGCTAAGCTCAAGGAAAATATTGCCACTCTCATCCAGTTATTTTCATTTTTCATTGGTCGTAGTGCTGGCCAGCTGCAGGCGATGCTTTAAAAAGCACATTCGTCTTCTGAAGGAAAAATAACTTGAAAAATTAAGAGACAATAAAAGAGGGCATGCGGTTCTGTAATAGGGACAATGAAACGGCAAGAAAATGGGATGTGTTCTAGACTGGATAGTAATGAAATGTAAAAATGTAGAGGTAACCTAACCTAGGAGAGGACTTGGGCAGGCAACCAGATATATAGTAGTATGTAGTTTAAACGGTGCAGGCGCTGGTGTTTGAATTAGCTACGGGATTTTAGGCTAGATGGCTCTGGATGCAGCATAAAATGAAACTTTATTTGTACTATTTGTTTTTAAAAGAAAAGTGAATATTAACAGGCAAAATTTTCAATTTTCTTGTATTTTAAATAGAACAATCACGGAAATATTCTTAGACCACTTGCTTTTTTTTAAAGAACTCCGACTAATTATGTCTTTCTTTGTCTTCCGGTGTAAAATACATTCCGCAACAACGTCTGTTTAATTGCATAACTGTTTCGAGGAGCGGCGTCTAATTGTCTACGCTGTCTGGAATTTTAAATTTTACATGTTCCGCGAGATAATTGGGTCTTTACCTAGTTCTGTAAATTTTACTGTGTTGGAAGCCACCAAACAAGAAAGATAGTACAATTGGGAGTTTAAAAATGTGGTGCAATGGGATTCTGCGTTTCTGACTCAATTTATTATAAGATATATTAAACTAGTCCTTCAAATATGCGTTTTTTCGGAATGTTTTTTCCGATGTTGCTTGATCCGATGGAAAATCTTCTGGAAATTCAAAAATGTATAACTTGTTAAGGTTTCAATAACAATTTTGTCCAGAAATTAATGAAAACTGAAATCAGGTAAAAAAATTAATTCTGATGACCCTATTTTAGAAAAGGTTTTATTTAAACGTCTGTATGTCCTAATCTAAGGCGAATTCCCACGAATATTCCTTTATCCGACAGCAAATTTTCTGTAGATTCCAAAAATCTATAACCTGTTAAGGTTTCGTAAACGATTCGGTACAGAAATTCCTAAAAACTGACATAAAGTACCGAAATTTATTTGTTTATCTGCCGATATCCTAAACTTTCTCGCTAAATGAACTATAGCCTAGTATTTCACGAATTCATACTATATAATTATTGACCCAGCGTCCCACTTAATTCACTTTTTTTCCCCGGAATAATACTCGCAGATTATCCGTTACCTCCGGCCGAAATTAAAATTTAAAATGCCGATTTCGGCGCATAATTAGCACCCGGTCTGCCTGCTTTTCGCGAAATTAAAACTCTCGATGGCTTCGATGAATATTCATTAAAATCGAACCATACTGCGTTTCGGTTTTTTATATAAAGAGAGCGCTGTCAACAGGTTGAATTTATTTTTGCAAGGGAGCATCTGTAAGGAGGTCTTTGAATTTTTATTTTGAATAAGGTTGGGGTTTATACAGCGTTGGTTAAGATTTGGTTAGTTGTTTAGAAGATCGAGGTCTTTGAATTTTTATTTTGAATAAGGTTGGGGTTTATACAGCGTTGGTTGAGATTTGGTTAGTTGTTTAGAACATCGAGGTCTTTGAATTTTTATTTTGAATAAGGTTGGGGTTTACACAGCCTTGGTTAAGATTTGGTTAGTTGTTTAGGTGATCGAGGTCTTTGATTTTTTATTTTGAATAAGGTTGGGGTTTACACAGCGTTGGTTAAGATTTATTTGGTTAGTTGTTTAGAAGATCGAGGTCTTTGAATTTTTATTTTGAATAAGGTTGGGGTTTACACAGCGTTGGTTAAGATTTGGTTAGTTGTTTAGAAGATCGAGGTCTTTGAATTTTTATTTTGAATAAGGTTGGGATTTAAACAGCGTTGGTTAAGATTTGGTTAGAAAACAGGAGATTTTTTATTAACCTAGAATAACTAAATGCTTACCTATAGTTTGTGTTAAATATAAAAAGTATTTCGTGACAATTAAAAAAAATCAAATTGCTTTTTTCTCTCTCAAACAGAAGGTAAATCAGTCGTCGACTCTTATTTTAACAAACCTGAGCAAGTGTCCAGTCGTTATTGCTGCCATGCTAAATAAATATTCTCGTATCTCGATACTTACTGAGAATACTTGTTTCTCCTTAATAATGCTAAACGAGTTAGGAATCAATAAAAAAGCAAACATGGCCTCTATCAAGTAAAAAGGAATTAAAAAATAGGTAAATCAATGTAAGACCAGCTCCTGCGTGTATTTTTCAAGAACTCCAATCCTTGTAGTTAAAAAAATGTAAATAAACAGCTACACTTTAGTAAAACTACATAATTCACTTAACGTCTTTAGTTCTTGTCCATTACTGCATTCAAACTAGAAAGGAAAGACCCTCTCTCTCTCTATCTCTCTCTCTGTTTCTAAAATGGCCTGCTCTAAATGCACATCCCCCTTTTAGTAATTTCTTTAATTCGCGAAACTGAAATGACCTCCTTAAGCCCCGTTTGGATTAAAATATTCCCTGGAACGTTTCCGATATTATCGGAAAGCTTTTAGCTAAATGAGTTCATCATTTTAAACGTTTTGTTTATTTTCAGTCTATATATACCTATGTTGGCAGAGGACGTAATTTTGTATTTAAATATTGGGGATCTTACGCAATATTACACAGTTTTGAGGGTTTCCTTATGTTTATAATTTTTCTGAAAGAGGGTATAACAATTTATTAGATGTGAAAATACCCACATTCACAGGTCTCGCGCCCCATTGTTTCTGAAGTCATTAAAAAACAAAGTAACACACACACATTAGACGTAAGTAATTGATAGTTTCCATATTGAATTTTGACATCTCAATTGATATATTTTAAGAGCGGGCACATCTTAGGCGTATTTCATAGGTGTGTGTTGTCTGTGTAGTATAAATGGAGAGGTGTCAATAATCTATAGAGGACGATTTATAATTGGAGGCCTATGGGGTGCTGGCACTGTAGGGCGCCGTCTTTCTAAGAGGATGTAAGTAGTTTTAGTACGCAGCGCAGTCGGTAGAATATGATATATGAAGTGAAGATGTGTAGATTTTTTTCTTCCTTTTTTTTCCTCCGTCTTTGTTTCTGGTTGATCGAGTCCACGCCCGCGGTCTTGAGTTGGTTTTCTATCAAACCTTTTTTCCCTATTTCTATCTCTAGTTGGGTCTTTTGTAAAGTAAAAATCAATCAATTATTTCCTTCTCTATAGTCAGATTGTATTTGGTTAATTCTATTGCATTTCATATATATTTTGGTTTGTACATTACGAAGTGCATTTACAAAATTAAATAAAGAAGGATGCGTTTGATTCATGGATGCATTAAAATGTGAACGATTCGCAAGCATTGATAGTTTTCTATAACGCAGCAGAGGCATGAGCTCATATATAGGGTGGAAATTTCGAGCTGTAAAATAATTTTTGAGAAGGTAATCAGAAAATTTTTCAAGTCTATCGTCTACTGTCTTAATTTCGTGAGGTTCAAAGAAATAAAAATCGTCAACGTCCTCTTGTTCCAAAAATAAAAGATCAAAACAATAATGGAGCTACTTTCCAATCTCCAATTTTTGTCTTTGTATTCTCGTGTTAAACCTAGATATTGTGAATTTGTCTGTACCATGCTTGGGTTAGATGAAATTGACAGCCTGTAATTTTAGTATTTGGACAAATTTTTAACACTGCATTATGAATAGATACCTCAAAATGTACTACTATTTCTTCCGGTACAATTTCTATGTTGAAATAACTACAATTATCTTTAATTTATGACATGCAAAACGCATATAACTGATGGAAAATATAATGCAAAACAATATATTGGGGGCTTAAGGAAAATTCTAGGCGCAACTACTTTATTGGCTAAGAAGGGTGTGAATGGGGGGAGGGGGTAAAAATCATGTACTTGATCCGCAATCTTATAAAAAGTTACAAATCTCAGACTTCAGAGAGGCTGCAGTTCCAGTTGGTCGCGTTTCCGCTCCGTACATCATTGCAGGCCTGACCACTCTTCTGTCGCATGTTCTTCCTTTCAAATACAAAAAGATGCTTAATTCTACAATTATTAATTACCATTTTTCTTTATCATGTAATTCAGTTAGAGAAAATTAGGCAAATTAGAGTCGACAGAGACATTGAGCTAACGGTATACAAGGCGCGGGCCCCTTAAACGCTGTTTAGAAGTTAATAAAGGCCGGTAAACATATTTAGCGATTACACGCGATTTGACTTGGCTAATCATAAAGTTAACTGGAGGCGAAATAGTCTGGGTCTAAATGTACTCAAATTACTGAGATTGTTAACTCAGAGTTACTGGTTGGGTAACTCAAAAAAGCATAGAAAAATATTTTTGAGATAGGCGAGGAATGAAGAAATATTCCAATTATCGCAAACTTCTAGGCCTACACTGTACAGCGTGTCTTAACATACTTTTTTTGATACCCCGTGTATGCTGGGTCAAAATTTTTGATTTGAGTGTTATCTTTTCAACAAGTAGAACCTTTTATGAGACATAACTTTTTTTCGTAAAGCCAAAAATAAAACAGTTTTCCATTTGTTAAGATGGTTTCTGGATACGCTGTATATGCAAGTGTTGAGTAAAGAATTTAAACCAAAATCTCTACTACATTACAAAGATGCCTGTTATATTTAACTTTATCGGAGTCAGACCCATCAAAATATACAAAGCCCATAAAAATCTCGGGCCGTAACTTTAAATCAGCTTTAATTTTATTACATAACGTATACCCGGTGATTTAATAAAACAGGAAAAAAATGAAGCCGTAAAAAGTTGTAAGTAACACCGCGCCCGTTGTTTAAAAACCATATAACCTGTGGATTTAATGCGATCCGCGTATTTTAAAATTACGCCAGACACTTTTATAAGCATTTCATCATAAAACTTTTAGAGATATGTGCTGCTGGACAGACGGGATTTTAGGGATTTTAATATGAAATCGTATTAAAATCTGTAGTAAATCCTTGTGTAAAGGGGGGCACGATGTGTATCTTAGGAAGCTACAGCCAGTCCTGTAGCAAATGACGTCGGTTTATTATTGTGAATTCGCTTTTTTGGAAAGTTTATTTTTTTGAACATTAATTTTTTGAAAATATGTTATAGATGGTAATAAGGAATATGCATACAGCGTGTAACAAAAATATGGAAACCTCGAAATATCTTGCAAACCGCTCATCCTATTTTGATGAACTTTTGCGCACTTAGGTACAAAACTACGCCCTATTCAATGGAGAATTTACCGTTTTCCTGAAATCGACAAGAACTTTCTTTTAAATGGAACGCTTGATATTTTTATATTATATCCATAGCCATAGCGACATTGGACAAAAAATCTACCATTTTGAATGTTTTCCCGAAAATTAAGATATTCTTTTAGTATCCTGTCCCAACTTACATCAGTAATTAGAAAGGATCCCGTACTACTGTAAGTCTTTGTTTCTGAAATCTCAATTAACACTTTTTTTCTAAAAAGGTTATGTCTGGCATTCTCATTTTCATCAGTTCATCACTTTGGCATGTCCCTGATAGGCCGACTACAAGCGCTACCTCAAACAATGGAAAAAATTAAAAACGATAATTTAAGAAAAAAATGATTTTTTTTAAATATGTTTTTTTTTCAAAATAAATTGTAAAACTTCCTACACTTTGAAAGGAAAAAATTTCTATGGTGCGTTTTGTAGAAAATCTATATTATTTGGTGAAAAAATGTTAGATTCCGTGGGCTTGTGCCACATTTTGTTTCTTCAGGAAGGCTTTCCAAATTTGCTTGTATATTTTTTTGTAGATTAATTTGGCTACAAAATGCTATTGTTTTAAATGCGATCTTCACGCATCTCCAGCCGTAGTCCCTTATTATCAAGCTTAGGGAGAGCTTTTATGTTTCTTCTTTGTGTGTGTAAATCAATTTTAAGAACGAATATTTATGGCGGATTTAAGTCTTTTAACAGGTAGCGTGTTCATGAAAAGTATAAAATGGGTCCATTATGGGTATACCAGTTTTATTAAATTTTAAAGACTTTCTCGTTTCCAGTCTTCATAAATTATTAATAATAATTTAAGCCAACATGTTTACACCAATGAGAGCTTTAAACTTTTATAATATGGCGGTATCAGTGGCGGAGCAAGGGGGGAGGGGATTTGGACTCTACAGCTCCAGTTAATATTTAGCATTATTTTGATTTCCAGCATATGTTGTGGAAAAGAACCTTTGGTACAAATAACTTCTTCACAGAATTAAATCACATAATTCTCTTGGAAGCTTGACATATTTCGCAGGTGCTGATCAAATAAAAGCTTCTGTAAAAACCTACTATTACTTACTTGCTATTTTTTTTATTTTAAGTCAGTCTTTGCGAATTTTTGGACAGAACTTTTAACAAAACCTAAACAAATTATATATTTTTGGAATCTACAGAAAATTTGCTATCGGAGAAAGCAATATTCGATGTGCTATAGAAGATACAGCTGTTTAAATAACAGCTTCTGTTAAAACTGGCTCCTGAAAATTAAGATGTTGTACCTTAAAACTTTCGATTTCTTTAAAGAGTTGTATTAAGCATTACTTATGACCAAAATGCTACAGAATCAGCAACCTCATTTCATTTCTTTACGCATACATTATTCACGGCTCCTTTTCTAATCTGTAATCCCATATATTTCTTAAATCAACAATAACTTTGTTAATCCAAACGTAAACCTCCCAGTGGGAAGCATAGAAATGCCCAGGGGGCCTCGAAGGCGCCCCAATCCTCGCCCGGTGCACCCCAAGAATTGTGTACAGCCCCCTGTAGTTTGATGAAAGGGACTTTAAATCGGGATCGGAGGAACTGACTTGTTTCGTTTTTATGGAAATTAATTAGAATAGGTTTAATGAAATACAACGGTGTAAGTAGAGCGCAGTTGAGATTTTGGATTAGGTGTGTATTATGATTATGACAAACACTGGGAGTACCAAATTTATTGATTTGTGCAGTAACATTTAAATTTTGTACATTTGCATGTAGAGGATGTCCTAATAGGTTCTTGGGGATTTAAATTTGGCTCCATTTTTAACAACTTGACATAGAAATTTCACAAGAATATTATTCTTGAGGAAATTTTATATTTTGCATATGGGATAATCATTTATGCGAATCTCTACGGATTTTTATTCTTTAAGGGATTTATTTATACACGAAGAAAAAGTCCAATGACGGTCGAATAAACCGCGAATATTGAGATATGCCATGATTTTATCTTTGGCTTGGGCCGCGCCCCGCCGCGATGCGAGGTCCCCGTATCGAGTATCCGATTGGCATGTCGTGAGAGCACGGTCTCATGTAACAAGCAGATATAAATAAATTACGAGGATGCAGAAGAAAAAAGGCTGTTAGAAGGCCATCAGTGCAGCAAGTAACACATACTTTATAATATGCATGTTACACAGAGTTTTGCAAAAAATGACCACCAAAATGTTTTGGGGGTAGGTACTGGACTCTATTTAAGTTCATGAAAATGCGTATTCCCCCCCCCCCCCGCCGGTCCCACTACTTTAATCAATAAAAATTTCCCAATCTCCAACTTAATCCAAAGGAAAACAATGTAAAATCTATTGCGGTAGGTTCAATAAACAAACGGTATCGTACGTCTAATAAATGCATAAACACGTTTAATGTTCTAATATCGTTTGGTCCGCAGTAAAATCCACGAACACGTCGTATGTTGCAAAACATCACTAAAACCGTTGTATGTATATGCATAGAATAGTATAGACAGTCTGTCGCCGTCATTATTATTGGCGCAATATGAGTAGACATTCCGACTGTTTACCCAGAGAATTAGCGCCAGTATGGATAAAACTTAACACTTTCGAATAGAACTTATTTAAAAAGTTTAAAAAGGGAATTATTATATATTATTATTAGGGAAGAACCCCCCAACTAGAGGCTTCTTTGAAGAGATGATTTTTCGAAAATGCACTGTAAAATAACGTTATAGTTACAAAACTTAGCTGCCTTATTCTTACCTTGTCAATTTAAGCGCTCTGTTCTAACTTCAATCCTATCAATGCTGGGGTTGGGTTGGCACCAACCCTATTTGTTCATCACATTAGCGGCATGCCCTGTTCAACTGCCGATCCCATCCACACGTAACATCCTTGATTCTATCGAAGCCATTCCCTTATTATTGACCCTGTCATCACAAGAGAACTCCCTTCTCTCCGATACCTTTACGAATTTTGCTCTGAAGAACTAGCCTTTGCTGCATCCCTCTACTCTACAAAAGCTTAGAACATCCCACTTCTCTCGCTCATTCATACCCAGGGTATCTGGATTATGGAACAAATTGCTTGCAGAAGTTTTCCCTTCTCCTCCCATTCCTTTAAATTTTGTGTCAGTAGATTGTTATCTATCTTCTCTTCAAACGCCCACGGTAGATTAGTACTCACAGTTAAAAAAACACTGATTGGCTAATTGACAAACAAACAAGCGATCTTTTAGTTAATTCTAAGACAAAAATTCCATTCATTTTAATACTTTCTGCTGATCAAATTTGAATTACTCTTACCGGGTAATTCCCACCTATCGATAAACTATAAGATTTACAAGAAACCGCATTTCTGAACATCAAAAGCTACCGCGTATGGTATTTTTCCTACCTCCGGAGTTTAAACAACCCGAAATTAACGTTTATTGCCTCCGCCGCCGTACCTAATCTTCTATCATCGTCATACCGTACTTTTTCTTAGCGTCGTCGTGAATTTCAAGACTTAGAGTAGGCAACATAAAATGTTTTGAGAAGACAATTTTTAGCCTATGCCTTCAAAGGTTTCATTAAAGATTTTCGAAAAGATTTTTTTAAACACCTGTATCTACTAATCTTGAGTAAATTCCCGCGAGTGTTGCTTTATACGCTAGAAAATTTTCTGGAGATTCCACAAATATGAACTTATTAGGGTTTGATTAAAGATTCTGTCTAGAAACTAACAAAAACTGAATTAAGGCGGAAAATTTAAATTGTTATATTTAGATTTAAGGAAAGCACATCCTATTTTATTCTAATCAAATTACCATCGTGTTACTTTTACGAATTACGAAAGTCTGTCTACAACTTTTCAGAGCACTCGCCATATTCCTGTTTAAATAATTGAAAATAATTAGGTATTAGTATATACGAGCTCAGCTCATCGGTTTTCACAGGATATGAGCATGTCATCGAGTAATGGCTAATCATTAACATCAAGTCATCCGAGAATTTTTTAATGACCGTAATCACATAAGGCCTTTTAATGCATGCGACGTTTAACTTTTTGACATCTTCGCTTCCTCGCTGGCTTTTTGAAAGCTTGTTAAAAAGCTTGTATTTCCAATAGTCGACTCTTTCATTAAACTACTGAATTTGAAGTTAAAACTAATGAGCTGAAAATTTAATAATTTTGCGTGAAGAAGTCAACGAGTTTCGAGATTTTGAGTTGGGCATCTATGACAGTCCACGTTGGCTTCAGGCCCAAGTAAAGTCAAGCTCTTTTGTTGATTTATTGCCTGCAATAAACTATTATCCACTCCAGCTATCATAAAACCCGGTAAATTTGCAAGAGCTACGTCCTGTTGGAATCAACGCTGGATCAGCAGCATCTTCTAATAGTTGTAAATACAGTTCCCTAGTCAAAATGTCGGGTAAAAAAAAGGGACCTACCAGATATTCACCGAAAATGCCAGCCCAAACATTCAATTTTAGAGCAATGTGCCTTAAAATCGCCACCTCAGTAGCTTTATTTATTACTGGGTTTTCAGTAAGCCTTTTTTGTTCGCTACAGACCCCTTCTCTCGGAATTTTTGTACCAACTCCAACACATACTTCCGATGGGCATGTTTGTCTTGGTTAGCATATTCATTGTTTGCAAAGAAATGTATAATAATTTCTACTCTCTCCGCAGTGAAGTAAACCATTATTATTTTGAAAAAAGCAATGGAAGATAATAAAATACGATACTAAGGAGCACTCACTATCACTACCCACACACTGAATTTTATTTTTTATTATTATCAATAAAGGGTCATAAAAATTTTAACTTTCAAACTTAATTCAGTTTTTATGAATTTTCTTATATTTTATATATTTTATTTTAAATTTTTATGTTGACCGGTTCAAAAAATAAAAGGGGGTGGGACATTTTTGAGCCGCACTGTATATATAGCACTATACTATATCATACAAGTCCTCATAACCTAACAAAGGATGTTCATTAAAGAACGTCTCGTCTACAGCAGAGCTCAAATCGAGCCGAGTTCTACTACAAACCAACCTAAATCTGACTTGAATAAGCCAAATCGCGACATGAACCCCTATTCAACCGTATGAACTGATCTTGATTGCGTCGCGAGGAGGCGTACTAAATATATACCTTCGTTATCCTTTTGTTAAAAATCGCGAATATGGAATATTAAAATATTATATAAAAGTCGCTTCGCGTTTCTTTTTGACAATGTTGTACAAGACGTACAACGAAGAAGAAAATAGCATTAATAATGTGAAATGTTGGAGAAAAAGTATATAGTGTACCCAATCAAACACGTTTAAAAATTCATTTTTTTATTTAGGTTTCGTATCAAAGCTTTTTCGATATGGTTTTCAGTATCGTAAGAAGCTTTTTTATTTTCTAATAGTTAGTAATGCGATGTGTAGTCATGTATAATAAAATGATTTGTCAATTTATCTAGACTGCTGTGGTAAATAATTTGATAGTATTACCAACATAAAATTTTGACGTACAAATTTTCAAAATTTTTATGTCAAATTGGGTGTAAAGCTTGCCAAGCGAAGGCTAAGGGCCCAACCAGGGATCTCATTTATAGGTGCATAAGTAAGGTATAGAAAATATTATATTCCTTGCGAGTAAAACATTTTACCTCTTGCTTTGGTATAAAACGAAATCTCTTGTCGGCAGACGACTTCTTGCCTTCTCAAAATGCTAATTCGAGTCGCTGATACCATCTCTAATTAGTGAACTAAGCGCGAGAAAGCTCTTTATCCAGGCGAGAATTTATGGACAAAAAAGGCTACTTTTTATTTGCGGACTTAATTTGTACAATTTAAATTTTCGATTTTACGGTGTTTGAGTTTTTAATTTTCTGACTATTCCAAGTTACTTCATGCGTCTTCGCTTCGTTCTACTTGTTTCTAAAAAATTAACCGAAATTTTATATCAGTATGCTGTGGGACCAGAAACAACTGTTTTTGTTTAAACAATTAGTCAACAAAAGATGTTTTTTTAAATCATCTGTATCTCCTAAACCAAGGCGAATTCCAGCGAACATTCCTTTATCTGATAGAAAATTTTCTGGAGATTCTAAAAATGTATAACTTGTTAAGGTTTCTTGAACAATTCAACCCAAAAATTAATAAAAACTGAACTAAAGTGAAAAATTTGAATTTCTAGAGCCCTATTTTAAAAAAGATTTTGTTTAACCCTCTGTATCTCCTTAACCAAGGCGAATTCCTGTGACGATTCCTCTATCTGATAGCAATATTTCCGGAAATTCCAAAAATGTATAACTTGTTAAGGTCTCTCAAGCAATTCTACCCAGAAGTTAATAAAAACCGAACTAAAGTCAAAAGTTTTTATTTCTGTGGCGCTATTTTAAAAAGGTTTTTATTGAATCTCCTTAACCAAGGCGAATTTTCGCAAATATTCCTCTATCTGATGCCAAAAATAAACAGAGAAACAGACACCGATTTGATTTCATAATTATTATTGATGATCATTGTTGTATCTGACAAATACATGATTTTTAATAAAATCCTCCGGCCTTAACCTGTACTAAAATAAATACACAACATTTAAAATAACTTTTTATTATTATCGCTCATCGTCGTAATAATCGTAAAGCTCGTGTAAAATTTACTATCACATAAAAATCCTAATAATCAATTTTCCCATGGTTTTACAGAAATACTATAATACCATCGCCATTACCATCACCATTATATCAAAACAATGCGGTAATTTTACTTTCTAAACACCATTCGGCGTCTCAACAAATCTTTAGACCTAACAGGAATGTAAGAAGTTTAACTATTACTCGTAATTTATGCGCTATAGAATAATAGCGATATATAGTAAATGGTTCAGACCATCAGATAAACATATAGTCTTACCGAAGGTAATGGTCTGGAAAATGTGTTGGTTTTAAATCGTACTTTATAAATGTATTGAGCTATATGGAGACCATGAAGAAAAATAAGAACATTTTTAACCAGTATTTTGGCCTTATAGGACTCGATACACAATGTTATCGAAGAATGTTCCTAATTGCCTTCTCATTCGCTCTCTTCATTACCAAATACGGAACAACTCGAGCAAAATGGAACATTACATTATTGTCCCCAGAAGTGCCCGAAGCCCTGCCCGAAGCCTCTTGACTTCACTGGCACAACTTACTGAGGGTAAATCCTAAATCCTTGCAGGATTCGAGAGGGTATCAGTTTCCTCTTGTTATGCTCGGATTGAGATCCACAACAGAAATTTCTTTTCACGGAATTACAAGAATTTTTTTTGTTAAATGATAAGCGACTGAAAATATGTTTTTCGAGGACCATTTAGGATCTTTCATATATTTGAGAAGTATTACTAATATCATATTATACCGTGTAGGTTAAAAAGCTAGCGGAGTGTGTAAAGAAAGGATTTTTTGGTTTCTGGGGCAAAGAATCGCCTGTAAATTTTGTGGACATGCGACATCCTGTTTACAGGGCTTACAACTGATCTATTTTAACGCCTATGAGCAGGGCCGGGTCAAGGCCAAGCGATAGCTTGGGTAGCCAAATTTGCCGAGCAGTAGATAGTACCAATTTTATCCCCCTCCCGTCGTCAATCTTTTAATGACTTGTGTTCTTCCAAGTCGACAGGGCTCGCGATAATGTGTACTTGCCTGTTGTAAAAATAAGAAGTTGTGCCGGCCCTGCCCAAGAAGATAAAAAAAATCCAATAACAAAAAATTAATGAGAATACGTCACTCGACATAGACTAGCCAACCGGTTTGTTTTGGGTAAAGGGTTAAGTTTTATCCCATGCATCGGCTTTAAAAGACTCGCCACCGCCGCGACTTGACACTCTTGACAGAAAAGAAGATCGGTCACTGCATGTTACAGGGATTTAATAAAACTAAGCGGAAAGAGAATCGGTGGATTCCCTAAACGGAAGCAGGTATACTCGTATATACTAAATATTATTATACAGTGAGCAGCTACTGCATAAATTCGATAACAATTCAAGAAAAACTTTTTCGGATTTTCATTTTTTGTGGCTGCTTTAAATTCTATAGGAAATTCTGAGCATATTTCACGTGGCGTACCACATACCTAAACTCTATTGTTTTCGAAATAAATTGCGTACACATTTTAAAAAACGTATTTTATTAAATTTTAAATTGTACCAAACCCATGAACTTCTTGACAATAACCAAGTCTGTTTACAAATGCATTTAAAACATTGGAACATAGACCTTTTGATTCCAATATTCCCATAAAAAATCATCCAATGGTGTTAGGTCCGGTGATCTGACAGGCCGTTCTATTGAACCCCTTTTGGCAATCCATCGCTGTGGAAAAACAGTTTCTAAATATTTTCTAACGGGTCGTGCGAAATGCGGCTGTGCACTGTCTTACCGAAACCAAAGGTTACCGTTAGGTAAATTAGGTTCTTTTTAATTATTAAATATTACAAGTTCAGGAATTAGCTCGTATAGAAGAATTTCCATATATCTTTCCCCATTACGATTTTCTTCGAAGAAAAATGCTCTTAGCCAAGTATCGACATTTTTGTACCTCAGCTAACAAGCCTGGTTTTTAAACTCTTAAATGTAACTTAAGCCAAACTCGACTTAATCTAAACATCTTTAATTCTTTTCGTTTTTACCAGATCGGTGAATGTAAACAAGTCAATTTTTAAAGCGGTAAACCTGTATACGGTTCCCATTTATCTTTTAGTAGGTACTTAATTTACGGAGGTACTATATCTGGAGATCGCCGAAGTATGTATGTACTTGAATGGGGAATATTATGAATACCTTGGGAGCTTTTTTCGTATATCAATTTACTGCATGTGGGGATTTTAAGTACTTGATGCGATGAAATAAGATACATATATTTCTGAATTAAAATTTTGATAAAACGGAATCAATTTTCCGTACTTACTCCTGAAGACAATGAAATAAAATTTAAGTCAAAAATCATTTTAACCATAGAATATACGAAAATTGTTAGTCGCCCTGGTCAAGTCTTTGTTTGAAATGTGTACCTCCAGGTTGGTAAACTTATGGTAATAAATAACCTTGGGCATTTTGAAAAAAAGTATTTGATATGGCCGGTCGGTAGTTAGCCTAATGTGTTGCAAAAAATTTACATAATGATAGGCAAATAACTGCATTGGACACCTATAAAGTGAACTGTGCTGTTTAAACTTTAATATGGTTGGTTATAGGTACTTGGTACTTGGATTATCAAAGGTTAGAGAATGCTGAAAAACTAAGAAAACCAATAAATATTCTCTTCTTAAATCGCTTCCTCGTCTGACTGTCGATATACCAATCACATTCTTCCTGAGGTAGAAAATCTAAATTATTATGACCCTCTTTTCAAAAAGTTTCAATTTAATCAACTCTATCTTCTAATCTAAAGTAAAAATATATAACTTATTAGAGTTTTGTAAAGATTCATAAAAACTGATTTAGGGTTAAAAATTAATTAATTTTGATGGCGATATTCGACATTATATATTTTGAAACCAAATTACTTGAATTACTCTACCATATTTGATACACCAAACACTCTCCAGTTATGTATATCCGCAAATAATTGCGAAATTACCCTCCTTGGGCACTAAAGACTTACTTAGGCATATTTGAATTGCAAAAAGCGACTCTCGGATCGGCTAGATAAATAAATAAAGCGCAAGAATAAGACAAAAAGTCGTTTCTTCGCCGATATAGGTAATATTTCACACTGACAGTCTTGCAGCATTTACATGCCGAGTTTTTATTCCAGGGGATTGGAAGATTTTATCGGTTTTTATGCATGTACTGACGCAAAACAGGCAGGTTAAGTTATGTGGACTGTGTGGTTTCAAAGTAGCATTTTGCGGGTGAAAGAAAATAATACTTTTCAGTCTTGGTGGCCCCTTTTTCTTGTATTTTATTGCCTTAGTTTATAGTTATTTCTTGTGTGTTTTGCGTCGACTTCCCTTGCTGTATAAGTTCCTTTCGTCCATAACCAACATTACAATACTTAAGGGGTAGTTTTTGAGAAATTTAATTGTTTAATAAAAAAAATTACATTCAAATTACCCTATAGTCAAGAAACAAACTCTAAACAAACAAATATATCGATTTACATCATGGATAAACGGTTCGAGTTAGGTATGGTGAGTATAGGCAACTCAATATACACTCGACGATAAGTTCTTAAATTCAGTTTTTTGGTCCTAATTTTGACAGGCACGTGACCAATAAATTGTTGTAAACAATACGGTCGATAGCGTGCCGGGCAAAAATTCTGAGCAAAAAGATGAAAAAGAGTGAATTTAAGAACCTAGAACCACGCATGGTTTAGGTATCAAATGACGTCACTTGAGAATTGCGAAAATGGCGTCTTTTTAATTGCAATATATCATACCGAATAGTTAACAATTGTATTTAAATTATCAATAATATAAGTGCAATGAAAATTATCGATAATTTTTGGGAAAATTGCCCTAAGACATTTTACAATGCATAAGTGCAAATTTGTCAAAAATTTTACATATATTTTCATTTCCCGACTTGTATTTTATGAGAGAATTTCATTAACTAAAATTTTCAATTTTTGGTATACCCTCGTAAGTATAAAACTTCTTTGTCGCAATAAATCTCAAAGAAATGGCAAAATCCACTAACTAGAGCTTGGTTGTCATGTCACTAAAAGACAAATTCTTAATTGTTATAGTCGTTTCCATAAAAAATAAATAAAACAATACAAACACTAACAGTTTCGAACTCCCACGTCTTTTTTGAAATATTGTGAAAAATGTCGCGATTTGGAGCATCAGCGCTAGAAGAAATTAATCAACAGTTTTAAGTAGTATAAAATAAGAAGGTTAATGTGGCTATGCTGACACTGTTTTTGCTTAATAAAAAAGAGATTTTTGCCAATTCTGTTTGTGTTCAATAAAAACAAAGGTCTTTTGCTATAAAATCATAAAACTTACGTAAGTATTTTGTCAGGTTAGAAATTAATTTTTTATGACAATTCCGATTAAACTTTCACAGTAGACAACCAGAAATACTTGCACAAACAAAGCCGCCTGTAATAAAATGTTTGATTATTGTTTTTTATTGGCAACAACATCGCTTTTATTTGTCTTTTACTAATGCCCCTTTTGCTAACAAGGATAGAAAGAAATCGGATTCCGTTGGGATTTTATCAGGAAAAAAAAAGAATTTTGCGATGACTAATCTTTCGAAGTATATAACCATGAATACTTCCACAAGCAAAGAAGGTGCGATAAAAATTTGAACCAATTATTTTGTTATTTGTCTTTGTCTAATGCACTTTCGCCAACACGGATAGAAAGAAATCTGATTCCTCCGTGATTATCAGGAAAGAAAAAATGAATATTGTGATCACTAAAATATGTTCTGGTGTAAACTGTCCATGGAACTGACCAATATGGTGAATTCTTGTTAAATTGTTTTCTCCGTCATCATTCAAAATTGGATACAATACAGTAATTTTCTTCGAAATAATACTTTTAGGTTTGTAATGACTTGCTTGAATGCTTCATGCTATAAACAGTACGTGGACATTCCTTATTACCGAAATACGTGACATACCACATACGCGGAAACACTAAACTTGAGAAATTCACCTTTTCATAAACCGGCATCGTAAAAGATAATTTTAGTACCCGCTATAAAAAAAAGCCCAGCGTCTTTTCGGTCTTTTCGGCAAAACCTTAAAGATCGCGCATCAAAGTTCTTGTCACCAATAACACAGTGAGCTATTAAAATGTTGGATATATGGACGTCGTAACTGTTTTAATTGTTAATAAAAATTCAATCTAAAAGCAATTATTGCTAAATCGCGGAAACTGTGTTTAAAATCGACTAAATGAAGATGTGGGTGGCATGTAAATATGATGCTGTTATTTTGTCTTATTTACCGTGTCGAATGCTTTTTGTTTGTGATAAAAATTTATATTTTCTACTTAAACTCATTTTTTACGAATTTATAGCCAAAATCTTTAACGAAATCCTAGTAAGTTATATAGTTTTTGAATATCCAGAACATTTATTATCGGAGGAAGCAATATTCGTGTGGATTAGCTTTATTTTAGGAGATAAGAGTTGAGCAAATAAAAACTTCTTAAACCCAGGATCAAAAAATTTTAAATTTTCTACCATCATTCAGGTTTCATTAGTTTCCAGCCAGAATTTTTAATCAAACCTCAATAAGTTATACATTTTTCGAATCTCCAGAAAATTTGCTATCGGATGAAGCAACACTCGCGGGAATTAGCTTTATTTTAGGAGATAGAATTGAGTAAATAAAAAGTTTTTAAACCGAGGATCAAAGATTTTTAAATTTTTTACCATAATTCAGTTTACATTAGTTGTCAGCTAGAATCTTCAATCAATCATAAGTTATACATTTTTGGAATTTCTAGAAAATTTGCTGCCGGATAAAGCTATACTCGCGGAAATTCGCTTTAGATTAGAAGATACAGTTGATTGAATAAAAACTTTTTGAAAAGGGGATCATAAAAGTAGAATTTTCTACCTTAGTTCAGTTTTTATAAATTTCTGGGCAAAATTTTTAATGGAACCTTAATAAGTTATATACCTATTTTTGGGGTCTCCAGAAAAGTTGCTGTGGATTACAGTGGATCTCCACATTTTTGTGGGTGTTGGATATCTTAAAAAAAAAGTTTGCTTTTTGTTTAAAATATATTACCGCTCTATAATATGTCAATTATGCAGTGAAGTAGGAACTGTAGCTCACAAAGAATTAAAATTAAAAATTCAAATAGTTTGGCTTAAGGACATGCCGTAGTGTGGCGCAGTAATAAAGTGCAGGATCATGCTTATTTATGTATTTAGTAAATGCAGAGAGAGACCGTAATACTTCGGTACAGTCTGATGTAAAACATTTAATACTCTGTAATCCTTTTGAATAAAGTATAAGTGCTTTGTACTCTCGATAAAAAAGTAACTGTAAGTGTCGATCCATTGACGTATTGAATGTAGACACATACCATTATTTAAATACCGATTACCGATTAAGCACCGATTAAGAATAGAAAAGAATGTTTAGGTATCGATGGATATCTCGTTTTAAAGATATATGGATGTCGCAACTTCTTAGGGACAGTAGCGCCATATTGATTTTTTTCCGATTTTAAATAGTTTCTTTCTGTTAATGAAATACGTGTTTTTTTACGAAGTTATAGCAAAATCGGCATTGGTGTTTTTTTATTAGGAAGCTACGGCTATGCACTAAGATAACAAACTTTGATTTCCGTGGCTGATTTTAAAAAAACGTTTTTTATTGCGCCTTTGTATCTCCTAAACCAAAGCGATTTTCGCGAATATTCCTTTATTCGATAGAAAATTTTCTGGAGATTCCAAAAATGTATAACTTGTTAGGGCTTCACTAACAATTCTGTCCAGAAATGGTTGAAAACCGAGGTAAGGTAAAATATTTATATATAAGGGTATATATTTATATTATTGTTTATTATTTATATTTATATTATTATATTATATTAATATTCTTTGTGGCTTTGTTTTAAAAAAGGTTTTATTTGAGCCTCTGTATCTCCTAAACCAAAGCAAATTCCCGCTAATATTCCTTTAACTGTTGACAAATTTTTCGAAAATTTCAAAAATGTGTCATTTCTTAAGGGTTCCCTAAAAATTCCGTCCAGAGATTAATAATTAATTCAAAATAATAAAAAAAAATTAAAAATTTGTGTGGTGCTGTTCCTTTACGACAACGACCTGCAAAAATCTGACACGTTTGTCGATTTTGTCGGTGGTTATCTCATTTTGAAAATATATGGATGACGCAACTTCTTGAGGACAGTGGTGCCAGACTGAATTTTCTTTCTGATTCTAAAGATTTTATGGGTTTATGAAAAAAAAATTGGATATAGGTGTTTTTTTAGTCAGGAAGCTACTTGCTATGGCTTGCTACTACGTTATTGGGGGGGGGGGGGCTGGAAGGAGGTGTAAAAATCATCTTTTAATTACTTTCCTGAGTATTAAATGAATTATAAATTAAATGCTAGTGCTCTTTGTGTTTGTTCAAATCTCGTTTAACCATCTTGCATTGCTTTTACGCTGTGTTGATTTGACGACAAACGACTTTTACACAGTCCTGTGATGTATCTATTAAAAATAGGTTTAACGAGTTTTTAGACACAGAGGTTGTTTAAGACTTTCGTACACTCTTCTTTTTCTCTGACTTTTATAAAATACCTAGACGTTCTACAGCACGCCTAGGCTGTTTATAAGACGGCTTGCCTTTTATAAGACGCCTAGACTTCATATGAAATGCCTAGACCTTTTATTAGGCGTTTTATAAACAGCCTAGGCTTTGTATACAGGGCCTAGGCGTTTTATATAAAGCCTATGAAGAGCTGAAGCGTTTTATGAACAGATTTTTTTATATAAAATTGAATCTGCCGGTAAGGCATTTAAATTAAGTTAGCTCTATAAGTGAGATTTTCTGGGTTTGAAAATAATGTTTTTTGAAAAGGAGCCAAACTATATTATGCCCCGTAAAATAATTAACCTGCGAGCTGGCTGCGAAAGGGCATCAAAGAGCGTCTGGAGTTATGGCAATAATTGAGGCTGAAATTAAAGGCATCGTTGGCGGAATTTAAGGCGGACTTAGAAAGATCCCGCAAAGAAAATGCTGCAGCTCAAACGACTTGAAGCTGTTGGTTATGATAATAATTATGTGACGGGACGGAGATAGGGTGCATACTTGCGTTTTAATCTTCGTTTTAGACGGTATAATATACGCTATAATTAGGTTGTTACATGAAAAGAAACAGACCGCTTTATCATGGTTTTAAATGTTGTCAGAAAATAATTAATCCAGAAGCTAGTGGACGTCACGTTATTGTCAATCGGTCGGAGTTTAAAATGTTGCGTTTTGGCCAGAAAATAGAAGAAGCTGTACAAGAGACGGTTCCCATTAATACCGTAAAGAGAAATAATTCTATATGGCATCAATTTGTGGTCTTTTGTGACTTGTATATTACTACTTGTATATTACTTGCCTCTTGAACAAGTTACAGGAGTCAATAAAATTTCAAATTATGTATCCGGGGCATTTTCCTTTTTACTACCCCGGTATTAAAAGGAGCCAGTATCCCGATGCATATTTTAAGACCCTTATAGACGTGTAAAGGCATCGCGTGCACGTTTAGGGGATGCAATTTGCAAGAGGGATGAAAAGAACAGCAGAAAATTGAAAAGAGGCCCTATTAAGGTATAAATTCGTGATGAGGCGCAAACAAGTTGTTTGTGAAAGCGCGTATAATAAAAAAAGTTGCAGAGTTTTTCTTATAACAAGGTAATCCCGGAAAATTGTGTTTACAGTTTTCTTGTGGCATTAAATAAACAATTATTAGCATAATTAACTGAAGTTATTAAAGATTTGAACTGATTACCTTTTCCTAATTTTTTTTAAATCGAGTTTCGCTGTTCTCAGGAGTTTGTGGACATATTCTTCATTTAAATTTAAATACACGCCTATTTAAAAATTTAATTACCGAAAAATTAAAGCGTATTTGCTTACCTTAAGAATTCCGGGAAAAATTTCAACAGCTTGTGACAACAAGCACGCATAAAAGCATATATAATTAACTCATTACTAAATTCTATCCCCTAAAAATAATACACACATTTAGTTTAATTGTTGTTTCCTAATATTTTCGGGTTCTAAAGATCTTTTAACTTATTAACACCTTTTGTGCAATTGTGTGTTTAAAAAACCGAGTCTCGAAATCCTATTTTATAGCTTTTAAAATACGTTGCTTTTTTAAAATCGTGCAAGCACATGCCGTTAAATACTTAGCACATCGAATGGTAATTAAAAAAAAGAAGTATGTTAACACCTTTAGAACAAATATTTATTTTTTGAGTTGAAAGGGTGAGTTCTTTGTGTTAACGGACGGGGGTACACATACAAAACAGAACAACTTGCACGTTAATGTAATTTTAACTCGGATTGCAGCACTCAGGTGTTTGGCGTAATGTATTAGGGAAAATCAGAAGTGGGATCTAGGAAAAATTTTCAAAAAACAATTTTCCGGAATTCCCCGGATGTTGGAACAATATTCTAGATTACGTCTTGTTTGGGAAACATAGGGAGAACTCGGATATAGGTAATATAAAACTGAAAAAAGCTCATAAACAGTGTTGCAGGTGGATTTCTAGCGTATGCATCCCTGTTACGTCGCCGCAGGCGGTCACAGCGACAAAACACACTGGCTGGATGATTAATGTCTTAGAGTTTTTAGCGAAATAATGGCGGACATAAAGCATTTTAATAGACAAGGAAAGCGGCGATTTGCATTCTCTCTGTGCCAGGTTGTGTAATATAACTCAGTTATGTATGTTGTTTTTATATGTATACAGGGTGTTTGGTAACTAATGAGGCATAACTTAGCAGTGACTTCCCTGCTTAAGCGACATTAATAAAGTATACCCTTTTTATGTAAAATGGTAGTTCTTATTCTTAAACCAATCACAATCGTTATTGCTAGAACATTGAATTTAGTGTAGTAGTCATTCACCTACTGTCTCTGTGATACTATATAGATTAGTGCTTCTTGTGCGTAGAATATTAAAAACATTACTCTCCTTAGCGTTCCTCAGTCGGGTAATAAAACCAAAACGCTTTTTAACTACCCAATAACTTCCACACGCCCATCCATCATTAGTGCAATATAAAAGCGTTTTCCCTAAAGACATCTTTTATCCCGAAAACTAATAAACCATAATTCGTACTCATGCGAGCAGAAAATAAAGTTATAACTTTATCTGTACCACTAATCAAAACTTTTCTTGCCTCGCTCCGTCTAAAAACACTTTATATTAACAACCCACCAACATACTTCATCAAACGTTGTGACGAAGTTTCTTGTCCGAAACTTCGCTCGAAAATGAGCACTTAATTTTAACAAGAAAATATGTTTGAATGAGTTTAAGTTGCTTGCCAAGTAATTTACAATGGATAAGAAAACTTTGCATGGATTTTGACTAATTTTGGACTTTATAGTCTCGAAATTAAATCTCGTTATTTCGCGTTATAGTCACAACGACTTTTATTTTAGTCACAGTCACGTCAGGTCTCGGTAATGCGTGGTGGCCAAGCAAGGGCGGATTTGGCTTTGGATTCCTCCAAAGTCCTTAAAGTTTTGAAGGTCTTTTATCAAACAGTATATAAAAACATGTTGGCTGTTTATAAAATCGACGTCTATGGAATGCATGGCGTCTCCTCCTCTTGTTGAAGGTCAATGATGGATGCAATTTTTTTTTACATACAACATACAAACAAACATATTTTATATTTTCCTATAAAACGGCAACGTCCTCTTACCTACCATCGTGCAATGTATAGTTACCGCAATAAATCCAAAATTACCCATAAATAACAAATTTTGTTAAGACGTTAAAGTGCAACGTAATAAATAACCAACTCTAACTTTTTCATGCTCTAAGATTTATTTACGATTTCCGGATGCGTAATTGGGGCCGCAAAAAGTCCGGCAATGGCACGCGAAGTGCTAACTTCAATTTTTTCTCTAATTCCTGAGAAAACAAACGGTATTAAAGGTACGCAAACCAACTTTGCACGACATCTGGGAATTTTCATATATTTACACGCGATTACAATTTTTTACTACATAGTTTACATAACCAGGTGTTGTGACTAGTTTTATTGGTTGTTTTTCTTTTTTCAAATTGTTGCAGTTGGTATCAGGTCGTTCTTTTGTGCGTAAGTCACTTTGACAGTCTTATGTCAAACGTCCTTTATTTAGATTTTATTTGTGCATCATTACTTCTCCTTGATCTCTCTGTCAAAAATACGTGAAATAAATATACCTCCATATAACATTATTAAAATTGGAGAAATGCATGATCACTTTCTTTCTAAAAAAATCTCATTTTTATTTATTCTTCCTTTAGTGGAAAAGAAACAAAATGCTTTTAAACTTCCTTTATTTAATCTATCTGCAATACAACATGATTTATTCTATTTCAAAAAGCGTTTTTCTGCACAGCTATCAGATCACTTTTGCAAATTTAGCTAAATGGACTATAATGCCTACGCTGTGTCGGGAGACTTGTATCGTACGGTATATTACAATATTCTAATTGGTAATAAAGTGGCATTATAATGACCAGTTAGCGTCTTACTTAAGAGACATAAGAAGAAATATATTATGATTTAACTTGCCATGTTTTTACAAACTTGTTTGAAAAAAGCAAATTTTATGACTGGACAGAATATGGCAGAATCCTTTTATTTTTTTTTACAATTGTTACGTCACTAGAAGTATTGTAATAGTGAAAAATAGTATATTGTACAAGTTTTGAAAATTACTCTTTGAAATAGGGTAAGTAGTTTCTGAGAAATAAGACCTTAAAAAAATAAAATTTAAAAGTAACGAAATTTCTTTCCAGATATTTCAAGTAAATGCTGAAAATGTCCACCCCCAACCTCCATTCAATTATAAAGGCATTTTTCGAAATGTTCGCGAACATTATGAAGCATTTCGGGAGTTATTTGTCGGCACTCGTATACTATTCGTTGTCGCAAACTTAGTAGTTTTTAAAATTAAAAATAATTTAATATTTAGGGGTTGCTTTTACACCCTTAGAGGGCGAGTTTTGCAAAATCCTTTCTTAGTGGACGTCTACGGCGTAAAATAAAGCTGTGTGCAAAATTTCAACTTTTTAGCATTAGTAGTTTTAGCCGGGCGTTGATGAATGAGTGAGTCAGTCAGTCAGTCAATTTACTCTTTTATGCATATTAGTATAAATAACTGAGCAGCAACAATGTTATGAAAGCAGCAAGCTACTTAGTTGTATTTTGTAAATGTAACAGGGCATTATTAAAATATTCAGCCTTGTCAAAGCTGTCGGAAACAGATATTTCTATCTGACGAATTTAACGAAGGTTCTCATAAATTTTAAGTTCCCTCAGATTATTAACCTTTAAAATTAGGGTGTGTTTCAGTGTCGTGCGATGACAATTATAAAAGGGGAAGCGACTCGATAAAATAATTCAAAATACATTGTATCGATTAGACCGGTCTATCTTTGCTATATCGGGATCTGGCCGATATATTTTTACTTAAACATGGTACAATAAGTAATCTTTTTTCTTCTTTTTAGGTAAGTAATCCCCACCTTTCTGCTAAAGCTACCTATCTAAAAAAACACAAGAGTTCGCATCAGGTGAGTAAGTCATCTCCAATATTCCCGTCTTTTAAAATTTTTAAAATACCGCCGATCCATCACCATTTATAAACGGTAACACGGTCATATTTTAACATCTGTCATCAGCTAATAAACATATTAATGTAATTTGTCCCATTATCGGATAATAAATGTCCCCCATAAAATATTTAATAATATCTAAAGTATCTTGTTCGAGATATGAAAATGTTTTTATAGAAACAATTAAGAACTTAATGAATATTCCCAAGTATTTAAAGTAACCGGCAAGAATAGAGAATATGCATATTATCCGAATAAACCTGAAACATTTTTTTATATTCTCTACATAAATTAAATATTAATGGTTGTTTTTATCGATTTATTTTGGTCTTTATTAACAAAAAAAAGATTTTCCACAATACATTTTCATACAAATTGCACCTTAACATTTCTGTAAACAAAAACTACTCAATTTCAGTTACTCTCTTGACACATTTAGTATAGGATTTATAAATTCGCGCACCAAATACCGATAACACTATCTCCCATTCTCAAACCTCAACAAAAATCGGTTAGATAATATAGGGGTAAACTCTCATTCAACCCCCCGAAACCACGCCGGCAGATTGTGGGGTTCATATTGCGAACAGCGACTGTAAACACATCGAAATAATTATAATTTATATTTCGGAAGCAATATTATATTTAAGAAATTGCCCCCTTTGATGTGTACGGAAAGACTGTTTCGTGGGGTTGGGGTGGCGCGATGAAATATGGGGTTTGTTTGTTTCTTTCATGTCTGAGATCAATCTGGTGGTTTAAGTAGCATTTATTTTCAGAGAACGCTCCAAAGAGGTTGAAAGAAAAGCGTTTAATTTTTTCTTCATTCAACTAATAATTCTGTTGTTAAACGGTCATTTAAAATTATTAAGAAATTCATTAAACTTCCAAGATAATGGGCCCTTTCTTTCCCTAACGATCCTAATGACATAATATTAAAATACCTGGGTCTCCATATTAGACCTCTAATAATAAAACATCATATTTAATAACGAGGTATTCTAAAAACAAGCAAAGGGTTGTCCCACGATCTCCGTTAAGAGTTTCTAGGTGGTCCGATCACTAAAATTGATTTATAATATGGGCTCATTTAGGAAAACAAATAATAAAAGACGTTGTGGCAACATATGCCGTGTAATTTCTATGGGATTTTGAAGAAGTTTCAAAAATATGAATTGGATTTTTTCATAATATGATAATTGAAACAAGACAGTTTACTTTTAAAAATAATAAAAAATAAATCGCAAACTTGTGGTAAAATTATTTCAGAAAATTTTGGAATTGACCTCCACTAACGCCCTGGCAATACCAGAGACAATCTTTGAATTCTTGCAGAACATTTTGAACTACTTGAGGTTATATTAATCTTATTTCTTGCCTTATTCCTTATTATTTGGTCTATTGCTACACTTTGGATTTGAGGTAGCCCCACAGAAAATAATTTAGCGGGGTTAAATCGGGGGATCTGGGCGACCATTGTACTGGACTCCGTCAACTAATCCATCGTCCAGGAAAAACTGTATTTAGATATTCACGCACCTGGCGAGTATAAAAAACTGTATTTTTTTCAAAAACGGTTCGATTTAGATATAGGGTATCATACATAAATCATGATTGAACACACAGTACTAGAATGAATTCTTTTTCAGACCGTAGTGTTACGTTAAAAGGAAACTAATAACAAACCAAATAACCAAAAAAATTAAAAACAAATTGAACAGAAAATGTACATTTTTCGCCCGGTTTAGTTGTCTTTTCTTACATTTGTCTATTAAAACATTGGTAATAGTGAATCTGACTGTGCGAGATTTTTGTAAGAAATAAGTTCTATACATTGTAACTTGTTGGCAAAAAATATGTTTTATACTCCGACCCGTCTATAAAAGCACACAGAAAGTATAGAAAGTGTACCATTTGAACATATTTTTCAGTTCGATGGATTTTCCGAAAAGAGTTGTTCAAACGATGGGAATTTAGTGCTCAGAGAGAGTTTTCTTTTGCGTTGCACATAGAAATGCGCGATCTGTATTGAGGTTTGTAAAGGTGAAATAATTCTGGCAAACTTCCTGGTGAATTTGTTAGTGTAACGGACGGGAAAGAAGAAGAAATCGTAGTTATTTGTCTTGGAATCCAATAGCGTTGGCAGCTTTTACGTTACGTTTTATGATATTATTTTGCTTTATATTGTTTCCTTTTTCCTTTTTTCTTTCTTCCTCTGGTATTTGCCTTATCTTCTTCTGAGTTTCTCGCTCTTATCTTGTCATTTCGTCGTTTATATATATATTCTCTCTCGTAATTGTCTTAATTTACATTAATTCTTCATAATGTCTTCCTGATCCAGTGAGTTTTCTAATTACTTTACATATTTTTTTCCTATCTTTGTAGCCATCTTTATCTGGACTTTTATGCGTTGCTCTTTCGATCATACTTTAGGTCCGTTCTATTGCCTTCTTTTATTTCTACACCCGAAACCACTATATTAGTCCTGATTCTGTCCTTTTCCAGTCTTCTTACTATGTTTTCTTCATTTCTCGTTTTTTCTTTCATTATCCTATTTTCATTCTTTAGCATTTCATTTTCTTGTTTTAATTCCTTTATCTCTCGTTGGTATGCCTTCTGGTCTTCTTTTATTTCTTTGGTGTCCTTCATTAGTTTTTTCATTTTATCTCTGTCAGTGAAACCAGCTTATCTTATTTTTCCTTTTGGGATGTTCTATATATTTTTTTACTTCTCTTAGATAGATATTCAAGCTTCTTTATTTCCCTTTTCCGCTTTCCATCTTCTGACGTGTAATCGTCAGTGTCCATTTTTGATTTTACTTTGTTTCTCCCTTGATTTCTTTGTAGTTTCTTTATATCCTTTACTCCGTCTGATTTTTTCGCTAATGAGCTCAGTTTTCCCTGATATTTCACTCTTATTTCCGTTATTTCACCAAGGTTACTTATTTCACTCCACTAATTTTTTTGGGGATAGGCATGTTGAATGGAGTATATTTGTATTCAAGGGCGTACCCAACGAGGGAGAAGGGGGGGGGGGGGGGCAGCCGCCCCCTAGAAAAAAAATAAAATAAATTAGCTTTACAAACAGACAGACCTATCAAAATAATATGAGTTGCCCCCCTCTAGTTCAGATCCTGGGTACGCTCTTGCTTGAATCATAAAATAAAAAATTTGCTGGATAACCCCATTCATAGATTCATCAAATATAGATGCGTTTTTCGATATTCCGGCATCACGTAAACACAAGGTAACCCCGTTCGATCCCTCGGGATGGCACAAACGAGTCCATTACTGAATTATCGTCTCCAGGATGGATTATCCTCGTTATAACTGTCGTTACTGTCGTTATTCGATGTATATACAATCGCTCCGGGCGGCGATGGTACATGATTCATGTAAATAGCTCCAGTTTGGATATATTGAACAGTTTAAATCTTGTATCCATAGACTCTGTGAGGCGGAAACGAAATTTGTTGAGTTGATTAGCGTTTTTCTATTGTAGCACAATGTTTTGAGGAAATATGTGTTTTCCCTTTTTTGCACAACATATCGTCGCTGATCTTACCAAGGGGCGAAAGCGCCAATTTGCTAATTTTACAGGAGAGCATTTTAAAGAAAATAGGTCCTATTTGGAGCACGCTCTTTCTTTAAGTAGTTTATTATTATTTTACTCTATTATGGTATAAGGTAGGTCAAGATACATGCTTGCGAAAGACCTGTATAGAATTTGAAAAGTCATGCCCTATCACCCCTAAATAGGTACTAAATGGAGGTTCGCCCATTCGTCAGATTCTTTTGAATAATATATGGGATATTCGCCTGCTTTTGTCTATTATTAACTTGTGAATTAAACAAAACGCGTAAGTGGCCTTTTAGGCATTTTATTTGTAATAAACGGTCGAGAAACAAAAACTTATTGTCAAACACCATCAAAAGTATATTTTGAGTAGTATTTATTTCAACCTAAAAATAAAACAGAAACTGGTTTTGCTAAAAATAACAAAAAAATTATGTTCTTAATGCTAAATTATTACACACGTATTAATAGTAATAAGTATTAAATAATTATAAACTAAGAAAGCTGTTATGTTTTTAATAACGGAAACAACAACTAGTTTTAGTAATATTAAAAAAATAAAAAACAATAACTTCTACAAATTAAAGAAAAAACATATGTTTTAAACTTGTGCAAGCACACAAATTTTAATAGTAGAAACTTAGAGATGTGCCATGAGAATGTGCTCAGGGGAATATTTTCGGAGAATGGTAAATTACCGAGAATATTTCCCAAAAATAAATTCTCGAGAATGTTCCATCTCTATAGCAACTAAAAGTACAAATTTCATTTAGTTTATTAGTTTTTAACTTAAATAGTAATGTTCGAATCTATATTAAAAGCCTTTAGCTGTTAAGCGTAACAGCCAAAATTGCTATTGTGGGATCTAATACTTAGGTGAAACTCCATTTTGTGGATGTTCGCCTCTTCGTCTGATCCTAATAATGTGTTTAGTGTCGCTTATGCCTATAGACGATTTGCTGTATACTGAAAACTACTAGAGCTGGACGTTCGCCAGTTTGTCAGATCATATATACTTTTAAATGTAATAACATTATGCACCTAACTCAAAATCGAAGAATGTGTCGCTTTCGCCCCTTGGTAAGATCAGCGACGATGTATAATATTGTAGTGATATTAATTTAGTATTCAAATAATGTAATCCTCCTCATATTGTACCTAATTTTTACCACAAAGTAACAAGGAAGTTATAAAAGACTCGATATATAATTGTCAATCAACTAAAAATTGAACCTGCGGCAAAGCCCATATTATAAATGATATCATTAGAAAATTTGTGCTTTATTCTCATTTCTCATACGCCGTAGTGGCATAATAGGAGACGTATAGGTATTTATCATGCGTAATGAGCTATTTTAAAGGCATTTTATATAGACTTTATTGATGAGGTACATAAAATATGCCTTATGGATTCATTTTTGAAATGAAACTATACAGGGTGCTTGGTAACGAATGGACCATACCTTAGCAGTAGCTTCTCCCTTGAGACATTTGGTGGGTTTACTGGTTTATAGTTTAAAAATTTGCTTGTATACCATTATATAAATATGTATATAATGTATCTACGTGTATATCCACTAGTTACTAAGCACCCTGTATATTCGTTTTAAATAGAGTGGCTAAACTTAAACAACCTATTTCAATTACCATTTACCATTTCTTAGAATTATTTGAATTTAAAAAGAGATTAATTATTCCCAACAGCATTTAAACTAACGCTGAAAAGCAAACAAAACTCCGCGCTACATTTTGTGTTCCGAACATAGTTCCAATTCTTTCCGTACTTTCCGTAAACACAATAAAAACGCCATTATTCTTAGTTCGACATTTTTGAATTCTAACTCGGACCGCCCAAGGCCGCCTCCGGAGACTGCAGGGAAAATTCCAAACTTTTCCACTAAATATTCAAAAGCGGACCGCATTCGGAATTTTCAGCTTTTCCTTCGGTCAGAGTTTCAAAAGTTATCCAATAAACAGAGTAGTGCATGGCGCAGTATAATTTTAAAGACTCAGTGGACCAAACTCTGTTTTTTTTCTCTCTCTTTATTGGTAAACACTTTATATACAGTGTGGTCCATTCAGTGTGCAAAAAATGGGAATTTTTTTTGTGAGTTATACCGCCAAAAGTTGGTGTATGTCCGATAACCATATCAAGTGCACTTAGAATGGCTTCAAGTCAAACAGCATACAGGGCAGGCCAAAAAATATAAGAATCGTTTAAGAATAAAGTAACCTTATTTCGAAAAATACAGAAAAGTGTTATTAAAAAAGTTGTTTTTTGTCTTAAAATTGAGTAAGGAATAATACCCTTAAGTTTGGCCACATACTTTATTAACCCCCCCTGTATAAAACATTTAAGACAAAATGGCGATCCACAAGTTGATTATTTTTTGTTCGGAACCTAAAAAATATACTTAAAGACCAAAATTAAAACTGGAAGCTCATAAATCTCTTCTCCAATTAATTAAAATAAAACAAACAGAAAAAAAATAAAAGCTGTTTCGCAATTAATTATAATTAAGAAACAGTATTTGTTTACACTGTTAGGAAATTTTTTATTCGAAGGAAAAGTAAATTAATCAAGACTCTGTTAAGCATTAATTGTGTCCATGGGATTTAATAAAGTAAAAAAAAACGCTCCACTTTGTTAGAACAGGGGAACTAATGGGAATGCTTAAGATTCGATGTTTTCTCTTTGCTTGTACTGGTTCTGATTTTGTTTTGTTTGCTAATTTGTTTTGATTAATTAAGGAATATGCCCATATTTTTTTATTGCGTACATCATTTAAGAAAGTTATTACAAACCCAAATAAAGTATTTTGAAGAAAATTACTTGGATAATTTAGCTCCAAAAAAAGTTTACTTTTCGGTATAATTTATAACAATTTAAAAAGCAGCCATTTGTCCTTAATGAATAATGACGTCAGGAGGTCAACAAAAATAAGTGTCAATTTACATGTTAACGTAAAGCTTAACCTAAAGTCGAACAGGATTGTTTTTCTCGATTTTTTTGGTATTCGAATACTTCGTTGAGAATCGAATGCATTCGAATACATGCCAGGATCGAATACTTCTATATTTTGAATTCGAATAGTCCCTTCACTAGTCATAAACATTTAATATATGTAGAGAATATAAAAAAATATATTTCAGATTTAATAAATCTGAAATATTTAAAACTTATGAGATGAGTTACTCTAATATAAGACCGATTTAAATTTAATATAATCGTATAACGACTAGACAAACATTCGAATGTAAATATCTAACGAAAGGTAACTTTAAGTCTAAGTAGCATTGTAAGTATTCTACTTGTTCACAGTCTAATTTACAATAGTTTACCTTAAGTTAGTTTCCGCTTGAGTCCGTGTGCAAACTTCCGTGTTTTATTTGAACTTCTTTTTACAGGTCTTTTATCGTACTGTCTTTGTTTGTGTCTCTCTCTAGTCCATAGAGCCGAATCGTAATGTTTAAATTTTCTGTTTGATATTGATCGGTAATTTGTTTTATGTATATTAGGTGTTATAAAAGAAGAACTGTAACAACAAAAGTAAAACAGTACAAAATTTCGGAATACTTCCTAACTTAATTTTTTTTTAAAACCATTCATTTTTACCGATTTACATAAGAGTGCATACAAGTTTTGATACTTTGAAGTGCCTTTCTTGCATACTACTTGATTCCATTAAGGCATCTGATTCTATCTTTCGATAATTTATAGGCAGATCGGCTTAGGACTTAATTCGGACCAGCTTGCACAGAAACAGTATTTTTTTGGGCTTATTACCTACTCACTGATGAAGAGTGGAGAGGTGGTACCACATAATATCTCTCGTGCCGGTCTAAATAAAATATATTTTACCCGCAGAGTGGGTAGTGTCGGCATTCCCTGGCCATGTCAGCTGTCCATAATCGAACAGGTTCATAAAAATTAAAAAATTTTACCTTAATTCAGTTCTTATGAATTTCTGAACAGAATCTTTAATAAAACCTTAGTATGCTATACATTTTTGGAATCTCCGGAAAATTTCCTATCGGATAGATCAATCTTTGCGGGAATTCGCTTCTCGAACCTTAATTGAGTTTTATGAATTTCTAGAAAAATATTTAATGCAACCTTAATAGGTAAAAAAGCAATTACATGGTATCGCTCTGATTTCTCGATGATTACCAACAAGTAATTTCGATAAATTGTTAATTGGTCGTAGCAAATCTGCGAGTGGGTTTATCTTAACTTTGTCATCGGGTCCGTTAATGACTTTATCAAGGTTTCACCAGCATCTCAACTTTTGATCTTGATGTACTTCGACTTAATTTCGTAATTTTTAATCTTATGCTGACTAAACCGCTTAGTGACAGTTAAAAATTTCAATAAGAATTAGTGATTCTTAAAATTGTTTATAGTAAATAGAAGGTCTGTGAGTGGCTTTGTCCGGTATTGGGATATAGATTTGAGATTTTGATTCGTTGTGGGTTGTCTATTGAGTAACTTGTTCAAACACTGAAGTCTATATTTGAAGTACTTCTTAAGCTTAATCAAAATCATAAATGAAATTCTACCTGTAAAGTTATATATTGTCGAAAATTTAAATTCTATCATAATACAGTTTTAATTAATTTTTGGACATAATCTTTAGTCAAACCCTAATAAGCTATACATTTTTGGAATCTCCAGAAAATTTGATATCGGATAAAGAATAATATTCGCGAGAATTCGTCTTCGATTAGAAGATATAGATAACTAAAGACGTTTTTTGGCGATTCAAAAACAACAAAGCCAAACCCGAGGGATTACCATTGTTGTCTGTATTTACTTACATTTGACTGCATTGTACAAATAAGGATATCAATATGGTTTTGATTTTTGTGGCACTATCTTTGTTTGCTTACGTTTAATTACGTTGGATAAACAAAGACAGCACATGGTTTTGGTTTTGATGGGTTTGAATCGCCAAAATTCGACTTAAGTAAAAGCCTTTTTAAAGAGGGTCACATTAATTAAAACTTTTAACCTTAATTCAGTTTTTATGAATTTCTGCACAGAATCTTTAAAAAACCTTAATAAGTTATATATTTATTAAAATAATTTACCATTCCGCAAAACCAAATCAAAACACAAAAAATGAAAACTTGACGTAGGAAACCAATTACAAAATAATGATAATAATCTGCGGGATTACTTTTACCAACTGAGTATACTCCTGTAATTACAGGCTGAAAAATAACCTTTCAGAGCCTCGTAAATAAGATTTGAGAGTGAAATTCTGTAAGTATTCGTCCCAATTCATTCATATTAAATCTCCAGCAAAATCAGATGTGGGAGTTCGCTTTAAAGCAGAATTCCACCCACAAAATATTAAATATGGAAGTGGCACCAAAAGTGTACAAATTGGTCATCATCTGATGAGGTCCTGTAATTGGGTAAGGTAAATTACAGTCTTTGTCATTTATTTTTTGTTTTTTATAAATTGCCCGGTAGGTACTTGCTATTTTTGTGAGCTTTTCGCCAGTTTTTTGGTAAAAACGATATGATTATGTAAAGATTTGGTCTCATTGTAAAGAATAGAGGCCTATTTTAGTGTCGAAGTTTTATTTATTTCTAAATAACCACCTGAATGCCAATAGAAAAAAGGCAAAATAATGACGAATTTTATTCATGAATTTCCTCTAATCACCCTTGGCAAACAGACATATTACCAATGTTTAATTTGTTTTCATTTTTCAAAAATCGAGAAAAGACTGAACCAAACAATCATGAAAATTTAAAAACGTCCTTTCTAGATTTACTGTTTAAAGGCGCAAGCATGTATGTTGTAACAATATACATAAGGGTTCCAAAATCTGCCTAATATCGCTTCGAAATACATGTTACACTAAACAAACCGTATTAGACAAAAGAACAGGTATTTTCGATATGTTCCTCTTTCTAGCATAGCTCAGCGTTAAACTGCTCTCTCTTCAACACTAGTGGTTATTTGAAATATAATAAACCCACCGTTTTTAAAGCCACAAGAGCCTATTATCCACGGCAGACATGCACAAGTTGTACAATATTATACTGTTGTACCCCATCATCCTAATTTGTGGTCACGGGTTCCACCACTGTAAATTTAGAGTATACGGTCTACACCGTACACACGATGGGTCGCGTGACTCGGCTCTATCCCTCAGAGATAATGTCGCTCCATCTCGATAGAGACCCTCGAGAGCGCTCATTATATTACTATTGGGAAATTATAGGCACATTCGGTGAATTTGTCGGGAAATCATGTTACAATACTGATGTGAAAAACTTAATTTAATTAATTTACAGGTTGTTAAGGTTAAAACTGAACTGAATGTAAAAGGTTTTAATTTCTGTGGTCTTATTTTCAAAATGGTTTTTTATTTAAGCCTGTGTACTACCTAAACCAAGGCGAATTCCCGCTAATTTTCCTTTGTTTGTAAGCAAATTTTCTGGAGATTTCAGAAATATATAGCTTGTTGTTTGGCAGCAATTCCGTTCTGAAATTCATAAAAACTGAACTAAAGTGGAGAATTTTAATTTCTGACGCTTTATCTTAGTAAAGATTTTGTTTAAGCCTCAGTATCTCATAAACCTAGGCGAATTCCCGCGAACAACAACTAAACTAAGGTAACAATGGGTTTACAAATTACAGTAAACTTGTGTACATTTTATTTGGAAATTACGAAAACATCCTCATTTTTCGACAATTTAAAGAAATTTTTTATTAAAAAAATCATATAAATGTAAAATTTTTGAATTTTAAATATGAGCAAATATACCCGTTAAAATACCTACTTCACTTACAAATAACAAATAGGTATGAAATTCGAATTTAATACATTTCTGCCGTATGAGACCGTCTATACTTACTTATATTCTCACAAAAAGTCATTATTTCTCAATATTTCCTTTATTTTCTTTTCCAATCCTTCCGTTCGGATCATATCATTTTCCGCAACGATTTTCCACACCTGTCTGATCCAGACAAGGCCGACATAAATCCAGCTTCACACCTGAGACATACGTTCACTTGCGCCATCTAATTCTCCGTGACGTCACTGCTCTCCATCAGGATAACCGTAGGGGACGTGATTTCTGGTATTTCGGTTATTTCTGGAGCACGGATGCAATTCTAATCCATGTCGAAACGGCTATTTACAGCTCATCGGCTTTTTACAGGTTAGTTGCGAACGAAAAAATATGTAATGTCAGCTGAGTGGTGATCATGTGACAAGAAATACTTATATATTATGAGGTTTGATTTAAAATAAATACTCTACAAATAACCTGGCTATCGAATATTCCTTTGTGTGATGGCAAATTTTTTGGAGATTCCATAAATGTGTAGCTGGTTAAGGTTTTACTAACAGTTCCGGACAGAAATTAATAAAAACTGAAACAAGGTCAAATATTTTAATTTCTGTAACTCAATTCTTACAAAAAAAAAATTATGTAAGCAATTTTTGACCGGACCGTCACTTCATCATTGGTTGACCTATAGTAAGAATAGTCCTTAATTTCAATGCAGTCTTCCCTTTGAAAAGAAATAGTATACAAATAGTTTTCGAGAAGTTTGCCAACCAACATCAGTATACTGTGACAAACTGAAAATTATTTTTTTTAGTCGGGTAAAATATAAGAATCGACCTCCAGCAGCTTTGAAAGCTCCACGAAACCATGAGAAATGATTTAAGAATTTCAATCTAAACCGTGTTTATCCGTTTGCTTGTCGGTTCCCGCATTACGCGCGGATGCAACGTGATAAATGCCCTGGATTTATCAAGTGCAGAGCAATGCTCACGGAGATGACAGGATAGCCTGCCGCCGGCGACGGGTTAATGCTGTCTGCAGTGAAGGGATTAAAATTGAAACGAGAACCTAAGTAATTGCTCTTGTATATCGACTATTTTCAGAAACGTAGTGTATATTGATAGATGGGATTTGTGAGTGAATATTGCCAGGGTTGCTTAAGCGGGATTATATGATTTATTTCAGCCAGAATGGTTTGTTTTTGTAGTAGAAGAGGGCGATTGCGTCATTGACAAGAAGTTCTAATAATATACAGCGACCTAGTTTTAAAAATCGACGAGTTACTTCCTTAGAAATGGTTGAAAATCGCTGGTGAATGCAGAGACAGGTAACATCCTTGATTCTATCGAAAAGAGAATTATTCAACTCATCCCACATACATATCCGTTTCGTCCCTCATTACGTCGAATAGTTTCAGAGAAAATCGCCTGTGACAGACGGACGGACGGAGGGACACCGAAGTTATAAGTGTTCCATTTTTCTAATTTTAGTAACTAAAAACTGTATTTTAAAAAAATTTTCATCGATCCTTTCTTGAGACACTCTATACATACATTTTACAGCTCGCTTAATCTTTTAACCCTTTCTAACAGACAAACTAAAACTTTTATATTAAATATGAAGAGAGGGTGGCGTGCGGTCACCCTTAAAATGAAACCACTGCCGGCGCTGCTTCAACAAGGCTGCTGCTTTTAATTGCTCTCGTTCGAGAGTGACCCTAAGCGATCTGCTACAATCTCTAATTACCCCAACTTTAACTTATCAATGGGATGATCTCACCGTGTATAATCGATGAGCCAGTGTGCCTATGCCTATTTACGATGTGAACGGGGTTGGTTTGTATTATAGTATCTCTCTTTTCTTTGTATTTTAACTCAATATTGTTACCACCCAGCAGTCATCGATTATGAAAACACCTTAATAAAGGAGGAATGTTTCTATCTAGAAAAGAATTCAGACATATTAACTAACTAAATGTTTAGGATATCCTTTCATTTTTTTTTTTTCATAAAGGGCTTCAATCAGCTGTTGCTGTGCTGATTTTTCTCGATTAAACTTATTTAACATAAATTCAGTTTTTGCTCTTCGCCGTGGACATTTCAAACCCAAATCACCAGACCGATGTTTATAGAACCAGAAGTGGGATGGATCATCTAAGTTTGTTGAGGTTTAACAAACGTTATCCTTATTACAGATTCCCGTCACGTTCAGTTTTGGTTATTTAATTCAAAAATTGTCTAATAGTTTTACATTTTGTATTTCCTCTTGCAGTGCAACATTTACCAAAATAATAACTACTCTATCCCGATTAGCACAAACGCATCCTGCTCCGCTGGTGCGTCTCTTCTTACAGAACGATTCTGCATGGTGATTTTAATTTAGACTCGTGCATAAATCATACTTTATTGGCGAATGTGACAGTTGTTGTCCGATGTAAAGTATGTAATCTGTATTACCTACAGCAGCGAGGGAGTTTACTTATTACATACAGGGTGTGTTATTATTTGTTTTGCAGGGAGATTTATGGGTTTTTTCTGTGTTACAAGATGGTTGGTATGTGTTCGTTTTGTTGAATGACAAATGGACCATCCAGGGCTGCGTTCAGGAATCATTACAAAAGGCATGTTCTTAGATTTAACTAGGGCCTACGACTGTCTAAATAGGGGGTTACTAATAAAAAAAACTGGAAATGTATGGGATAAGGGGCAATGCTCTAAAATGGTTAAAATCCTATCTCAATGGAAGAACACAGATAGTAGGCGTCACTAACGAAGGAGAGTTTTGTAAATCACAAGTATTAAATAACGATTATGGAATTGCTCAAGGTAGTATTCTGGGACCATTTTTGTTCGTAATATTCATTAACGACTTGTATTCTGAAGCAGATCAACCCTTTCAGACAATAATTAATTATGCAGACGACACAAACTTAATAACTGGCAGTAAAAACATGCTTCAGCTATTAACAGACAGCGATAAGTTTTTTATTAAGGTAAAAAAATGGTTTACGGAAAATAAATTAATTCTTAATTCAGATAAAACAAACATAGTGCGTTTTAAGACAAAAAGATCCAAATTAGAAAATGTTACACACATAGAAACCGTAGACAGTAGGTTAAATATCGCAGAAAATACAAAGTTTCTAGGTGTTTACATTAACAAAAATTTAGACTGATCTCTTCATGTTAGCCAGTTATTAAAAAGGTTAAACTCAATCTACTACGGAGTGCGAGTTGTTGGTGGGTATATAAACGATAAAACCTTAAGAATACTATATTTTGCAAACTTTGAGCCTGTTCTTAAATACGGAATAATATTTTGGGGTCGGCATAGCCATATACAGAACATTTTTGTTTCACAAAAAAGGGCACTAAGGGTTATTAAGAAAATGGAGTTTAATCAGTCCTGTCGAAACGTCTTTAAAGCAACGGGTATTATGACAGTGTATGCCTTATACATTTATGAATGTCTAGTTTTTATATAGAAACACAATAGCAATCGGTTAATAAGAGCAGACCATTTAATCTATCCCATACATCGCCTTCATATTACTGAAACAAGTCCGCGGACAAGAGCGGACTAGCGACATTAAATCTGGTTGTAATAGTTTAGAACAAGATTAACAAGACTTTTATTACACCCTGTACGTACAGGGCTACTCCACCCCCGCACGTATAGTAACATATTTACCCCCGATTTAATCTATCGCCGATGCTATTTATAATTAAGGGGGTGCATAGTGTTAAGTGGACTCCCTATACGTGACAGAGACGCAGCATCACATCAATCAACGTTAATGTAGCGCCACGGGATTATCTTATTTGCTTAGTTATTTTTTTAAAATTGGATTTTGGACCCGACAAGATACGATCACACACTAAACAGAAGGGTGGAGAATACGCGGGATTTGCGGGGGTGGCACGTCGTGTTTTGACGCGTGGAGATCTAATGACTTTATAACAAAAATTGATTGACAGTGACGATGACGGAAGGTGACTTGATGCTCGTCGGGTAGAAAATGAAATTGGCAAAGGTCAATTTTGGAAAATGTAAACGGATAATGTGCTGTTATTATACAGGGTGTATTGTTATTTTAAGTGTGTCAATTTGATGCCATTTGACCCAAGAGAAAAGTACTCTTAATTTGTATTTTAGAGCAAAATCTTATAACAAAATTTAGAATTAAAAAATATATCAAAGCTTAGACTTAAAAGGCATTTTTTCAACCATATTGCACTATTATTGCAGGGTTAAAAGCTGACGCATCTCAATAGCAATTCTGCAATCAACGTAATCAGCGGACCGTCAAGCAGTCGCGGCATTACCGTAACTTTACCGGAATGTCTGCTGTGGTGCGAGCGACCTCCACAAGTCGCTGCTGCAATTTAAAATGCATTGTGTGCAATGCTGCGACTGCACTGCACTCACATGCATGTGTACACGCGGTGTAACGCCGATTCTCATTCCGTGTGAAATATGGCCGTTAATTCGCTGTGTTATTATCCAAAACGTGTCGGCTTATTCACAAAAATAATAAAAGAATAAACTTTATACGTAATGGGATTTATGTACGAAGTACTCATAAAGAAATTTCATAATTTTAAGCATTTTTAATATATGGACGACGTGATTGTTAGTACTTTTTTAGTACCTATAAAATTCCAGAAAAACAATTTTTTGACAATACAAAACAGGCACGTTTGATATTAAAACATTACTTTCTATTTTCAACTGGTGCAATTCATTAACATCTCTGTCCTCATTGTACTTAGTTTCATTTTAAAAACGAAGTTCAGACTAAAGTTAATACTTGATCACCCCTATTTCTAACCCGATACTTAATATAGCACAAACATTATTATCTGGCACAATATTGTGCCGTCCTCGTTTCAAATTTACTTTCTATGCACAAGAGAGTCATCTCGGCTCATCGAGAGGGTGCTTTCATCGATTCTGGATCGTCATCCAACGATATTGGCTACATACATCAACGTCCCGAAGTTTGTAGTGGGTGGCAAGTGGCAAGTACATATTATGGGGTAATACGAGGTTTACAGGGTGTAAAGTGCATGTATTTTCTTACTTCTATTTGAAAATCAAAAATTCTATGCATATTTCTTTGTAGCTTGCCTATACTCCGGAGAAAACATCTGGAAAGTGTTTATCTACACATTTTCGCTTTTAAAAAATAAGATCTTTATGGTATAAACTATAAATTCCATAAAAGAAAACGCTTAAATTATTTCTAAACTTCTTTAGAATTTTCATCTGGAATCTGTATTATATCTACAAAAATGTTATAGAGTTTTATGTTATATAGACATATTTCTGTAGTCGTTAACGAAAAGAACCTTTAAAATTTTAAGACCGCCTTATCTAAATTACGGGTAAAAACACGAGTAAAAGTTTAAAACATCCAGCGATTAAAAAACACTCAAGATATTTGGTAGGTAAGTGGCATTATTACAACCATAAAAATATTTTAAAAGGTCTGCGTCTGTCTCCAAGACGATATTGACTCGAGTCAGGTGTTTATCTTTATATTGGACCACCGGTATTGTAAGCGGATGGTGGAGAAACAAAAAGGGTTTGTATTTGGGAAATATCACAGTAAATCGAAGTGCATATTGATTTTATCAGTCTTGAAAATATCGATATTAGCACATCGATATTTATCGTTTTTCGATATCGTTCTTCCACATATGAATTAAAAATTAATAATAACAGCAACCCCATTATTATTTTTTTTTGTTAAAGATATTCATCCAATCAGACTTCTATACACAATAACCTTTGTTTCCATTGAAGGAGTTCTCCTCTCGTTCTCCATATGTCCATTAATTTACCCCGTAATCTAATAATCATCCATTAAAACTCACTTGTCCCATCTCTTTGTTTCGCCCTTTGTGTCCTCATTATACCCACTCTAAATTCTCCCATAAATATTGCCCTTAACTTTTGGATGCCGAAAGTGAACACGCGAATCACATTCTCAGTTATCGATATACGAGGTAAGATCGAAAATAATCTGGTCTGATCACTATCGCAACACGAATCTTTGAGCCCTAGTGAGCTATAGTGTCAAACGATTTTAGGATACCTTAAAACGGAAAGACTTGTCAACAACAGGGACGTTCGGATCAAAAAATTAAAACTGATGATTCAATGATTGTGTGGATTTATTATTTATTACTTTATATGTATGTTCAGCGGCATTTATAAAGTTCGCGTCATGTGAAAAAAAAAATCATTACCTATTTTTAAGAAAAATTTGGGTATTCTTGATAAAAGTTCCTGCACGCATAAAAAAAGTTTTTAACGTTTTCACAGTTAAAATGAAATATACAAAATGTCAAAAAATAAAAAGAATGTGGTTCGTCTAAACCAAATAAATATATGAGCCGTTCAGAGGACAAGTGGTATAACGCACAAGCAAACCGCCATGCAGTTAGACCACTTTTCCTCTGACCGGCTCATATTTGAAACGAATATTTTTGAAACAAAAACTTTCTTTGTAGGATGCATAGTTTGGATAAAATTAAAGTAGAACATTGAAAAAACTCAGATTTGATCGGTTTTTGTAAAATTTACACCTAATTTTCTCATCACATCATGCTAATTTTCTATAGCTTTTGATTTGGGTTGTTCCAGAAATTTTTATTCTGAATGTTGTTGCTATAATTAACTTTAAATTTTAATAACGCCGGATCATTTAGCACCACTACTTTTATCATAAGAATAAAGAATAATTCATAACACGCCTCTGATGACCACTTTGCAAAAGATGAAAGAGAGAAGGAAATATTTTGCAGTCTCTGTCAGTTATGGCTTTTTTTGCTTCATTATCTCTTTATAAGGAATGTAAAAAAGCAAAAATAACTGCATATACATATATTTAATGGAATTGTTGCTTGTCCCTCGTACAGTACAGCTTCATCACTTCCTATAGGAAAGTAGCATATCGCTGAGACTGTGACGTGTGACCCAGCTTTAATATATTTCGATCCAGAAGCAGAAAATTGAAATTTGTAGCTAGGGCCACGCGTCGCGACACGTGTCACGATCGTCGTCGGGTCACGTGCCGACTTCCAAAAACGCCATTAGAATGGGCTACGGTAGATGATAACTCAATCATTCTTGGAGCTGGAAGTAATTAAAAGTTGGTCGGGAAGTTTATTAGTAGTAAACAAGTTAGGGAAATGTTGAAAAGTTAACCTACTTCAGAAAAAGCAAAAAATTGTGTTACATCGCGTACGATTTGACATGTAGTGTCACAATACAAATTCGGTTTCTTTCAATAATTACGTATATTAAATTGGATACCAATTCAGTCAATGACATACTCTATTCTTTAAATGATTAGTTTATCATTGTTAACTAATAGGTTATAAGATTGCTTGAAATATAAGATATCATTGGGTTTTAATAGGTCGTTTAAATACAACAGTAAAATTATTGTACGCCAGTAATACCATATTCTAAATTTAATACAAAATATATCATTGGTTTCAATAGTTTATATTTTGTAAGAATGTACATCTTATTTAATCGAAATACTTATTATTTTTTAAATTCAATCATATATGTTAATCATATATAAACAAACGACGACTCAAGAAACAAATACCAACAGCACAATTAACCCCTCCAAAGGGTGTCCGCGAACAATAGAAGTAATATTTAAGCCAACAATAGAACCCATTGAATTAATATTTTTTATTATTTTTCTAATACCTTAAATCTTAAATGTTTTATAGGAGTATTTATTTTAATTAAAAAGATATAAGGATTATTCACTTAATTTTTATATTTTCTTATTTAAACTGTAGTTTTGTCAATTAAATAAAGTATACTGTAATTTGAATCACACCGCCTACAACTAGCTATTTTTCGCCCAATTATATTTAATCACTCCCATCAAATATTTAAATTTTTTAGCTCTATCAATTCTACACTCTAAGGAATAATAGTAATTTATTGGTTTCCAAGAGTATTTTAGTCATTGAAAAAATGATAATACAGTTTTCAAAGAAGTAAAATTACTTTTGAACTCTAATCATTAATATTTCTATATTTAAAGAAATATTTTGTTTTGATTATATCAATAATGTTTTGTTAAAACAATATTAGCTTTAATATAATTAATGTGACAGTGGTCAAGCATAATACTATTATTGAAAGTAGCATAATACTTTTTTCTGTGTAGGCTGTAAGGCTTTTGAATGATTCAATGCGATTTTTTGAGGTTAGATTGAAATTTGCATCCATACCCTAAAAGCTCCTTCAGCATTCAAATTCTCAATTTTTTCTTAGTTTATTGCGTTTCCCCTCATTTCACGCAGTTATCGAGCGTTCAGACGTGTTTATGTATACAGAATTTCGACTACTGTGATTTTTTTTAGGTTAGAACGTTTTCATCATTTGATTTATCAATTCCGTTGGTAAATTCCTTTTATAAACGTACCAGAAACTTCCCATTTCCTAACTTTCATACAATTCGTATGTTTTGAATGCATTCACGCACATTTTTTCAAGGTTAGATTGTAATCCTAACCCATATTCGCTAAGAACCACATAGGTACTTGAGTATTGTGATGTGAGTGATGTCAGCGAGTGAGTTCTATAGCTTTGCATCAGAATGAAGCACCATTTTTCGCAATTTTGATCTATTTTTTGAGGTTAGAAAAAAATCCTGACCTGATGGAGTAATTCTGATGTCAAATTCATGTTCAGCAGCACATGAAACTATTTTTCTTTGTGTGCCTGTGTAATTTAGACTGTGTTTGTGTCCTATGTAGTTTATTAAAAAAATTGTTTGGATATTTTTCTAATTATTTTTATCCACGCCACTGTCCTGTACACTCCCTAAGAAAGTCGTTTGAGATGATTGTCTTTGTCCTATTTGAACTAATTATTCCGAAAGCTTTTATTGTCAGAATCTCAATGCTTGTGCAGCATTACGAAAGGTATTTTAACATTTCCTTGAGAATTTAGCACATAACAAGGGATTAGCATTTGTTAATAAGCCATTCGGGTGCTTTTGTTTGCTTAAAGCTTCGAAACAGCAGAAGGATTAAGATATGTTGATTATTTACAAAATCATAAAAATAAAAGCAACTGAAGCTTTCAGACTTATACACTGTAAAAGTAGCGAAACAAAATGAAGCAGTTCTAAAAAGGCGATGTGCGAGTGCCAGTGAAACACCGGAATTTTTTTATCTGTAAATACTAAGTGAGTATCTGTAAGTACTAAGTAAGTATCTGTAAATAATAACTATAGATTGAGAAACAAGGACGAGATATGGAAACGTCGCGTGTTCTCCATAGCAGGCGCCGTAGTCCCCTTCATTCATGGTTTAAATAGTTGTCACGACGTAGTATTATACATATATTTTTGAAATCTCCAGAAAAGAACCGGATTCCAATTAACAAGTATAAGAATAAGAAGAACTTTAGAGTATTCTGATATTTGCAAAGCAGAGTGCCTGGCTTCTATGTTAGAAGAGAAATTCTATTTAGAACACGATAATCTCCCCCTCCAACAATAAATTATTAACAAAAATAATTGATAAGTTTCTTTGAAAGCGTGTTGCTCGCCTGGTCCAACAATAAAAGTAATTATTAGACACTTTCGAAATCACAGAAGGGCATTATCGTGAAAACCTCACCCAGACAATGGCCGCAGAGACAAATAAATGAGCATCGCGTCGCTATTCAATCGTTTTGAATTACAGACCGACGGAGGGTTATTTAGATTGAGCGACTCGATAACCAAGAAGAAAACAATTCACAATCGACATGCGATAGCATTTGTTCTTTGTTTTTTTTTGTTTCTATGTCGTGGCCTGGCGTGATGCGACGCGACGATGTAATTGAAATATTAGAAGTAGGTGCATTGATCGTTGTGGGATCGTCTTTCTTTAGAGACAAAAGTTTTCTTGATCGGAAGAAGTATAGAGAGCTTTAGGAATCAACCACTACAAATCATGTTACGTAGCTCTAGTCTTGTTAAGGTGAAGTATGGGAAAATTACTTACATTCTTGAAGACTTTCGGTACCATTAGACAAGAAACCATCCAGTATAGATTACTTTTGAAGTTGAAGATCATTATGAAGTTTTTTCTGGACACTAATGCGAAATCACATTGGTAGTAGAGAGGCCAACAATGAGTTTAAAACCCACTAAAAACGTTTTCATCCTAGATAAAACTGACAAAAAATCAAAGCTGGATAAAAGTTGAGACGTACCAATTTTTTGTCGAGCAGTATATCCATCTGATATTAAAAGGTATACAATTACGTGGGATACCTGTCAACAGATCTCATATATAGATACTTTTTTTTGGAGGTAATATGAGTAATTGAATATAGTGCCATCAATATGAGACGATAATGCTGTTATGTCGCAGTAAACAAGATATTTTTATGTGTAATTCTAGACGCAAGTAAGCACGCCATCTTTATTAATTCATTTTCTGTCGACATGTTTAGTAATTTAGTCGATTCACTGGCTTCTTATTATGTCTTAACGAACGACATAACAAGAGACAAAAAAGTCGTAACAAAAGTCATATTAAATTTTTATTTGCCTAATAATGGAAAGAAAATAGGGTTATGTTGAGTCAAAAATTGTAAGATATGGATTGCGAGTATTACTTGCACTTGACCGATTTTTTTTTAATAAAAACCAAACTAACTGGATAAAAGCAACCACCATAATTTAATTTATCTATAGAATAAAACAAATTAGGTTTATTTTGCATGCATATTCACTTTTAATTTGATTCACTAATTGATTTTAATTTTGTCTAAGCAACGGAACAGGATGATTCACTTTTATGGCACTCACCCGTTCCTTAGTTTAAAATTTCTAGAATGACCCTTCGCAAAAATAAAAATTTATTCGTCGGAAAAGCTATATTCCTTGAAAATATTTTATCTAAAGTGCCTCAATTTCTTCAACTTTAAACTTTCTCGAGAGACGGAACATGCACACACGTCTCACTCCTTCAATTTGAACAAAACTGACAGAAATAACAAAGGAATGTCGACATCTTTGACCAGTCGCAAATGATTTCAGATTTTGTCTAGTCAGCAGCACTCTTGCAGTGTCTATGACATAAAAGTTGTATTATCTAAGGGTAGAAATCTATAAGGGTCGTATTGAGAAGGAGCCACGTATACAGGTTGTCTGGAAACGAATGGAGCACAATAGTAGCTTCCTGGAGTCAAAATATACTGATTTGGACCAACTTGTCTTAGTAGAGTTTTGCTGCTTTAAACTTTGGCCTTAGAATTTTGTCTTTATTTTACACTTTTCAAGTTATATCGCTTTGGGGTAGCCGGATAAGAAGATGTGGATATTTTTTGTCTAAAGCATAGAGGGCCCTGGAAATACCCTACACGTAGTCACAGAATTCCTAAACCACACAGAAGCGAAAGAGTGTGTCGGTTCCTTTGATCTCAAGGGGATAGTTTTCAGTGGCAGTATTGTCACTCATTACACTGATAAAAAATCCTCAAAGTTTTTTTCGCCGTGAGACACGCCATCTTGTTGAAAGAACGTATTGTTAAGATGCCTATTATCTAATTGGGGCTATTAAAAGTTTCTTAACAGTAACCGTTATTCATTTGTCCAAATCCTACAATTTTGCTTATTTTTTCCGTGTTATTCTTTGTCTCGTTACAGAATTCCACTCATGTCTTCATAAAACCGACAAAGACAAGACACCAAGACCAAAAAGGACGAAGCAGGATGATAAAATCCTGCACGGAAGGGCCATAAAAAACAACAGACGACATCCTTTAATGAAATGTGATCAAGCAAAGCTGTCCTGAAAACGGATTCCGAGCAAAAAATCCGCAGGAAAACTGAAAAAGTCCTGCATTCGGCGACGATAAAATGCACTCGCGTCCCGGTTTAACACTCTGGTTTTATTCGGGGTTAATTCGGGCGAGGACAAGGGTTTTTTGCAAGTTAGAGTTTTACAGGTTTAATGAATTTTGGGATTGTTCGGAACGATGTGTTCTGGGATTCGCTAAAACGGTTTAACACATTATACTGACACTGTAAACTTTAGCCTACAATTTCAATAAAATTGACACGGGGTACGTACATAACTCAAATACAAAATGAGGTAATATCAGTGTGTTATATACTGTAATTTTCGATCATTGTGTTCTATATAGTTGAATCTTGTCGATTATCTGGGTGGCACTTGAGATAACGCCATCAATAAATTAAACAAATGAAATTGGTTGCTAGGAGGCAGACTCCAAATTATGACTGCTGCCAAAACTGCCGCCCACTATACATTTCGAAACATTTGTTCACGATTGTATGGAACATAGGTCTGGCGAATGATTGGTTGCATAATAATTGTTCCTTGCAGCGTTCTGGACAAAAACATACTTAACCCTCAATAAATTAATAAAATTACAGTAGTGCACCCTTGTATTTAACCCAGAGTATTATTTATCCGATTTTTCACGGTTCGTATGTCCCTAAACATGGCGAGAAAATTCCAATTGACTGCATTAAAATGTGGAATTGTATTTCTTTTTAGCATTACGGCCCTACAATGGGGGATGCACTTACCCATAACAATGAGGGTGTTTAAGTATTACAGCCTTATTGGAATTTTTGATTCGGAAGCGGAATTATTTTGCTTACAGGGTGAATCGAAAAATTAATATTGAAAATTGTATTTTCTGACAACACGTTTTAAAAAGGCTTTATATATATATATATATATATATATATATATATATATATATATATATATATATATATATATATATATATATATATATATATATATCCAATGTCAAAAAAACTTCGAGTTTGATGGTGACATTTCTAGAAAACGCTCCGCTTGTTCTGAAACTAATATGTTGCAGAAATCAATCAGTTTAATTAATATACAGGGTGTTTTTAGAATCGATTTCTATGCAGATGACACCCAAATATATCTAACCTTCAAGAAGAAAAATGCTTTTGAATCTCTTCAAAATTTAAATAATGATTTAGAAAACCTAAGATCTCTCTTTAAAACATTATTTATATTTAAACCCAAAAAAATGTTGCTTAATGTTGTCCAGTCCAAAAAATGACGTCAGATTTATAAAGGATCATATCAATATAAAAACAGATAATACTACACCTATGTACATAATCTTTGATTTGTGTTTGACAGTTTACTAAGGTTTGAACAACATATTTCAAGCTGTATTCAACTTTCCTGTATTAGGTTAAATCTACTTTACTCTGGTCGTCATCATGGTACAATAATAATTATTGTACCATGGGTCGTCATGATTTGTCAGTGAAACTAATGGTGAAACTTAAGAAGCTGTTGTATGATTCCTTGGTTCCCTCCGTATTCAACCACGCAGATGTTGTTTATGGTAATTGCTTAACTCAAACTCAAAAAGATAGAATACAAAAAGTGCAAAATTCATGCCTTCGTCTAATATACGGAATTAGAAAGAACTACCTCCATTTTAGGAGATATCAAAAAAAAAAGTGTTAAGAAAAGGTGTTTACAATAAGAGTTACGACAGACTTTCAGTTTTCAAACAAACCGGACTACTTGTAATAATGCTTTATCTGGAAGCAAATTTTCTGGAGATTTCAAAAATATATAACTTGTTAAGGTTTCGTTAAAGATTTCGGCTAGAATTTGGCAAAAACTGTATTAAGGCAAAAAGTGCGACTTCTTATAAATCTTACAACTTCTGAGCTGCCCGGTATAAAACTAATAATCGTCCAATACACTTTAATGACACCCCGTACACCACGCGCCACAAAAGGGGGTGGTTTAACTGTGGGGTGGTGTTACTCTTAATTCCATCGGTACAAAACGATCATTTTCTACACCCTCCATTTTCTGAGTCATGCGATGTCCAAATCCCTGTTGGGCTACAATATATCACTGCATAACTTTACATATCAGAAGTGGGGTGGTCGGCGCGCACCCCCGCGTCTCTCCCGTATAGTACAGTTAGATTGCATTTTTTCATTGTGATACGGTGGCGTTAACGTATTGGTGGGATACCACCCTCTGGCGGTGATCACATTAAGCATATGTGTCTTTTCCCGATGTATATGGTGGAAATTATATGTAGACGTGTAAATGTGGACTGCACTTGATTGTGCCTTATAAATACATCAATTTGGCCTTCAAAAATTTTTTGAAGATTTTCACATTTTCATTAAATCAACTAGCTTCTAATATAAAGCGAATTTTTGCTTTATCCGATAGTAAATTTTCTGGAAATTCCAAGAATGTGTAATCTTTTAAGGTTTCATTAAAGATTGTCCAGAATTTCATAACAACTGGATTAATGCAGTGGTTTAAAATACTGCTTTTTCCGATAGCAAAATTTCTGGAGATTCCAAAAATGTATAACTTTTTAAGTTGCATTAAAGATTCTGTCCAGAAAGTTATGAAAACTGGATTATAGATTACGAGACCCTCTCTGGAATGAGGAACACTAAAGCGTAATGCTACGTCCCATTTTATACGTCGATGATTTATCCGAATTTTCTTATTAATAACGGTTTTTCTTTTGATCTGCGGGTGTGAAAACATGAGTCATGGCACAGACAGGAAAACAGGCAGCCTCAAAACAAAAATTTAGTCATTCATTAAAAATGTTGAAGAAGGACCGGTTTCAATTTAGAACTTTAGATGATCAGTTGTGTTTTGACAATTTTTTGTCGTGTTATTGTTAATAAATAGTCATTAAAAATGCATGAGTTATTCTGTTGTAAGGTTACAGAAATATAATTGCCGAGAAATGAAGAAAAGCACCATATTTAAAATCATTTTTTAGCGCACCCTGTATAAATATTACCCATAACGCTGCTTGGAATGCCTTTTTAACGCCTCTTTTTCTTGAAACCATAAACCATAGAATTTATTTCCCATTCCTGTCACCTGCGTCCCACATCGGTAAAATTGGAATAAATAAACTGGACAAATTTGAAAAAAATCCACACTTTCTAATTCAATATGCACCTCGAGCAAGTCCATTTTTTACGAATTAATTAAAAATCTGACGCGGCTAATTGTCTATGATTTATTTAAACAAATTAAAACGTAAAAATTCGAAAAACTTCGCCTTCGATTTAATTGATAATAAATATTAATTAGAGGAATCGTGTTCGGTATGGTTGGGCCCGATCCGAAACAACATTGAACGATAATAATGTTGATTTCGGGTGGGGAAATGGACAAATTAAAAAATAAGTCAGGAAATACAAGTCACGGGAGGATAGAGAGTTGCAGAATTTCGTTAATAGAGAGATATTACGTTAATATTTTGTTCTTCTCACCTATCTTTGACACTTATCTGTGACTTCATCTTTTGCAAACTTTATATGGGGTTGACGTTCCATGGCTCACATCACGTGATGGTGCTTTACTGCACATAACTAAGGCGGGTGCCACACTGAAGAAATTAATTTCGTGCATCTCGTCGCATAAAACATAAAACTTCTGAAACGGGAGACTAGAACTTCTTTTAGAGGATGACACACTAGAGAAATTAATCTCGTGAATTTAACGTTCAGCTGCAATATTGGCGCTATTTTTCACGCACAAACACCACATAATCTCTCTAATCTCTACGGCTGGCCACTACAAGCTCTATAAATAACTCCAAATACAAATTTGGTAATATTAATTAGTAATGAATCCCACGTAAGTCCTTAATGTTTGTTTCTGAAATTGTGATATGTCGTGCAGTCTCATCGTATAATGTTTCCTGGCCCACACTCTACAACTGGTCCCGTATTTTTAATGCATTTTTAAATTAAGAAACACGATGCATGTTCCACACGAAATTTGGTAGTAGTTTTTTAAATTGGGTTCGTAAAGAGGGTGCGGAGAAGTGGCATGACAACATGTCTTGTCAGTTTTATCTAGCAAAGGACCATCTAGAGCTAGGGAAACAAAAAAAAAATATCTCTTTTTAACGGGGCATTTTCTTTAAGGCCGCCATGTTAGATCCTTCGTACTGAATTTTCCGGGTTTGACAATTCTCTTATCAACCTTACGTGTGGCGAATTTAAAGTTTCTAGGTGATTGGGAAACGATCTACTTACTATTTTGAAAATACAGTTTTTCGAAGAACCTCTTTTTCTACCGGTACCAAAAAAAGATCCGGAAATTTTTTGTTAACATATGCAGAAAACTAGGGGGCTATGACTAGGGTACTAGCTTGTGGACATTTTGACATTAATCCCGAAAATATTAATCGATCCCGGAATTTTTGAGTCCGGTTTATAGGTACTCCGCGATCCCGGGATTTTGGGATCTCGGGATTGACACCCTTAGTGTGTATAGACAGAATATTGAAAATGTTACAACAAACAGCCTCTACTTCCTTTAATTTCCTTCGCATAACAGGTTTATTTTTATAATTCTTCTTTGTCTGGATTTCCCTTGTTTAAAACTAAAACACCAAGAATTAGTTTGGCTTTAAATTAAACGTCTCCACGTGCGACATCGTGCTCCGCGCCAGCTGTACTATTTCATATAAATATTGCGAACCTGCATCTCTGCATTCTTGCAAACGCAAAATTTACATGTATTTAATTTAACCTCATTTAGTATTCCTTATGAAAAGTGACAGATCGCGACGGCCTGTCAAAACAGCACCTCCAACTCGAGTGCATCGCGATTTGATGTCTCCTTATTTAAATTTTATTCATTTAAATAAAACCTCGGTGTAAGTCAAGTTGGTTCAAATCAGGAGCGTAGCTAGTAATTTATATTTTTACATATTATTATGTTTATGGTACCACTGATATTTCTTTGTTTGGGTGGGTTATTAAAGAGACAAAGAGAAGTAGACCGTGTATTTTTAAAGGACAGCATAGCATTTTTAAACATATCCGTGGCCACATCTTCGAAATATTAACCTTCAAACCGCCTTTTACCTACATATTATGTACTCTACTATGCCGTCAAGCCATTATTAGAGCCGCTTTGGCTTCGACGGGAACGACGACAAAAGACATACTATAAAGACAAAGAACAAAGGCGACATCCCCGTGCGCTATTAGCTGACATTTTAGCTGACATGCCTAATAATAGTTACGCAGTAGCTGGTATAGAGAGACTTCGTGGGCCACAGAAACCGCGCTGTGTAATGCATCAGGTTCGAGAAATTTCAAAGGGCCCTTTTAGGGCCTAATTCTGGACGTTTTAGCGATGTTAGATGTGAGTGAGAAGCTGGAGATAACTGAGTAAATATTAGTCCGTCCCTAATTGGATGAATATCGTCCTGGCGACACATTACAAAAACAAAATTGCCTTAAATTATATTAAAATACCTTAATTCGACTAAATTTATGTTAGTAAATTGTTGAAAAAAGTATATTTTCAGTATTCTGTTGCAAGTTGATCAATCAAAAAAACAAGGGCCCTTGGCATTACCTTTTTTCTCCCCCCATCGGCCCCACCACGCCGCAAAGTGCAAATCTGAACGAATTTGAATAATATGCATTAGAGCTTTCGTTCTGATAATACCCTCAACACCTCACTTTGCTATCTTTTTTCGGGGGATCCGGATAATACAATGCCCTGGGGAAACCGAGTAAATGAAATTATGCTGATCAGAGCTACTAGATGTCGTTTCTAATCAATGTAAAAAAGCCGTGAAAAGGGCTTGTAATGCCGGGTAAGGAAATATGTGCTGAAAGTGCTTTTTCTTTTCAGGATTCGTGTAAGAAAGGGTGCGAGGAGTGGAGTAATGAAAATAATTATTCATTTTATATGTGTATTTATACAGGGCGTTCGTAAATCCCGGTAAATATTTAAGGGTGTAATTATTCCTTACTGATTTTCGATACAAAAGTTTATATTGGGTGTTTGGTAACGAATGGGCCATACGTTAGCTTCTGTGCCTTAATTTAGATGAATTTAACCTAACTTATTTTAATACGAAAGTTGGTAATTAGAGAGATACAAGCTGGTAAAGTTAAAATTGTATTGTACATTTTGATCGATATATTTTGAAAGATACTAAATAATTTCACAAAATAGGGGTTTTTTGGGATGAGAGACGCAAATTGGTTTTCAAATTTCCTGAATTTTGTAGGGGGGCGCCACAAAATGCCGTTTTGAAACGCCACGAATATTTTCTTTACATTCTCTACATAAATTAAATGCTGATGGTGATTGCTGTTATCCATTTATTTTGGTCTTCATTAACAAAAAAAAAGGATTTTCTTCTGCAAATTTTCGCGCGAATTTCGAAACCTGTAAAACGTGATCACGTTGGCTGGGTCGTCAAAAGTGTTTTTAGGACTCATAATGAGTACATGGCGAATTCAGGTGTTGTAGGGTCATCGAAAAATCAATGAAAATGGCATTTAATGCGTAACTCATCCAATGAAAAATCCCTGCACTTAAAGTAGAAGGTCCTAAAATCTTATTCATGTATATTACTATTACAAGCCGAAATCGGTCATATCGACCGAAATCGGTAATAATAAAATAATCTTTCAATTTTGCAACAAAACCTGGCTTTTTTGACACATCATGTTTTAATAATTTCTAGTAAATAAACTCCAAATTATTTTTTTTAACACCCTGTATCTCGCTTTCTATCAACTTTTGTACAAAATAAGTTAGGTTAAATCGATGTAAATCGAACCAGGAAAGCCACCGCTAAAATATGGCCCATTCGTTATCAAACCCACTGTATAGCTCCGGCTCTATTTCTTCCGGTCTTCCTGCTGTCTTAAAATAATATTTTCTTAGGATTTAATACATACATAATTTGTTTATCATCCGGCCAAAGACAACAAGTCACATAATAATAACGAAACCAAATTAATATCGCGCCATTCACCAAAGTAAACAACTGTTAAAAATTCAGTAATTAACTCACTTAATTAGAGCGGATTTAATTGGAAACTGGATACTTTGGAAAAGCAATCACGCGGGTGACTTGTTTTCACAGCAAAAGCGCGCGGCGCTGTGGAAAGTTAAAGTGACAAACGCAGACGCTTAATTTTTTTTTTAATAATAAAACAGGGGAATTAGATACATTGTGATAAATATTTTTTAGACCAGTAGATCATAATTACATATGTACAATATTCTACAATGAATCTTCGAAAAATTATATTGTCTGTTTTCCGATAATTTTGAAAAATTAAGTAATTTTCCATACCCTTTGTATATGAGTTTAATATGCAAGTCGTATAGGGATTCTATGGAAACATTGCCAACCAGGCACGGCTCGTGAATTTTTAAAGTTTTATATCTCTGTTGCTACTTACGGGACCCATGTCAAAATCAGGTTTTTTAATAATATTTTTTTAAATAATATTTTGTAATTTGTGAAAAAAAGTTGAATTTTTGAATTGACCCACCTGGGATAAAAATTAACATGCTTAGGTATTTTATTTATTTTTTCAAAACAAATTTTACATCATTTTGTCCTTTGCAGTAACATTTTCAATATGGGCAATAAATCTCAGTTCCCAATCGAAAATGATACCAAGATAATTGACCTTGGTAGGAGAGAGCCATCAATATTATAAACATGATTCACGATATACCTACCTTTTTCTGAAAAAAGATATAACTTTACGCTTGTTTGTGTTTAGTGCCATTTTATTATTCTCACACCATGTCAATAACTTGGATATTTGATCCTGCAACCAATCCTGCACACAATCACTTGTGTCAGAGACGATGCGGTATATCTTTAGGTCATCGGCGAAAATAAGAAAGGGCAATGATCAAATAGTAGGATAGATCATTCACGCATATCAAGAACAATACAGGACCAAAATGAGACCCCTGGGGTACTCCAGAATGAACCAGAATGTCTTTTGAGAAGTAATTATTGACTTTAACGTTACGTTCGGTTACGGATATAACTGTTAATCCAGGGGAGTAATGGATCTCTAATACCGTAATGTTCTAATTTTTGTAGTATAGTAGAATATATTGGTCGACTCAATCAAATGCTTTATTAAAGTCAAAATAGACTGCGTCGACTTGTAAACCAGCACCAAGGGCATTTTTCGAAACAATGTTATAGGTGTTTTTTAATCGTAGTTTGGGTTGCAGCAAAATTAAGAAAAATGTCTTATGCAAGCAACGTGTATTTTTGAGTGGGTAAAATAATTTGCGTACATTACGCCTTCGCAACCTACGCCGCCGCTGCAGCTAAATCGCTGCCGTTCCTTAACAATTATGTCGATGATTGTCATTTCTATTGTTAATCTAATTGTCTAAAATGGGAAGTAACAACTTAAACTTTTTCCCGTAGACCTCTTGAGGCTGGACGTTGGTCTTTGTTAGCGACGGTCTCCCGCAAGCGTTTTCTTTTATTGCTCTATGGGCTTTTAATTGCGTAATTAGGGGTCATAAAAATGTTCTTTTGGCTTAAGTAATTTGTTGTCTTGTCAAATTACTTACCGCCTTTAATAGGGGGAGTTAGTACGATTTTATTATATGTTCGATAAGTATTACTAAGTGTAGGCGTACAAGGAATCGTTTGACGTATGGCTTTTTTATATTTTCTTGCTTGAAAGAGTGTTTGGTTATTGAATAAAGATAGAAAATAGAGTTGTAAAGGAAAATAGGAAGAGTTTTTCTGTGTTTATACAGAGGCAGAAAAGATATCGAGAACAGACTACAATGTTGCAATTTTAATGCAAAAATTGGAGCCAATAACTCCAGAAGTTAGCCCCTTTGTTAAAAAGTTAGCATCTGGTTATGAAGAAGCTGCCAATAAAACATTTCTAGAGCACTAAAAAGAGATAAAGGAAAATTAATCTAAACAAGAAAAACAACGCGTTTCCTGCCAACCCCCCTCCCCCTCGCCTCCTATCTGATATGAAAAACTTTATAATTGATTTTCCGGCCCTTTGATAAAAGTTTGCGTATATGTCGCCCGCTCTGGAAATACGCGACTTTCTTTCAATTCTCCTGAAATTTTCTCGACTTTATGATCAATTATCCGGGAGTTTATTGTAAACTGAAAAGTTTTTGTTTCCGGAAAATTGTGTAGGAAAATTTATTAAACGAACTTTGTTCGGGCCATGACGATGTGAATTGAGAATTTAAAAATAACTCGACGATCAACGGAATAATTGGGAGCGCAAATAATTTTCTTAGATGGAAATACACGGTCGTTGTAGAAAAAATCGTACAACTAATTCACAGTCCATGTGTCAGTAGTCTGAAAAAAGACGACGAATCCTGGATATGCATTACACGCGTGAGATGAAATGAAATATAGTCCCAGAGAATAATGTTATATGCATTCCTGAGTCAGGTATGTAATGTTCCAACAAATAGACGCTACAAATGCTTGTTGTATTCAACAGGTGTGGAAGTACTTTTAAATCAAGGTCGTGGTCTTTTCAGAAGAGCTTCTTTGAGAAAGTTGTTTAGATGCATGTACTAAATTATAAGTGCACGGTGAGGGCGCGTATTGTCATCCACTAAAATGAAATTCTCGCCGATTGCATGGCAAATGGAACAATAATTGGTTCAACAACTATATCTCTATATCTCTGAGCGCTCATTGTGGTACCGATCAAAATCATCAAGTCAACGCATCGTTCAGACAAATTCCACCCCAAACGCAGATAGAGCCTCCACCAAAAGCTGGGACCACAACCCTCAAATGTTCATAATATCTCTGACTTCGTTCTCTCCATACTAAAACACGTCTATCGGAAAGAGATAGGGAAAATTTGATGATTTGTTTTATATGGAAACATCATCGCAGTTTTGACGCCTGGCTGTGTTACTGTTCACGTAACTATAGCTTATCACATGAAATCTTATAATAATCTGTTTCTTGGCCCCCGTGCTCTCCTGATCAATTCCCATCAGAACACGTATCGGAGATGATAAACAGAAAACTCAACAGACTGTCTAACTCAAAAACCCACTGGCTTATCGGTAATTTATAACTATTTTCCTAAAAAAAAAATAAAAAGCTTCTATCCGAGAACACTTTGCGGACGTCGCCTCACGTGAAACAACAAAATAATACATTTTAAGAAAAGTTTTTGATCTCGGCAGTTTTATGACGTGCCGGCAAAATAAATAAAAACATTTTCCCGAGGTGCAGGATCTGTATAAGCACGAGCTTTGACCTAAAAGCTGATTGCGATGAAAATCTGGAAAAAGGAAAGTTTTTTTTATTTAATATTCGTAACTTACTTTCGCAAATAAAGAAACGTTCTATTTCCTGGAATAAATGGCTTTTATTTTTACAGGCGGCAAGATTTACTATTTGAAAAATAAGATGTGTGCCAAAAAAAATTATTCCTTTTTTAAATAAATAATTTTTAGCAACGTTTTAATTTTTAATTGGGATTTTTAAATTTTGGTATTGATAATTAATAATTTGGTAAAATATGTCAATATTTAATATACAATTGATCCAGATATTTTACTTTTATTGTTTTAACTTAATTTATAGTCTAAACCTTAAGTTTTATTCAAAGAATGTAAACGCACTCAAGAAGAACTATTATTGGTAATACAATAAAATTTTTTCTATGTACGAGGATTGCTCTAGATAATAAAGTCAAAGCGTTGGGTTAAGGTTTGAGGTTAAGAACTCTACTAGGCTAGCTTTTCTATAATAAAGCTACCAACTCAATTTTTTTCATCCGAAATGATGAATTGTAAATCCCTCTGCTAAATCGCTTGACAATAAACCACACATCCCCTTCCTGAAAATAAAAACCGTAAATCTGCCAAATACGTTCCGAATTTCCATGATTTCCATGAAGCGTGATGGAAAATGAGCCGTCATTCACCTACCTTCGGGAATTCCAAATTATGCATATCAATGTCGGCGGGCGCGCGAATCAAAATTCGAAGCCCGGGCGCTGCCGGCGTTCGACACGACCAAAAACTCAATTATTATTTTCATTTGCGGTGATGCTCTCGGAAAATCACAACTAATTTGCGATTCTGCACTCGGTGGAAAATCAAAGTTGATAATAATGTCCTTTGGGAAATGTATGAGCACCGGCTGGGCTGGGACGACGCGACGCCGCGCCGACTGAAAATCAAAAACGTTGTTAAAGCTGAAAATTTAGGTATATAACAGGATAAAGTGAGATAAATATATTCGTCATACAGGTAATTTCGTGGTAGTTTTTGTTTTAATTATTGCGAACAGACCTACAGCTTCAAAAACTTCAAATTTGTACGATGCGTTGCTAAGGGATTTATTATACCGAGTCTCATAAAAATTCTAAAATATCTAGAAAAACTCAAACTTATCCACAACAGACCTTTGGATTTCGTACGCTCCCTATCTCTGTCATACACAACTGAAACAAGTCTTTCGAATTTAAAGTTTCAATTTCAAGAATACAAGTTGGATGAACTGTTGCAACGGGTCACTGTATGTTACGTTTACCTCCGTTTACACTCGGACCTAAACCCTATAGAAAAAATATGGGCATTAGTGAAGAATTGGGTAGCAGCTCACAATACTACATTTCAATTAGCTGATACGGAGGCACTGACTTGGCAGAAATTTGAGGAGGTGTCTGAGCAAGAGTGGTATAATATTTGCCAACATGTGAAAAAATATGAAGATGAGCTTATAAGGAAAGAGCATCTCGTGGACGATGCTCTAGAACACGTCGTTTTTACAGTGGATACAGATTCATCGGAAAATTCGGAAGAAAGTGAAGACATCAAGAGTGATGACAGTGCATCAGAGGATGATTTGGGATGTTCACAACTTGATTCAGATAGTTAATAGTAATTTTTTTGAATTATAAAGTTATGGTGATATTTAAACAAAATTTGTACGTAATTATACTAATTTTTCAACTTTGCACTAAACTTTTAACATGCCGCGTGATGTCCTCATACCTATGACGCTCTGGGTTTTTTCTTGCTTGACTCTTACTATACGTATCAATACTTCCTCGTACACTAGAAGGTTAAATTTAACGAGAAACCTAAACCAAGCTTAACAAACCTGAACAAACCTTTCCAGTTACCTAATATACTTGCTGGAATATTCCTCTTATTTTCAAAACTAATACTAGCTTTTCGCGTCATCGGTAAAGAATATTAAATATTTCACTTGCACCGAAAAAACATTTATTTACCTCCGGGGTTTGAGGCATGCAATCTCTTAGGGCTTATTCTCGCGGAAACACCTAAAATTTACGACGTTTCTTTGCTGGAGACACTTCATATGAAGATAAACGACCTTTCAAAAGCATTCGATTGAAAAGGACGGCATATCGTTTTAGGGTTATATGCACTTACTTTACGGACCGGGAGAACTGATGTTGCTAAAACGAAAATCGGACGTTTAATAGACAGGATGTTTAAATTTAAGGTGAACTTGGCAAACGTTTTTGTTGCAGGGTCAAAACGTTTCATACAATTTCTAAAAAAAAACATAAATCCGAATTTTTATCTTAAAAAATTGACTTGTCATGTAGTTACTTCTTATTTTCTACTTACTTTTAATAAAAACTTAGAAAAGGTGAAAAATTTTAATTTTACAAACTTTTTTAAATATGAATAAAAAACCATTGCATATTCTAGACTGTAATCTGCCTAATAATATAAAAGGCCCTGAGAATGGATAAAACAATAAGTGGCTCTTCCATTATGCATGATGCATGACTGAAAAGGTTATTACCGATGAAGCACTAGTTCTCTAATTTCACATCTATATGCCCGCCCGACCCTTATTATAACTTGTTATAATAGCTCTTTTGTACTAAATTAGTGGGCTTTTATTAAGTCATTGTATTGTTATTGGTTCACTAAAGTTCAGTCTTACCGACTGCCAGGTCTAAAGCAGACAGGCAAAGATGCATTGTATTGACTTTCTATATTCCTCTGGTAAAGAAATATCTTTTTTAAGCTTAATCCAATAATTGCAATATGTCATTTTCGTGTCGGCATGACAGATATAAATGGGAAACCACATTTTTCGTTATCTACGACCGCAGAACGCAAAGATTTGACTTTGAGAAGTGTTTTTTACTTCACAGGAGATGGTATAGACGTAGTGAAGGGACTATTCGAATTCAAAATATAGAAGTATTCGATTCTCGACGAAGTATTCGAATACCAAAAAAAAATCGATTCTTCCGGGTTGCGTGTGTCGGCGAGCGAGATTCTGCCGATTCTGCGAGAATGCGAGATATTACAATACAAGAGAAGAATCGAAGGCTGAATCGAAATGTATCGACAAAATTCGCATCGGCTCGTCGAGCAGATATTTTATGCGTCAAAATTGCCCCTACGAGTTAAACCTAAAAACCCTTTTAAATGTTAGAGCAAATATTGTTTCTACAGAATTTTCATTATTATTCATTAAAAAGGGTAGATCTACTAATTCAATAATAAATTCTATCCACTCCTCCCATCATATATCTAATTATTGCGGACCTAAAACGGCAAATTGAATTGTCGTCTGAACAGGACGTAATTATAACTGGCACACGATTTAAGTCCGTCGGGCGGACGCTTAGCAACTGCCCAATTAAATCGTTATAAAGTTTATTGAGATCTCAGACTTACGTACGTTGGCAATGATCGCTCTAAATCAATTAATTAATAGAAGAGATAAATTTCACGTCTTTAAAAATAATAAAATTTAATTGAGACGTGCCTCAGGGAAATTTATCGATATTGTCATTTTTAAATGCTCGATATGTAATAAAATTAATCGAGATAGAAAATGGGGCCGTAAAATAAAACAGAAAATGGTCAAATGAAAATAGGGACTTGCGTAATTAGTAATCCGAACAAGGTTTGATTTTTTTTTATCGAGCTTCTCAGTTCTGGCCTGAACCGAGGTAACAAATCTTAATTTTCGTTGCCCAATTTTAAAAAAAGTTTTAATCCAAACTTTCGTATCTCCTAAACCAACACGAATTCTCGCGAATATTCCTTTATCTGATAGAAAATTTTGTGGAGGTTCCAAAAATATATAACTTGTTAAGGTCTCACTAATATCTCCGTCCAGAAGTTGATAACAACTAAACTGAGGTAAAAAAAAAAGTAATTTTTGTTGCTCTTTTTAAAAAAGATTTTATTTAAGCCCCTGTAGCTAATAAACCAAGGCGAATTGCCCGCGAATATTCCTTGATCCAATAGCATATTTTCTGGCGATTCCAAAAATGTATAATCTGTTAAGGTTTCACAGACAATAATCCGTCCAGAAATTCATAAAAACTTTTTAATTAAAATGTTTGGTTCTGGCGCGAACCACAGTAATAAGCTTATTACTCATTACTGCACATTGTGAGATAATGAGCATGGTTCCATATTAATTCAGGACTGCGCTAATAATGAATGTATTTCTGACACAGTTAAAAAAAAAATCCTGCTAAGAAAACCTTCGCGTCTGCTACTATTACTGGCCGGCCGTATACCGACGCGCCCAGTTTGGTGCCGAGAACAGGTGTGTAATACCCGTTATTGTTCTCGGATATCGTAAAAAATGGACAGGGTGTTTAAATTACTGCGGGCCGGGCACGCTACAAGCTCATTCATGAGAGTAAAAGGCCGCGGCTTTAATTAAACCGCCCGAGCAGGAAATATAAAACACAGGACTGGTCGGTTTTAATCCCGCGAAGAGTTAATTTTGTTATTTTAAGAGAATGTGTACTTGTGGAGAGAAAATTTGCATTTGTAGTTCACAACCTAAGTGTAAGGGCCTTAGAGAATGGTGCTTATTTAGAAAAAAATAACTTAGAATAGAACTTCCCTCTCTCCCCAACGTACTTTGGGTGATCTGCCTTTCTATACAACCCGGTCTTGCCAAAACATGAGAGAGTTACTGACTTTATCGCTTATTGAACTTTCAACATTTTAAGTGGTTTTTCTGCGCTCTAGTGAGTGCGTTCTTAAAAGCAGATTTAAACTACATAAAAACAGATGTGATTAATGAGAGTAAGTTTTAGTAACCAATGCTATCAATAAAACATCAAGCATATCTCAGAGTATTTTAAGTAACTTAATTTTTTTTCAATATTGGTTTTCTTGGTTTACCGTACTACACGTAAAGCTGTCGTAAAATTACATTGCCCTTTACAAACATATTTTAAGCACCTGCTAGCCCGCGTGGATGCATATTACATATAAAACGATTTTTAGAGCTGAGCTGGCTTTCGAAAGATCGATACTTGCATCTGGGCTGGAATTTTAACCTCCCTAATACAACCTATTTATAATATATGTCTATAATAATCATTTTCTGTTCCACAATTCTGTTTGGCTGAATTCCTGGAAAATTGATACAATTTACTGTTTAATGGACGGACAGAAATAGTGTTGAAATGACTCACTTTTCTCCTATCCTGCTACAAATGCCAGATAATACATCTGAAACGAAACTAACTTCAGCATCCACCCAATTCAGGGGGAATTGTTTGCCAGAGAACTTTAGTTTGCTTTTCAACAACACGCTTATCTAAGTTTAAACAATACTCGGTAAATATTTGAGGTTTATAGAGCTTCAAGTTCCGTATAAATGGGGAGGCTATATTGATACCAGGATATTAATTTCATAGGTACAATAAGAATAAGAATGACTTTTATTTTATTTATTTAGGCTTTAATATTCTTAGCCTTAGTCTTTTAAGACTTGGCACCCCCTTTTTTTCGCTTAAGGGTTAAATTTTCAAAAAATTAACCTATATGTGTTTACTAACTTACTTAGTTTCCTCCTTTAGGCGTTTGTGAATTAAGTTTTTCACCCTCTTGAGGGTAAAGTTTCACAAAAACCCGCCCTTATGGCTATATCATTAAAACGTAAATTTTGTTCATTCGTTCACAGCATTTACTAGACCCATTTTACAAAATTACCCCTGAGTATAAAATTGTTAACAAAATTTAACAAATCAGCACAGGGGCTACATCTGGGAATGTCCAGTTTAAAGTTTATTCGTATAATGTTCCCCCATAGTTATTGGTATTATGTATTGTATATGCATATCTCCTGGGAGTAATATACATTGTATACGTTCACCCTTTGTGGTTGAGGTAAACACTGATATTCGTTAATCTTTTTTAGTTTGCATAGTATTGTAAATATTCTTTCATTGGTAATGAAATTAATATCAAATAATCAGCGCATGTACTGCAAAAAATTACTGTAAAATTACAGTTTGGTTCCATAAGATATTGCTTATTTTTCCTTAATAAATTATGCTATTTCATTATCACAAAATAATTTATGCAAATTTAATTTCTAAAAGAAAATGATTTATAAAATATTTAATTTCACAAAGTAAAGTAAAATTACAAATAAAAAACAGTTTATATTCCGAAAAATTACACGTCACAAATTAGCGCCAATTTTTACGTTATATGTTCTGCAAATCTGTCACGCCGCGCGCCGGCGCCGGCGGAGCCGCCCGGCTATACAACTCCGCTTCGCGTCTTTCGGCCAGCTGCAGTCGCTTGAGGAAAAGTATCACTCTTGTTAGGAAAATAGCATTACAATCCCCGAGAATACCAAAAAATCACTAGACTATTAACTGCAGTTTTCCTTTTCGAATGTTAGTCGTCTCCAGGCCGCGATGTCACATTCATATCGGTTCCCGAGATAATTGCAAGGCGGAACGAACACGGGTGTCGACCTTAATGATACAGTCTTTTTGTGGTGACTTGCACCGTGAACGTATGCATAACTATCTGGTTATGGGGAGTTTTTCCACATCAGGAAACTACATACAAGGTGGGTGATTTCTTATAATTATTTTTTTATTTATTCTATGCGTCACCGAATTCAAATGCATTTTTCTCACAAACCTTCGCTTCTAGCAACATGGATAATTTTTAATTTAATTTTTTAAGTAAAAAATCCGGTCAAGTGCAACCTATACTTGCACACTTAGTGTTCCGTGCCATCAAACCTCGGCCATCCATCTGCCGCGCTACCCGCCGCCGACCGACGGCACCGACGCTGTATCACATCGCGTATGTGCGGAGCTGAGTGGGGAACATTTCGACTGAGCCAAATTAAAAATTTTGAAAAATTTGTAAGGATAAAAGTTGTTCCCCTCATCGTGAGAAATATTTTTTGTCAAAAACTTTTTCTCTAAAACAAATGGTTCAGCAGCTATAAGGAAATTAACAATGAAATTGTTTATAACAATTAATTGCGCTAGAATTTTTCAATCCTCTTTTCAAGGCTCTGTTTTGTCTTGTTGCTCGTGTATGAAAGCACAATTTTGCTCTGTATAGACGATTGATTACCGATTGTCATAATCTAAAGCATAAACGTCCCGATTTCTATTAGTTTTAACGTCAAACTGCCAAAATTCTCCTATAAATCTAGCTAGCAGCTCGTTTGTCTTATCTCTTATAGCTTGTGTACGTATTTATTTTCGAAAAAAGAAAGTGTATCGCCTTCAATTAATATCCTTTGTAAGGAACAAGCTCGCCAGCATCTTATCAAGCTGGATATCGTTTCTCTTCACGCCCAGGCGTATAATTGTAAAGTCACATTCCCAGAAACCACGCTTACACATTAGTCAAAATTATACATATTAATTCTGTCTTGGCTTAAAATCTGATTTTAAATTATAATAAGTGGAAATTTTAAGATGAAAATTCTTCACGGTTTTTAATTTTTTGTAGGGTGAAAATAATTCAAATTAAAATCCCATATACGTCATCGGAAAGAGGTCGTCGAAATACACGATTGCCATTAGTTCCTTCATTCTTTATAGGAAGGGCGCAATCGCCGATTAAATTTCGATTTTTTGACTTTTTGCCCTCTATATTTTTCCTATCCAATTTTTATCCCAATTTTTCAACACTCTTATAAAGCGATAATCACACTTTAAAATGAATACCAAATGGGTCATCCAGAAGCGTATTTAAGAAGTAAAAACAGAATTCTCTTGATTTTTTCCCACAAATCCTATTTTTAAAAGACATTATTCCAAACTATTTTTCTTATTTAGTGATTCTTTTTGGATTCATTTTATTTTATCCATTAATTATCTAGGAATACCTCCCACTAATTTAAATCGCTTATTTTTTCGTTAAAGTTGTAAATAACTAGGTTTATTTGCATCATCAATTTTCGAAAATTGCCATGAAAACTAAGAATTGCAGTTTATTTACTCGAAATTATTAAGATATGATGTGGAAAAATTTCACAAAAATGCCAGTTTTTGTTGCAAAATTGAAAAGTTCCTGAACCGATTTCGGCTTGAAATATACATAAACAACATTTTAGGAACCTTCTACTTTAAGTGCAGGGATATCTTATTGGATGAGTTACGCATTAAATGTCATTTTTATTGATTTTTCGATGACCCTACAACACTGGGCTTCGCCATGTACTCATTATGAGTCATAAAAACACTTTTGACGACACTGCCAGGGGGATCACATTTTACAAGTTTCGAAATTCGCGCGAAAAAAAATTTTTTTTGATTGTTAATAGAGACTAGGTAACAGCAACCGCCAGAAACATTTAATTTATGTAGAGAATATAAAAAAAATACTTCAGATTTATTGGGGTTACTGTATGCTTATTCCCTATCTCATGTATTTTGGAATAAGTATGTTCCCAATTGGCCATCACCATTTAGGCGACAAGTGGTTCACCAGTTTCCTGACGTAAAAATTTTCGTGAAAAACACTATGAAAAGCGAAATTCGTGAAAAACAATGTAGTGCATAATGTTTTAGTGTAAGTTTTAAACCTAAACCAATGGTCACAATGATATTGATGGCTAGTAAAAGACTAGAAAACCCTACTGCTGCCTCTGTGTAAAGTCAGTACTGGGTGATATTGGCAAATTTGGCATACAAAAGACTAATTTTTTAATGCTGGTCATTGAGCATGTGCGGGACGAGCGAGCAAATGACTTACAAAAATTTAATGAGTTTGTGAATAGAACATCATTAGTAGTAGAGCGATCTTTTTCAAAACCCAGCGCACTTTTGCAGCAAAATGACTCTTTTTTATCCGAAAATGTCATTGAAGGATCGTTTATGACGCAAATTTTTGCAGATTCGCACCAAAAACCTTTAATGAGTGCTTACTGATAAGGTAATTGTTTTTGCACCATTCAAATACTATAAATAAAAAGATAATATCACTGTGATCCCGGTCAGTTGTCCAGCTCTACTCATAACTACTCTAAAGCTATTTTAAAAAACACAAGAGAGACCTTTTTACATGATAATAATTATGTGTGGAGGAGATCACGCCAGATTTTTAACGAAAAAGAGCTGTCGCAACTGGATGCTTCTAATAAATTTAAATTAATTGATCAATTTTTAAAGTCGGTTTTAACAACGTAGTAATCAAAATATTGATCTAATAATCCATTTGTAGGATGTGTCACGTCAATAAAAACATTTTAATTCGATTGAAATTATATTCTACGAACGCGATCCCCAACACCCACGATGCAGGCGGACGACGCGACGCGCCAATTAATCATTTAAAATCTTTAGTCGGTTGAAACAATTGTGATTTAATTAAAATTTTAATTATTTACTGGGTGCATACGTATGTCGTTTGCAGGAATGTAGACGAAGAGGGGCTTCGTAATCCTGCAATTTTGACATTATTTGTTTAAGTCATCAACTTGTCTCGTCACCAAAGATCCACAGCTGATCTTCTTGCCTTTCCGATTTTCGGATTCAGCGCGCAGAAATTTCAAAAAAAAATCATATTAACGGTTTTTAATTAAAATCGGACAAAATCTCGCTGGCCTCATTTTAATAAAGCCGAAATATATCTCGCGTTTGACTTGTTAATTAAAGATGAAAAGATAGGAAAAGATATTAAACAGTTCTCGACAAGATTCTACACCATCATTTATCGAAATATCATTTAGTTTTAACACCATGTTACGACTCTTTTGGAAAATTGAACGTTTCTATTTTTAATTTTCGGGTTTTAATAATGTGGTTCGTCAACTATCAAAGTTAGTAGATATCTAACTAATAGAGCCTCATATGTAGGGTTTCCATACGTCCGAAATCGCCCGGACATGTCCGGGTTTTAGGGGCGTCCAGGGACGTCCGGGCGGGTTTTGATAACTGATCCTAATCCTCAGAAGTATATTCTGAATTAATAAAAAACAGCACACAATGCAAATGTCGAAAGGATATTCTCTCTAATCGCTGCTCAATGGACCGAAAAAGACTGCAATTTGAGACCATAAGACATAATATGATTTTTCTAAAGTTGAACTTAAATTACACTTGTTTGAAATTTTATGATTTTTTGTTACAGCCAGAGGAGTCACAACTCTTAACAGAAGTCCATTCGAAAGTTAAATATTTATAGATCTGACATTTAAGTTGACACATATTTATTAATATTTACCTGTCTTGAGAATTTATTTTTTCTTTTAGAGATTTTTGCGTTTTTTTTAGTTTGTGCAACAAAAAGTACATTTTTATATTACAAGTGATTTTTAAAATATTCTCGCCGTCCGGATTTTATCCGGATTTTGATGTAGCGTTGTCCGGATTTTGATGTAGCCTTGTCCGGATTTTTAAATTTTAGAGATGGAAACCCTCTACTCATATGTGCAACTGACGGAGAACACATTCGCGTTTCCTCTTTACTTATCTTATATACATATATTTTATAAAGTGCAAGAATAAAGCAAATACGTAAGGATTTACCTATCGGCGAATGTCCATTAAAATACCAGTTCTTGTTGCAAGATTGGAAGGTTCCTGGACCGATTTCGGCTTGAAATATACATGAATAAGATTTTAGGAACCTTCTATTTTAAGTGCAGGAATATTTCATTAGATGAGTTACGCATTAAATGCCAATTTTACTGATTTTTCGATGACCCTACAATACAGGAATTCACCATGTATTATAAAACTTTTGACGTCACAGTCAATGGAATCACGTTTTACAAGTTTCGAAATTCTCGCGAAAATTTGCAGTAGAAAACCCTTTTTTGTTAATAAATAGCAAAATAAGTTGATGAAAACAATCACCACTGAAAAATATTTCAGATTTATTTGGTTTATGTGCATATTCCCTATATGAATGTAAGATTAAAACTTTAAAATGCATTGTTTACTGAAAATTTGTCGCACTTATATCCACTCTAACTATATGCATCTCCCTATGGAACCTTTTTCCTCCTGTACAATTTTATAAACGTAAACTGGTAATTTATTCAAAAACAAGCCGCATATTTTACATGCCTATACAGACATAGACTTTCACTGGCGTTCAGATATTCATCATTACTAACCATCATTAAAAAAGCAATGGAAACACAAGCCTCCCATCTGGTGATGAATGCGTTAAATCGCCGTAATATTTTTCGGTAAACTGACACCTTACAGGGATATATTATTTTTTACCGGCAACTCGACAATCTGTGGAAAAATGGGCTTCAAAAAACGGTCAGTTGCGGTTATGGGAGTCATATTTCAGGTTTTTACTGTTTACCCGCATAGTGTAGGGTTAAAGGACGCTCTGTAAGCCTCAATAGAGGGTTTTTAGAGCGCTTGTTTTGAAGTAGGGCCGCGTAGAGGCACACGGGATTTCTCGTTTCTAATTTTTAAGGATTTTAAAGAAACTTGTTTATTTGTATCAGTGTTGTGCCGTGACAATTATAAAGGGAGATTCATCGTGCCAATCGTTTTTAAAATCAACATATTCTATCGGCACAGTAAGAATACGCAAAAGAATTGCATAAAAACCTTTGCTAATATTTTGTTATTGCATAACAGAGATGGATACATTTTGTTATTTGCTCAACTTTTTCCTTGACCCCAGGCCCCAGGAAGTTGGTATTCCGATAGTTTGTCGGAGAAATCTTCCAAAGTTGTTGAAAAATATAAAAAGGACATAGCAAACTATAAAACAAAACGAAATGTTACGAAAAAGATCAGCAAAAAGGAAACTTAGGAAAATAACAAAATCGAAGGATAGGAATGCGAAAAAAATTTCGTTGTGAAAATTTTCATTTAAATATGAAAAACTGTAGTATTCCTCATTGCACATCCAGTTATTTTTAAAAATCTGAGCCCTCGCACTAAAATATACATTCTTTTTCGACTTCAACTCCAATAAATTTTTCCTAAACACGCAGTGTAGAATGGCCTGTAACGTTGTGACTAATTTCTGTCTGAAATAATTGTTTTTGGAGCTTCCACAGCCATAAATTTCTTGTAGAATTAGGCGGCGAACGGCTTGCGCCATCGGTGTAGCGGTAATTTTTACAAATTTCCGCCACACCGTGTGCTTTGAGGATAAAATGTAGGTTTGGAGGTTTTCCCTTGATTTACTGGTGTTGGAAAAGAAAGGAGTTTGTGAAATATATTGGAAAATATTAAAATACAGTCGAATTATAATTATGTACTGTTATAAACTACGGGGGGAGGGGGAACCCCCCAAGAACCTGTGCTTCCCATGGCATGATACGGATCACGAACAAAGCAATTTGTAAATATTTTAATTGGTTAACAAAAATTACCCCCCCCCCCCCCCCAATTTTTGTCCTGGACCGCCCTAGTTTAACCTGTATTAAAACGCTTTGATTTTATCAAACCCATATGTTTATTATAAAACGACAAACCCAGACACAATGAAACGGCGGCGCCGACCAATTATTAATTTTTAACGAAACGAAGCACATCCCGAAAAAAAAAATCGAGTTGTGTTATTTGTCGAAAAAATTTTAAGCCCGATCTCGTGTTCCGCATGAAAACAAATAATAATTGTCCCCGTTTGAAGTCCGATCCGCAGAATTAAGTCAATTTTAACCCATTTATTTTCGCACCATTTGTTTCAGTCCACGTGGATGAGAATGTGAACTGTGAATTTGTGAAGCAATTTTTTTTGTTAGATTAGTTGTGCGAGAATAGTATGCTTTAATAATGCATTATTTTTAACATCAAACTATAATTTGAGAAAAATACGAATTAAATTTCTTATATAATTTATCTGAAAACGTAAAAAGATATTGACCCCGCTTACAGGCAACAGCACGCGTTACGCGAGAACCGGGAAAATTAAATAGCCAGGACAACGATCTCGCTTGGAAAGTTTTGCATATCTTAAATGCATTTACTGATTTTTCGGGGTGTATTTCTGGTTTTTTTTTTTGCAATGGAGGGACTGCCTTCTCTGATGTGGACAATAATTTACACTGTCTGCATGACACTGAACGGACTGGATTTTTAGACGAATTTCCAAAAAATTGTGGAAAACAATTTTCTTTCCTTCCTGAATAAGCACAATAACACATCGTGTCAAAGGTCCGTTTTTTCACCTTGTCTGAAAGCATTTCGACATATATGGAGTGGAATTTTTACAGCTTAATCCAACCACGACACCTATAAATATGATGTATGGCCACTTCTAATTTACCCAACACCTTTGGAATCTCTTCCCCCAAAAAATGGGTTAATCCAGTTTATTTTATTTCATGGACACACGCAATATTTGTGCGTCTACACGGAGAAAAAGATTTTTCCGTTTTAAGATATGCTATTTTTTAAACCTGTTTAGCGAATGCGCTGAATTCTCAGTCCAAAAGGACATTCTTGTTATAATAAATACACTTATCTTCAAGTAAGAGACACCTTTTCTTAATGGAATAGCTGAAATTATAATGCGTATGTTTAAATACAAGTAAATTATTTTTTTTTTTAAATTAACACTACTTTCATTATGTGGCCAGGTCCTAAACGACTTTGTTTTTAATACGCAGTGTGTTGAATTTTTTTAAAGGTTTTTTTCTAAAAGTACCTTTAAGAAAACAATGTTCTTAAGTGAAAAGAACGGTACCTTGGATCTTGGGTGTATACAAAGCAATAATTTACAGAATTTAAGGTAGATTTATATAATTTAAAATTTTCTTCCGTGTGGTAGGGCGGTCCCACCGCAATTAAAATACAAATATTCCCGAATTCCCAAAAACCCTATTACGGCAATCAGTAATAATTCCAAAAGGATTAAAATTCCACATTCTGCGCCGCCGGAATTCCGTGTTTTGTGTAAAAGCGAACTAAAACAGTCGGCAGCAGTAACGCATGTTGAACACCAGAGGGGAAGCACTAGAAAACGAATTTTCGTTTCCGATGTGTACAATAGCGGAAGAAAATTCGTAGGGTTGAGTCCGGACATCGATATGTTTTATGTCGATAAATTAAGTCCGTTAAAACATAATTAACAAAAAATATTGCACAACTGTATTGCTAGACGTCAGTCAAGCCTTTGATAAGGTTTGGCATAAAGGCCTGCTATTCAGGATCAAAAATCTCCTTCATATTACCTACTTTAAGATACTGAGATCTTATTTAAATGGTAGAAAATTCAGAACTATAGTAAATGACAAAGTATCAAGAAATTTTCCAATATCAACCGGAGTCCCTCAAGGAAGTGTCATTGGGCCGTTACTATATGTGTTATTCACAGCAGGCCTGCCTACAAACAGGGATACCACCATGGGACCATTTGCTGACGATACGGTTATTCTTGCAAGTCACGAAAATTCTGTAGTAGCGTCTAATTCTCTACAGGTTGAAATTTGGTTACGGAAATAGAGGATTACAATCAACGAATCCAAATCTGTTCAAGTGAACTTTACGCTACGAAAAGACCAGTGTCCACCAGTATTCTTAAATAATATACAAATACCCGAGTAGACGACTATAAAATATCTAGGTAAAATACTCACTTGGAAAGAACATGTAATTAAAAAACGCAAACAAATTGATCTTAAAATCAGAGATCTATATTGGCTAATAGGAAGAAAATCCAAGTTATCATTAGAAAATAAACTTTTGCTGTACAAAACTGTAATAAAACCAATCTGGTTATATGGAGTGAACTCTCGGTATGTACAGGCAAATCAAACATATCTATTATTCAAAGAAGCCAATCAAAGATAACAAATGTTCCATGGTAAGACTTAAAAGTGCCTTATGTGAAGGACGACATTAAATAAAAAAAGTATCAAACCCCACGACAAATTGGAAAGCCACACAAATGCTCTTGTCCACATACTACTTTAACCAAAAAATAATCGAAGACTCAGAAGAAACTGACCAGCAGACCTGAAGGAGGGTTAAGGAGAACTAATCACTGGAGAATACCTCAACACGTTATATAAGAGCTCCAACAGCTCTTAAGCTATCACATTAGCCTAGAGAATATATTGTATTCTGATTGCTAATAAATATGTATTTAAAACAAAAATATTCCTGATTAAAAAATAATAGTAGGGATGTTAAAATTTCAGCCCACATGCAAGTATCGATCTTTCAAAGGCCAGCTCAGTTCTAAAAATCGTTTTATATGTACTATGCATCCACGCGTACTAGCAGGTGCTTAAAATATGTTTGTAAAGTGCAATGTAATTTTACGACAGCTTTACGTGTAGTACGGTAAACCAAGAAAACCAATATTAAAAAAAATTAAGTTACTTAAAATACTCTGAGATATGCTTGATGTTTTATTGATAGCATTGGTTACTAAAACTTACTCTCATTAATCACATCTATTTTTCTGTAGTTTAAATCTGCTTTTAAGAACGCACCAACTCAGTAGAGCGCAGGAAAACTACTTAAAATGTTGAAAGTTCAATAAGCGATAAAGTTAGTAACCCTATCATGTTAATAATTTTTTACTGTAGTTCAGTTTTCATTACTTTCTGGAGGGAATTATTAGCAAAACCACAATAAGTTATAAATTTTTGGAATCTTCAGAAAATTTCCTATTACGTAAAAGAATATTCGCAGGATTTCGCCTTGGTTTAGGATATCCACTCATACACAGGCTTAAATAACTGGTTACTTAAACTTACTCTCATTGATCACATCTGTTTTTCTATAGTTTAAATCTACTTTTAAGAACGCACCAACTCAGTAGAGCGCAGGAAATCTACTTAAAATGTTGAAAGTTCAATAAGCGATAAATTTAGTAACCCTATCATGTTTTGGTAAGACCGTATTTAAAAAGAATTTTATACTGTGGTTCAGTTCTCATTAATTTCTGGAGGGAAACGGGAGCGAAACCACAATAACTTATAAATTTTTGGAATCTTCGGAAAATTTGCTATTAGGTGAAAGAATATTCGCAGGAATTCGCCTTGGTTTAGGATATACATAGGCTTAAATAAAAAAAAAATTAAATAGAGCCTCAGAAATTAATTTTTTTACCTTATTTTATTTTTTTTAAGTTTCGGGGCGAAATTGTTGATAAAATCTTAACAAGTTATAGATCTTGGGAATCTCCAGCAAATTTGCTATCAGATAAAGGAATATTCGCGGGAATTCGCTTTGGTTTAGGATATAAAGAGGCTTAAATGAAGACTTGTTTAAAATGAGGCCACTGAAATTAAAATTTTTTGCCTTCGTTGAGTTTTTTTTATTTTCTGGACTGAATTATTTGTAAAACCTTAACAAGTTATAAATTTTCGGAATCACCAGAAAATCAGATAAAGGAATGTTCGCTGAAATTCGCTTTAGTTTAGGAGATACAGAGGCTTAAAACAACGCTCTTTTACGATAGGGCCGCTGAAATTTAAATTTTTTAGTTAAGGTTCAATTTTTGATAATTTCTGGACGGAATTGTTAATGAAATCTTAATAATTTTTGACAAAATAAAGGGATATTATTAAAATAGGGTTTTATTCAGTTAGCTGGTAATTTGCAAGGGTCTACTTGCACTCGATCGGTGTTCTTTCAACAGCGTAGACTTTTCAAAAACTATTTCATTAAACCGAATAACCTTTCAGCTAATTTATTCACACGTAACTGCACGAAACACACAAACAATACAACGGGCGAAACGCCAGTGCCATGTTCGTTTCGTTTGAGCAGATTTCATTTTTGAAGTGCCCCGCACATCTGGAATTTTGTTGTTTATTTCGCTTTGATCCCATTTTTGATAAGTGATGTGTATAAAACAGAAGAATTATGGAATTTTATATTACAAAGTAATAGATTTAGAAAGAAGAAGGAAATGCCATTAGTTACACTTTAGAGCCATCAGAGATTCCAGGGTTTCTGTTAATCTGGCCAACTACGTGGTCCTCAAGTACTTTTTGTGACAGTCCGGTATATATAGGGTGATTCAAAAACACTTTAACAAACTTTGGGGTGTACTTGCTGACGGTATTTTAAGATGAAAACTTCCAATAAACTATGTTTCTTAACAGCTTTGTTCAGGAGATACAGCGTGTCCAAAAATAAGTGCTTGTCTTTAAAATGCCATAAGTTCATTTTTATCTGTTTATTTTTCATTGTTCATTCATGTTTTATTTGGTTTTTATAATTTTCACTTGATGTTTGCACTACTTAATAAAAAAGGTTTATTTTTTTCTGATACTAAAATTTTTGATGTCTTATTTATTCTGTGCAACATCGAATTAAAATGCATTTTTCTCAAAAACAGTTACTCTTAGCGACATTAATAAAGTATACCTTTATTAAGTAAAAAAGGTGGGGTATAACAATTTCTATTCAGAAATTGTCTACACTGCAGCACAAAAAAACCCCGCCTATCAAATTTTGTAAATGTATTTGCTGTCTTTCAAAATATATCGATAAAAATGAAAAATAAAACTTTAACACCCTGTATATCTGAATAATCGATTATGCGATGCATTTTAAAATTGATCGGTACTTTCCACCGGCAACATAATAAAGTAATCACTTGTAAAACCAGTATCGAGCTCCTCTCGTCCAGTAAAAATACGGCCATATCTGCAACAAAATCATAAATAAATAATGGCCGACCGTAAGTAATATTGAAGATCGTGAGCGTTTCTGAAAATCGTGGGATCTCGCGGTACGCCCACCCGCGGGCGTGTGCCCGTTCCCATGGAGAAGAAGTGACTAAAGTAACGCACAGACCGTCTAGAATTTATTGAGATTTTCGCTTGAGTTAGTGACGAAAATTTACTAATAACGTATACATACAGTGAATTTTTTTAATAATGCATAATTTTGAATATTAAACCATGATTTTATAACACTATGAATTTAATTTCTTATAATTTATCTGAAATCTTACGTAAACGTAAAAAATTTACTGCGTCAATTCAACCAATTTCTCTCGGGTCGCCATCGCACAGTGCTCGATTTGGGAAATCTAGCTGGACAAAAATAAATACAAACCGAATTATTGAATTTACTTTTTAATTTATTTAATTTGGTATTAAATATGTTGGTATAACTCAATATCTACTTCCTAATATTAAAATTCAATAATCTAGTCTAAAACCATTCACACTGTTATGCAACTTTTATTGTAAAACTATTATGTAATCTTTGTGGGATTTAAACTCTCTATTTGATTTCCTATTTTCTTTATTCTTCAGTTATTAACTCGAAAGATTCTTTTTCGAATAGTAACTTCACTGGCCTACAATGGCGGGTAGATGAAGGCCCTGGATTTTGCCAAATTTTCTTTTCTTTCCTTTGTAACAACAAAGGCACCCACCATTGATACGACAAACAAAGATGAATCGTCTCAAGATTTGGCATCGTGCTGTTCAAACTTCTGTTTATACTTGCTTTGGCTTGAAGAGCTATCACAATTCCTCTTAAATATCGTGGTTAATAATGCAGTTTCTTCTGAAGAATATTCTTCAAAATCAGTGGATTCACCAACGGTCAGTCGCTGAATTGTACGATCCACTAGGGACTGAGGATTTGCTTATTTCACCACATATATATGATGTATCGCTAATACCATACACTAAATAATACCTAGACGAACACTGCCGATGCCGTGCAACGAAAAGCGGGTCTCCCTTGAGACATTTGGTGGGTTTACTGGTTTATGGTTTAAAAATTTGTTTGTCTATCATTATTTAAATATGTATACTATGTATCCACATGTATATAAAATGGTGGACAAACAAACTTTTAAACCATAAACCAGTAAACCCACCAAATGTCTCAAGTAAGACCGGCTTTTCGGTTTATTCGAGTGTCTGTCTATATTCTTTATAGTCCTTTATAGTCCTTGTATCGACTAGGATTCCCTAGTCGATACAATGTTTTTTTAATTATTTTTATCGAATCGTTTCCCACTTAATAATTGCTACCGCACGACACTGCTCTGAACAGTTAAAATGTTACACCGTATTGGTTTAATATCGATCAAAAAAATTGCGATTTCTATTAAACAGTACCGGATATCCGTATGTTACACGAAACAGCGTGTTAATTTCGTCCTGCGACAAGTATTTGACAAATTGGCACTTTTAACCATTTTGTTGCAAATCTGTAACTGACAAGCCGCAATTAAACGGCCGTTTATTTGATTTTCATCGATATTCACTAAATGGGTGGAACAATTCCATTTGAAATATAGAATTAAGCTTTATTTGCGGTTAGCCCCAAACACATAGAACTAACTAAATATTAAAAAAAAAGTCCAAAATAAAGTTATTTTTTCTATTAAATAGGCATACGTATAGATATACATACAAAGACATACATACAGGGTGTCTGAAAAGTCTTAGTATGTGCAAATATCCTTGCTATTAGTAAAGATAAGAGACACCAAGTTTTAGGTGTATCTTATTAGTTGATAAATCTACTTTTTATGTAATTTAACTTTTTCAACCCCCTTGAGGGGTCACGCTAGGGAGTTGAGGTCAAGAATTTTAAATGCAATCCTAAGCCGTGTGGTAGCTCATTGTAAAGGTCTTCAAAAAAGAAAAAATTTACCGCAATCCCAAGGTCCTTATCTTAATTCGTTTTTAAATGGCAAGCTTACACAAATTTAAAAATCGTCAAAAAATTAATAATTTAAGTACCTTTATTTCTCTTCAAAAAAGAACAATTTTGGGGCAATCCCGAGGTCCTTACTTAAATCGTACGGTTGGCAACACTGGCTTGTATAGCTTCGAAAAAGCCCTCAGTATTTCAAGCTACCACCACAGAGCTTTGAAACCCCTTAAAAGGAATTGAAGCTCTTTTTCATTCACAAATCCAAAGCTCTTTCATAACGGAATTCAAACCACAAGCTCTCGTTTTAAAAAGGGCTTCAGGCCATGGAATTAAAATCTCCAAAAGGGCTTAAAGCACTTTTTGAAGTCACATAGCCCTCAAGCCCTGCCCAGCTCTGGTTGAATTACATAAAAAAGTAGTTTTATTAAACAATAACATACACCATACACCTGTCTTTATCTTTACTAATAGCAAAGATATTTGCCCATACTAAGACTTTTCGGACACCCTGTATATGGAAATCTCTACAATTATAATAAATTTCAGGTGTAGTAATTTTTTTATGATAAAATAGTAGATTAAATTAAAGTGTTGGAAAAAGTGTTTTGCGTGCTTTTAGAGAATTAAAGATTAACCTACATTTTCGAAAACCAAATTCGTAGGTTTGCTGCATAATTTTTTGTAGGTATATTTAGGCGAGATTAAGTCGTAAGTTTTCGTGACGTTTTTCCATACAGATCGATTTTCCTTCTTCGTGGAGCGATTTCAAAGGTCACATTTACATTATGCAGCTAAGAAATATATTAAAGTTATCAAACATCCTTCGCGGAACATGCACATTGAAAAGAAAAAATATTATTATCAATATTTTAAAAACGTGCATTTCAAGGCAATTTTTTATATTTTTTATAATTAATTGCATTTTAAACACTTTTGACATGATATAAATAAAAGGAGATGATACCGCGCAGGTAGGCGTGGCCTGTACGTCACGCTGTGAGTAATTCTGCCATATTTTGTAAACGAGACACGTCTTTGTTAAGATCGCGTTGTGTTTTAAATTTATTTTTTGGTGTTTTTATATCACTTTCGAGAGTATTAAAGTTTTTAGCTTCCCCAAAGACAAAGAAACACAAAGTGTTTGGAAGCGTTTGTGCAAACGAGAAAATAAGTTTAATGTGAAAAATGCTAGAATCTGTTCTAGACATTTTAACGAAAGTGATTATTAAGGTAATTTAAAGCATAAATTGTGTTAGGTAGGCGTGGCCATATATGTCACTCTGTGAGTAATTCCGCCATATTTTGTTAACGAGACACGTCTTTGTTAAGATCGCGTTATGTTTTAAAGTTATTTTTTGGTGTTCTTATATCACTTTTAAGAGTTCAAAAGTGAAAATGAGGTGTGTTGTGTATGGTTGTGATGTGGACAGTCAATGCAAGGGCTTTATGCCCGATATTTAAGTTTTTAGCTTCCCCAAAAACAAAGAAACGCAAAGTGTTTGGAAGCGTCTGTGCAAACGGGAAGATTAGTTTAATGTGAAAAATGCTAGAATCTGTTCTTGGTATTTTAACGAAAATGATTATGAAGGTAATTTAAATCATGAATTGTGTCATGTCATGAATGTCAAATGTGTTTGTTTAATATTTTTACAAACTCGCTTTAATAAAAAAGTTTACTGTGACACACAGTTGCTACAAATCTCCACGGTAAGGAATCGCCAGACTTTAATCGAGAAAGTACGACAAACAAAGAGACTGAAAAAAGGCTATTTTCTTAAAAAATAATTTCTTGTTTTACCTAATTTCATAAATTTAGATATTTTGGTCTTGTGGAGTTGTCATTGTAAGAAGATTATCTAAACATAGAAGATTCCGATCAGAAGACTTGTTGCAGTGTACGCCAGAGGAAATTATTAATACGGCAAATGAAGCTACAGACATCTGATGATATTTTCCTGTCATAGTTTATTATATACATATGTATGTTAAAAACGGACACCCGGCTGGATAGATGCCCCCACTGATTTTATCATGGATCCGCCACTGCGCCAAAAAGCTATGAATGAACAGGTGTAGGTATATGCAGTGGAAGGGTAAATAAAATACCAGACCGTTATGCAAAAACTCACGCTGAGCCGCAACGTGACCAGAATTTTCGGCTGACTTGTTGATCCCCTTCGGGTGCAATAAAGTGGATCCGAGAGAGACCTTTTTATGCCCAACTCGCTTTCAACGATCGATAAAATCAGAAAACAATGCCATCAATAATCGGGTTAAGTTTATTTTTAATCGTGGTTTAGAGAATTCTGCGTATTTATCCGAAATAAAAATATGCTTGGCACTAAAAAAATAACACCCCTTCTCAGATAGTGTCAGTAATTTAGTAACAAGGATTAGTGTTTTTTGTTTGTATTTGTTTCGAGGAGCTTACGGTTTCATCAGTAGGGTTTTATGAAGCCCGAGTATAGCTTTTATTAAAAAGAAAATACACCTTTTTTCCTAATCATCATCAACCATCACCAAAGCGATAGGAAACGGCCCAAAAACTTTAATGGAGGGTGAAGATGTTCAAACTGAGACTGATGGTTTTTTAGCCATGCCAGTCTACATGGTTGCAGGTGGCACATAGGTGGTAAACTCTGTGGTTACCCGTTATATCTTCTAACATATGGCAAATTCCCATGACTATTGCTTTATCTGATTTTCTAAAGATTCCAAAAATATATAATATGATAAGGTTTCGTTGAAAATTCTCGCTAGAATTTGCTTAGGTTTGCTTAGGTTTGATTGGGTTTGATTGAGGAAAAAGACACAATCGATAGATTTGATTGAGGAAAAAGACACAATCCTTTGTGTCTATTTCCAACTCCTGGCGAATTCGGTCAAATATTGCTTTATCTCGCAGAAAATTTTCTGGAGATTTCAAAACTGTACGTCTTGTAAACGAAAAAAAAATGCATGCTACTTATGCTGCCTCTTATATAATATTTTAAAATAATGACATGCACTGTTGGAAAACAATAACAAAATTACAGCGACAAGTTAATCCTGCGGAGCGCCTTTAATTCAATCAAGCGCGGTTGTCAAATTGCTTTAATTGGACGAAATGGGCCCGAATGCGTTTTGAATTGATTTTTTAATTGTACGGAGTAGCAGGTCCCTGTACGCGACACGAATACGTCCGTAAAGGAGTTTTACCAAGACTATTGGGGGAATTAACGTTGTTTACTAAATTCTAATAACTTAAGAGCGTGCTAAGATGATTATAGGTGATCAAATTAATGCATGTTATGCTGTTTATATACTTCTTCTCTTTAAATGGGACTATGATAGATATTTGTACCTTAAGGTACATTCTAGTATTAAAAACTGAAATAACGGGATATTTTGAGTATTTTCCAACAATGCAAGTTTCCCCTAAGGTAAGTTTAAGATGTCCTTAAGGTAACCTTAAGGTGACCTTAAGTTGAAAGTAAGGTTACTTTAAGAGTACCTTAAAGTGGCGTTAAGTTTACGCTCGATTTGATTACATTTCTTGAATTCAAACATTGATGCTCTGTCAAAAACGTTACACACAAAATACTGCGCCTTGACGACGGTTTAAGCCATGATTGAACGGCACTAAGGCACGTGCTACGAAAAAAAAGGGACTTAGCCACTCTCACTCTAAATTTCTTCACCATGCAGTGAATTAAATTACTAAAAATTATTACATTTCGATAAAATACAGTTTTTATGTTAAAGTCGCGAAAGGTCTAACAAATCTAGTAGGTACAGTTTTTTGAGAAAATTTGGTACTAAATATAAAATTATCTTTTCTCTCATGTATCCAATTACTTAACAGTCTCTCTTGATATTTGTAAATTTCTAACGTTTTTCTTCCGTTTCCAATTTGTGAAATTCCTAACAATAAGCATTTCAAAGAGGCGTATCAGCATTGTAAGCTACCATTAGCAACAAAATGCCTTAGAGCGTAAACGAGGTTCTTTGAAACTAAGGATACCTTAATACCACCCTAAGGTCACATTAAAGTCACCTGCATCGTTGCAAAATACTCATAATATCCCGTTATTTCAAATTTTAATACTAGAATTAGGAAATTCAGTTCAGTATTGGTGATCGCGCTCATTTTCACGTTGCAATACAACTTCTTATGGGAAAACTCTTTTTTAAGTCTCCATTTTCGTGTCCCCAAGTGGGTCGCTTTGCATTTGTTATTGCGGGGATTATTATAATTTACAAGGGGCCACTTTGCCTATACTGCTTTTTAAAATAGCTTTATAGAGCTCGACCATTCGGTAAAATACGTGTATGAGTTGTAAAGGTTTTATAAACACTTCAGAAATGCATTAAAAACAAAGCTAAGGTAAACAATTTTAATTTTTATTTAATTTAATTGATTCTAGCTCTTAGACTATGCCGAATTTCCGCGAATATTGCAGATAATCTGATAGAAAATTTCTGGAGATTCCGAATAACTATATAACTTGTTAAGGTTCTGTAAAACAAATTATGGAGATTCCGAATAAGTATATAACTTGTAAAGGTTCTGTAGTAAACGATTTAGTCTAGAAATTCATAGAAACCAAATCAATTTTTGTGGAGATTCCAAAAATCTTTATCTTGTTAAGGTTTTACTATCCGTCCAGAATTCTGTAAATCTAAATTAAGGTAAAATATTTAATTTTCCGCCCAACATTTTTATTTATTCTATCCTCTATTTTTATTCACAACGATTACATTGCTAACCCATTTTCTTTTTTAAGTCCTTGAAAGGTTTCGTTCGCGGAGAATTATTTTAAGGAACTGTCGGATTTCCTTAATAAACGCCTTTCAAAAATATTTGCTTTGTTTGCTAAGAAGCGGCTTGATTTAATTTCCGCACAAACGAAGTCGCGGATTTTTATTAAATGTTTAAGCCTCAAACTAATAATCTCATTGCTTGAAGGTCACCTAATTGATTATTTTACACAAAAATGAAATTCTTAAGATCTTGTAATTGCTTTCTAAGTATGTAGTTATTACAAGAGCTCTGTCGTCTCATTATAACGCTCGATTTAATTACATTTCTTGAATTTAAACATTGACGCCCTGTCAAAAACATTACACACAAAATACTACGCCTTGACGACTGTTTAAGCCATGAATGAACGGCACTAAGGTACGTGCTACAAAAAAAAAGCGATGTCGCCACTCTCTCTCTAAATTTCTTCACCATGCAGTGGATTAAATTACTAAAAATTAATTATTACATTTTCGATAAAATAAAATTATGTTAAAGTCGGGAAAGGTCTAACAAGCCTAGTACCTACAAATTTTTGAGAAAATTTGGGACTAAATGTAAAATTATCTTTTCTCGCATGTATCCAATTATTACTTAACAGTCTCTCTTGATATTTGTAAATTTCTAACGTTTTTCTTCCGTTTCCAATTTGTGAAATTCCTAATAATAAGCATTTCAAAGAGGCGTATCAGCATTGTAAGCTGCCATTAGCAACAAGTTGCCTTAGAGCGTAAACGAGGTTCTTTGAAACTTTTAATTCGCTTGCTCGCTGTAAACAGACTCAATAAACTCTATGAAATGAACACTTGAAAACTAATACGATGGGCGATGTTACGTATAAAGTTTTATTTTGCTAACGTACGGCCCTAGGGGTGTCAATCCCGACTGGTTTTCTTAATCCTGGGATTTTCGAGCTTTTGTTGTCTAATCCCGAGATCCCGGGATTATTCCCGAAAAACTTTAAGGGGATTCTAATATTAAAATTTTTATTTATTAAGTTTAAACATGCTAATGAACTATAAAGCGCCTAAACGACTCTAAATACAAAAAATATATGTGTATAAATTTATACTTATTTAAAAAATATCGCAAAAATATTAGGGCGTCCAAAGTTTCGTCTTTCAGGCTCCAGAAATTCGTAAAAACTGAATTATTGTAAATAATTTGAATTTTCATGGCCCAATTTTACCAGAAACTATTATTTACTCAACTGTATCTATTATACTATGCTAAATATTGCTCTGTCTGATGGCAAATTTTCTGGCGATTTCACAAACATGTAACTTGTCAAGTTTTCACAAACGATTCAATCCAAAAATTCGGAAAAACTGAATTAATGTAAATAAGTTGAATTTTCATGGCCCAGTTATAACAGAAGCTATTATTTACCCAACTGTATCTCCTGTTCTATGTTGAATTTCCGCGAGTATTGCTCTGTGTGATAGCAATTTTTCTGGAGATTTCAAAAATATGTAACTTGTTAACGTTCCGTTAAAGATTCAGTTCAGAAATTCGTAAAAACCGAATTAAGTTAAAACTATTAATTTGAACATAAGCGTTTATTTAATTAAACATTAAATAGATACATGCAAACTGCACCAACATGGGTTTTGTGACCAGACATATGTAGGTATATTCATAATTTCTTTATGTGAGTCCAGACTAAGGAAAAAATACGGCGCTCTATAGTACCCCCCGCGAGTTTTCTTACCCTCTTCCCAATTTGCGCACTTTTGTACTGCAATCCGAATTGAGTTTGCCGGCAAATTCTTCACCAATTACCGGCGCCTTTTAGAAAACGCCAACCCATACACCACCAGCAAAAACACAACAACGAATGCTCCGAATTCCCAGCTGTAAATAGTTTCTTAAAGTTGTTTAGTATGCAAGAGAGGGCTTTCTATGTTCGCTGAATTATCCTTTTGGCGTTGCTTTCCTGCTATGTACTGCTGCTCTATGTAGAGCCGCAAGAGAAATTTAGAGTTTACTTGCGGGGAATTATTGAGTTACGAGGTACAATTAAAGGCACTGAATGAGAGATAATAGTGTTAGAGTTACAAAAGATGGAGATTGGTTAAGATTCTGGTCGTAGAGATGGTATTTTAATTTTATGCAAAGTAAATTTCATTATTCCTTTGAATTTTTTTTTCTTAGAAGTGATAATGGATTATGGCTAAAACTGTGAAAACTGATCGTAATTCCAGTGGAGTGCGGTACTGTTTTATTTATTGACTGATACTGTGATATAATACTTGTACATATTAGTTAAGATCCGTCAAAGTTTGCTGTATAGTATCTCTGCGTACATTAGCAACTGCAATCTGATCGGAACGTCACAGAGACGTTCCTATTAAAAATCTAGCTTGACAAAACGTAAAGTTTCTTGAACTTTAAAACAGCATATATTTTATCTTATTATGGTCATAAATAGTTGTGTATCTATCAAGTACAACCGGTTTTAGAAATAACATCATAGAGTCTACGCAAAATCAGGCAGAAGTCTCTGTTACCGTGATCGTTTGTATCCCGTTGGCATCAGTCTTCATTTATGTTCGGAACTACAGACTCTGTACGGGTAAAATGTTATCTAATAAATAAGTGAGTTTGGCAGAGTAAGTTACAGGTATTTCCTTTGGTTTTAATATATTTTTATGTATTTTACAAACGAACACGTTATTTTTCTAAAATTCTTGGTTTTATTTAAAAACGAAATCCCGAAACTATTGGGACATCCTTTACATTAAAACATACAAACAATTCTATTACAAATTCCACCTATTGTTCATACGTACGAAATTAATTCAAACCGACTATTCATGCGTTGCTCTTCGTTTAAACAAATACAAAACGCCCTTTTTAATAACATGAATTATTTCATATTATTATATACAAAACTAGAACAATAGCGCTCGAATAAGAGGAGAGAAAATGAATTTAAATTTATTAAATGTGCAAGCGCGTCGTGTGAAACGGAAACAGAAAAATATGCATGAAGTATGGAAAAAGCTGTGACTTTTTATTTGTAGTTAATTCAGTGGAAGAGAAACACTCAGCATCTATGAACGGCCATTTTTAATTTATAGATGTCAATGTTTAATCGTGCGAGCTTTTATTTTCATTTTTTGCAGGTTTTTCTGAGGTTACTGCCGCTGTTTCTAGCAGGGAACACTAAATCAGCATTTTCATAATTTAAGAATTAATAACCGCAAAACGTTAAAGTACACAAGACGCAGAGAAAAACATTATTTTATTATCAATAATACAGGGTGATGATAAAAAATGCGTCCTGTTTGGCAGGTAAAAGCTAAGGCTGGATTAAACTGTAAAATAGCCCTTGATCCCACACTTGCTCTATTTTGTCGCGAAGTTCTTGCAAATTCCGAAAAGGTCCTGTCCGGCTTTCATGCACTTTTTCTTGAAGAGCATTCTATATCGAACAATCCAGAAGGTTGTGTTTTTGTGTGCATGGGCAATTTTTGTAGCAAAACAGAAATGTTTAAGTTTAAAGTGAAGTAGTAGCAGTAAACACCACTCAGTTCATCGTTCTAATTTGTTGCAATCGAAATGTAAACATATTTCTAGACCATTTCATGACATAAGCACTTAATTCTCCCTTGACACTTAGTTCTCGGTTTTTAATTCGTCCTGCAGGGTGCATGTCAACGTTTCTCTAATTCTAGAAAGAGAAATTGCGCGTCATACTTCGTCCGGTAATGTAACAACGTAAAGTTTCATATTCCGATAACCTATAAAACACGCCGTCATCTTACGTTATTTTAAACGAAACATTTTTGCGATAACTGTTTAAGATAAATCACCTAAAATTGCGTGTGCTCGGGCAAGTCCTAAGTAGTAAAACTTGTAAAACGTCCAGTCCAGAAATGTAGCCTTTTTTACAAATGTCCTTTTTACATGACATCATTCCAAACAAACTACTTTACGACTCTTAGTCCGGGGGCTGAAAATACAATTTAAGCGAAGCAAACAAAACGAGAAAAATGATTAAAGTAACGCCAAGTTTAGTGACACCCGAGGCGGAAAATGATTTACCCTTTGCCCCCGTACTATTTTATTCGCCGTAGATTAATGTGAAAACTTAATCGCAATAAGAAAATTACCATACAAGTAGAAACTTAACGGATTAGGCGGGGTGTAGTTCATAACAATACACGGTGAAAAATGGGCCCTGTCTCGAGGACTTTCCTAGCTGGTAATTAGTCGCTGGTCCCCGCTCTAACTTTTGTAAGACATATTTTATTAGTTGTTCTGATATTTATCAGCACGAGGTTTGGGGCTGACGACATTTAATTTACTTGATAAACTTCGTTGAGTGACAGCATTTTGTGTACATAATTAAAAAAGGATAAGAATAAGAATTTCTTGCAGTTAACACGAAACAAAATATGCTTGTTTTAAGAACAATTTTTTAAAATCTGTTAACTTTAGTGAATTCGCACAATCGTCTGTCGAAAAGGACTTTCTTGGTATATTAAATGCACCAGGAAAGCGGAACAAATAACCTGAAAATTATAAATTTAAACTAAATAAGAAACGTGTCCACCTTATACTTCCAACATGGTTCTCATTCTTCGTTTTGCAGCATCAAAACAGTGGTGAGCCCTTTAGGGGAGTTGTTAATCTCCTGAAATTTGTTTGTAATTGTAGCCCGTAGGTCTTCTAAATTTTACAAGGGGTTTTGAAAACCGAGTTTTTAATGTATGGCCATAAAAAAATCGCACGGCATGAGATCGCAGGACCGTGGTGGCCACTTAACTGGCATATTACGACTAATAATTCGGTCTTCGAAAAACTCTTTCAAAAAATTTAAATTATCAAGAGTTACGTGAATTGGTGCCGTCCTGCTGGAAGTAGCCGTGTCGTATCTCTTCATCGTCTAATGCGTTTACAAGATTTTCTAAAATTTCATTAAGGTATCGCGCCAAATCGAGAAGTATATTAAGCTAGCTCACCATGGTCACGTCGCGCATTTCTAACCTAATGGATATTTAGTTGCTAATTAGTTACGCTAATCCCGATTTAGTTGCTATTCATCCCTCCAAGATACACGCGGTGAGCTAACTTAAATATTAATCTAGCAGACCAATTACTATAACTCGGGTTCTGATCAACTTATCGACTTTGTTCAGTCGCCATATTTAGTTGCTAATTAGTTGCTGGAAGATAGCATAGTTTATTTTACCCCCCGTCAACCCTTAACTCCAGGATCGGCACCTCTAAAGGCATGAATTTCAATATGGCTCTGTAGGTAATTATAAATGGTTCTATATTTAGTTGCTAATTAGTTGCTGACGTTTTATGCTGTTTATTTTTTTTCCCTCCCCATTATACCCGATAACTACGGTGGTGCTAGAATAATTGTTTGTCTATTCAACCCTTCCGCGCAACTTTTGATCAATGAGAGATATCGACTTCGTTCAACCGCCATATTTAGTTGCTAATTAGTTGCTGGAAGATAGCGTAGTTTATTTAACCCCCCGTCAACCCCTAACTCCAGGATCGGCACCCCTAAAGGCATGAATTTCAATATGGCTCTGTAGGTAATTATAAATGGTTCTATATTTAGTTGCTAATTAGTTGCTGACGTTTTATGATTTTTATTTTTTTCCCTCCCCATTATACCCGAAAACTGCGGTGGTGCTAGAATAATTGTTTGTCTATTCAACCCTTCCGCGCAACTTTTGATCTATGAGAGATATCGACTTCGTTCAGCCGCCATATTTAGTTGCTAATTAGTTGCTGGAAGATAGCGTAGTTTATTTTACCACCGGTCAACCCTTAACTCCAGGATCGGCACCCCTAAAGGGATGAATTTCAAAATGGCTCTGTATATATACGCAGATATTTATAATTACCTACAGAGCCATATTTAAATTGATGCCTTTAGGGGTGCCGATCCTGGAGTTAAGGGTTGACCGGGGGTAAAATAAACTACGCTATCTTCCAGCAACTAATTAGCAACTAAATATGACGGTTGAACGAAGTCGATATCTCTCATAGATCAAAAGTTGCGCGGAAGGGTTGAATAGACAAACAGTTATTTTAGCACCATCGTAGTTTTCGGTTATAATGGGGAGGGAAAAAAAATAAAAATCATAAAACGTCAGCAACTAATTAGCAACTAAATATAGAACCATTTATTATTACCTACAGAGCCATATTGAAATTCATCCCTTTAGGGGTGCCGATCCTGGAGTTAGGGGTTGACGGGTGGTAAAATAAACTACGCTATCTTCCAGCAACTAATTAGCAACTAAATATGGCGGTTAAACGAAGTCGATATCTCTCATTGATCAAAAGTTGCGCGGAAGGGTTGAATAGACAAACAGTTATTCTAGCACCACCGCAGTTTTCGGGTATAATGGGGAGGGAAAAAAATAAAAATCATAAAACGTCAGCAACTAATTAGCAACTAAATATAGAACCATTTATAATTACCTACAGAGCCATATTGAAATTCATGCCTTTAGGGGTGCCGATCCTGGAGTTAGGGGTTGACGGGGGGTAAAATAAACTACGGTATCTTCCAGCAACTAATTAGCAACTAAATATGGCGGTTGAACGAAGTCGATATCTCTCATTGATCAAAAGTTGCGCGGAAGGGTTGAATAGACAAACAATTATTCTAGCACCACCGTAGTTATTGGGGATTAAGGGGGAGGGAAAAAAGATAAAAAGCATAAAACGTCAGCAACTAATTAGCAACTAAATATAGAACCATTTATAATTAGCTACAGAGCCATATTGAAATTCATGCCTTTAGGGGTGCCGATCCTGGAGTTAGGGGTTGACGGGGGGTAAAATAAACTACTCTATCTTCCAGAAACTAATTAGCAACTAAATATGGCGGTTGAACGAAGTCGATATCTCTCATTGATCAAAAGTTGCGCGGAAGGGTTGAATAGACAAATAATTATTCTAGCACCACCGTAGTTATCGGGTATAATGGGGAGGGAAAAAAAATAAAAATCATAAAACGTCAGCAACTAATTAGCAACTAAATATAGAACCATTTATATTTACCTACAGAGCCATATTGAAATTCATCCCTTTAGGGGTGCCGATCCTGGAGTTAGGGGTTGACGGGGGGTAAAATAAACTACTCTATCTTCCAGAAACTAATTAGCAACTAAATATGGCGGTTGAACGAAGTCGATATCTCTCATTGATCAAAAGTTGCGCGGAAGGGTTGAATAGACAAATAATTATTCTAGCACCACCGTAGTTATCGGGTATAATGGGGAGGGAAACAAATAAAAATCATAAAACGTCAGCAACTAATTAGCAACTAAATATAGAACCATTTATAATTACCTACAGAGCCATATTGAAATTCATGCCTTTAGGTGTGCCGATCCTGGAGTTAGGGGTTGACGGGGGGTAAAATAAACTACGCTATCTTCCAGCAACTAATTAGCAACTAAATATGGCGGTTGAACGAAGTCGATATCTCTCATTGATCAAAAGTTGCGCGGAAGGGTTGAATAGACAAACAATTATTCTAGCACCACCGTAGTTATCGGGTATAATGGAGAAGGAAAAAAAATAAAAAGCATAAAACGTCAGCAACTAATTAGCAACTAAATATAGAACCATTTATAATTACCTACAGAGCCATATTGAAATTCATGGCTTTAGGGGTGCCGATCCTGGAGTTAGGGGTTGACGGGGAGTAAAATAAACTACGCTATCTTCCAGCAACTAATTAGCAACTAAATATGGCGGTTGAACGAAGTCGATATCTCTCATTGATCAAAAGTTGCGCGGAAGGGTTGAATAGACAAACAATTATTCTAGCACCACCGTAGTTATCGGGTATAATGGGGAGGGAAAAAGATAAAAATCATAAAACGTCAGCAACTATAATTAGGAACTAAATATAGAACCATTTATAATTACCTACAGAGCCATATTGAAATTCATGCCTTTAGGTGTGCCGATCCTGGAGTTGGGGGTTGACGGGGGGTAAAATAAACTACGCTATCTTCCAGCAACTAATTAGCAACTAAATATGGCGGTTGAACGAAGTCGATATCTCTCATTGATCAAAAGTTGCGCGGAAGGGTTGAATAGACAAACAATTATTCTAGCACCACCGTAGTTATCGGGTATAATGGGGAGGGAAAAAAAATAAAAAGCATAAAACGTCAGCAACTAATTAGCAACTAAATATAGAACCATTTATAATTACCTACAGAGCCATATTGAAATTCATGCCTTTAGGGGTGCCGATCCCGGAGTTAAGGGTTGACGGGGTGGGGGGTGGGGGGGTAAAATAAACTATGCTATCTTCCAGCAACTAATTAGCAACTAAATATGGCGGCTGAACAAAGTCGATAAGTTGATCAGAACCCGAGTTATAGTAATTGGTCTGCTAGATTAATATTTAAGTTTGCTCACCGCGTGTATCTTGGAGGGATGAATAGCAACTAAATCGGGATTGGCGTAACTAATTAGCAACTAAATATCCATTAAGTTAGAAATGCGCGACGTGACCATGGTGAGCTAGCTTAATATACTTCAAATCGAGAGTCCCTTAAAAAAAAAATCGGTCCAATTAACCTTCTTTTCGATATGGCCGCACACACGCCAACTTTCTGTGAATGCAGAGGCTTCTCTATAGCGAAATGTGGATTTTCAGAACTCCACATTCTCATTTGTTGAGAATTTACATAACCAGGGAGGTAAAACGATGCCTCGTAGGTAAAAAAGTTTTTTTCAATTATTATGCAAATTACCCATAAACCACTATGAAAATTGCATTCGCTGCAGCTTGTGGTTTGGTAACAATTCTTGGACTGAGCCTAGACGATAAGCGAGCATATCACATTTCAGGAGCGTATTGCAGGTAGGATACATTTACTTGCTGGCTTAAACGCCAAATAGGGGTTTGTGGGTGTTCATTAACAATTTGCCTCAATTCTTCTACTTTTTGTGCAGTACGAACTTTGGGTCTCCCACTGCCTTCCTTTCTATTCACGCTTCCTGTTTCTCTAAACACAGCCACAGATCTAGTCAAAGCTTGGCGAAACTGGTCGAAATCATATGTGGGAAAATTCTGTTTAAAAATCCTGAATGGTGTCCCGTGTTGAATAAACCCTCTGGACTTCAACCCTTCTACCATTTCTAAAATAACTTTCGGTCATAAAAGCTTTTTGTTCTGCCGTGATTGACATATTATTTAATTTTCTTAAAAATAAAAACTTCAGAACTTGACAGTTCTATTCATCATTAACCTATACCTTTTACCTATAAATGTTACCTTTCAAATGTAATAATTCAAGACATGCGTGCCTGATTCCACGACACACTTTAACGACATTTTTTTTTATCTAACGTTATGTTTACATAGTTTAATAATATTTTTCCAGTAAAAACTTGTAAATTTTTTTTCGGTTTTGTCGTTTAAAACTATTACGATACAAGTAACAATAAGTTGATTTTAAAACAAGACCTCTCTTAACGGCAAAAAGAATACTCTTTCACAAAACTTTTTAGAAACCTGTTAAGACAAAAGTCTCATGAAAGCATATCCGGCAGCAGTATTTTCATATTCATCTGGCTAGAAGCCCGTTCGAAAACGGCTAAACTTTAACATTTTCCACGCTTTAGCTAAACTTTTTTAAAAGTAAAATTCAAAAGCTTGATATTTTGCATATGTTGGGACATATTCTATATATCTATGGCCATTTGTGCTTAGATAAAACGAATGAGGTGCATGTGCATGTGAACGTTGTGCTAAAAAGCACTTTAAAAGTTTTTATGTTTTTTTTTCTGTTTTCTTTAAGATAATTCGGTTTTAAATATTCAACGACAATATTATGAAAGCACTCAAAACTATGTTTATTATAGAGATAGAGACTAGGGGTTTCGCTTATACATGTTGTTATAAATGTTCGACAATATTTGAATGAAATTTTTCCTAACCGGTGGATAGGGAAAAGAGGTACAAATGAGTGGCCGGCAATATCGCCAGATCTTAACATCCTTGGTTATTTTCTTTGGGGTCACCTTTAAAGTAAAGTGTATGTGACAAAACCAGAAAATTTAGAGAAATTTAGGCAACGAGTAACACACGAATTCCGAAAAATAACGTCAGAAATGGTTCCTACATAATGTTAAAATGAATTTTACGTTAGGCTAGGGTTCTGCCAATTTGGAATCACGTGTTTCTTGCCAGTGGCGGGTACCACTGGTCAGAGAAAGTTTAGTATTACCAGGTTATTCTTGCGAAGCGCCATTTATGAATATTTTTTTTCAATCCGAATTCATACCACGATTTACCGGTCTTACTAATTTAATGTATTTTGTTACAGAGACCTACAATCTAACAACATCACTGCCATCTATGAGTCTGATTTTCAAGATTTAGGCAAACTCAAAATTTTGTAAGTATTTTTTTTATATGACCTACATACTTTTCTGAATTTAGTTTTTTACATTTTTCTTTTTCCAAAATTTGTTTTGGCATGGACTTACAGCACCGATTGGCATGCAAAAAAATTTTTAACTACAAAATTCTTTTCGAATTTTCGGAATTTACAGAAATTCTAAATATGATTTGTAAGTTTGTTTGTTTTTTATGCAATAGGCAGTAAGTAATTTTAGTTTTTTCTTTTGTGTTTATAGGCAACTTTCTGACAATCAAATAAGTTTAATTGAAAAGGACTCTTTTCAGGATGTGACAAGTTTAGAACGATTGTAAGTAGAAACTGAGAGAATTGCAAGAACATATGCTTAAAATTGCGTCTACTAATTTGTATGGCGTTAGGATAATGCCACAAAAGTGGGTCATTTTTATACATCATGTATTTTTTAGTAATTTTTTCATATTATCATATTTCGCGCTCGTATTAGCTCATTATCTCTACCAGTGTGAGTTTTATATATATTAACTATATGCCTACTATAACTTTTTACTATTATAAGATGCATATTAAAAAAAAAAAATTCAAAATCCTGACCAACACCGACCGAAAAATCCGGTTATACCAATCCAACCAGCTATTTTCTCACTCAGACGATATCAAAATCGAATTCTACATAGAATTTTACGTCAGTATGTGTATTTTGAAAACAATTCGTTAACTTTTCGAATCGATTTGAAGCGTCAAAATAAATCCCGAAAATTACCAATTTTCGATAAAAATTTAATACCTACCCCTTATAAAAATCGGAAAAAATTTAATCTCTCAGATATCGACAAAAATCTTTTTGAACACTAATTCGACCACGTAAAACACGAAAAACTATCAGTTTTTCCATATCTATACGGGAAATATATTTTTTCTTCGATTTTTAGCGATTGCTAAATGATCGCATGCAAGCGTTCGGGAAAAAATTTACAAAAAATTAACTGAGATTTATCATACTTCAAATCAGGTTCTTATCTATGGAGAAAAGGACGTTCTATAACATATCCGAAATTAATGTCGATATCTCCACCACCAAAAAAGTTACCCCGTCGTGAATTTCATGTATTTTTTAGCGGTTTTTTCGTATTATTCCATTTAGCGTTCACATTATCTTGGTCAATGGGAGTTTTATATATATTTACTATACGCCTACTATAACTTTTTATATAATAAACAAACATGTTATTTTTGTAAAGTTGTTAGTTATATTTAAAAATAAATACCTATTGGGCTTGATACGCCTTTTATTAATATATATTTTTTTTAAGTTGATTATTTAAATTTTTATTAAACCACGAAACGGAATGACTAATTTTTTGGCACTCACCTATGCGTAAATCCAAAAAATAAATCACCCTACGACGACAACGTCGGCTAATATCGAGACTTTAAAATCGAAAAAAAAACGGACACATTCTTTCGTCAATTTTATTAACTTTGACGAAGACACATTGACGAGGTTCGCATTTTATGTTTGAACATAAACTTTATCGTATTTTTTTCACTACCCGAATTCTCTAAAAGGCCCACCCAACCCACGAAAAAATATAAATGACACCTCGTATAACCAACATAAAGATATCTTAACAAAATTGAAAACCCTAAACAAGTTATCGTTTATTTCATTCCGAAAACGAGGCAGAGTTGTTTTTCACCCACGCCCCGGTTTGTTTGGAATTTTAAAATGCAGTTTAAATGGCATTAATACAGTGTGTCTATAAATATACACCTTTGGTACGTGACAGTTGACATTTTGGATATTAACACGTCACGTTGTTAATAATAGGTAACAGGTAGGGTGACAGAAAGTGCTTTAGTGGCAGTTTTAAAAAAAGGAACAATTAATCATTTTATAAATGATTTTTTTCTACAACCGAGCGAAAAGTACAAATTTGCGCTTTCAAAAGAAAGCGCAAAGTTGGACATTTTCGAGGAACAAGCGTTTGTTTTACTTTGTCGCTCGCCGAGCGACAAAGTTACTTTGTCGCTCGCTTAGTTACCATGGACACCTTAATAATAATAAAGAAACGTCCAGCGTATCTGCGACTTTTGACACAAAATATAAACTGTCAAATTTGATATCAATAATTATTAATTACATTACAAAATATTTTTATAAAAATACCGGTTGTAGAAAAAATCATGTGTGTAATTCGAGCGCAAAGTGACATTGCCGCTCTCGCGAGATAGCCGCGCTCCGCTACGCGTCGCGCGTCTAACTTCTCGCTCAGAGCGGCAATACATCACTTTGCGCTCTTAATACACAAATAGCTATTGCATTGATTCTGAAACTAAAAATATTAGCCAGGTAACCCTTTTAAGTTTCAACCGGCTGTGGCCTAAGAAAATAATGAGGACATTGACGAAGATCAGCTCGATGTATTGCTTCATGTTACAGAGAGAGGGACCCAAAAAAAGCCTTAAACAAAGATCCCATGAACTGGGATACTTAATTAAATTTATCCGAACTGTTTTGAAGAAAAACAAATACAAACCTTTTGAACCAAAACTTGTTCACACGTTGTTTCCTGGGAACATGTACATACGATTTGATTTTTGTCACTGGATAATGGGATATTATGAAGATAATCCAAATTTCGGGCGTTTTTTTTGATTTTATATTATGTACATTGTATATGCCACAAAACTTTAAGTTTTCATTTTACACACGAAATAAAACAAGAACACAAATTATACTTAAACAAAAATGATGAATTCTATCTATACTATTTGGCTTTGTCAAGAGAAACAAGCTTCCTAGTCCCAGCGCCGGTTTAACCATTAGGCGCACTAGGCGGCCGCCTAGGGCCCGCGATCAAAGGGGCCCGGAATAATCGAGAAAAAAGAAAAATTGGCAATCTCTTATCGTAACTCACGCCAAAGGCCTTACAATAGCAATATTGGCAACGCTGCTGTCTGGCGGATGCGCTTTATTTTCAACGTAGGGATTACTTATTTTATTAAAATATTACATGTTTTGACTTTCTTATGCCTAAGTATTTGTAGTTATCAGAAAGTAAGAAAAAGAAATGTATACTTTTCGACTTATTATATCTGTTTAACTAGTTTTGCTGAATAAAAATAATTATGTTGTGTTATATGATTTATTTCATTTTTGATCTAACACATAGGTACACGGTACACGAAAACCCGGCTATTGACAATTACCTTGTCCTCTATTCCAAAAATTTTACGCTTGCGACGCTACTTTTATTGCCCTGTCCACATACTTTTCTACGGATCGGCTAATTTGAATTCATTTTCACCAGCCCTGACTACACCGTCTGGGGCTGGGGCCCGGCAGGGCCCTACCGCCTAGGGCCCGATAGGGCCTAAAACCGGCGCTGCCTAGTCCTAGTAATATTCAAAGGAGAACAAATATTTTAAACTGAGTATTATGACAGGCATGGTCGCTGCAAAGGAATTTTAAATTTCTTTTCTCTAAGCCCAATAAACAAAGATAGTTTAAATATATTACCAATGTAAATTGTGAGCAAATATCCGGGGAGGGGGGCGGGGGGGAAGCGCCCCCTTGCTTTCATGGTACCAACCAATAAATAGAACGGCAACGCCACTGGAATCACACGCATTTTGCACAGCTTTATTTATGAGAGACGTAGGCTGGCAACAATGGAATTTGTTTATAGTTCTGTTGACAGTATGACAGTACTTTTTTTTAGTTTGAAATATCGTACCTCCAATTTAGGCTAGACGCAATTTTAAGCATAAAAAGTACGCCATTCCAAAAGGCACTTCACCCGGAAAAGTGTTCATTATTTTTCTTTTTGTAGACGCCTGAACGGCAACAATCTGAAAAACGTTCCCGACAACTTATTTGTTCCCGTTTATAACTTATTCCGTTTGTAAGTAAACCATGCAGGATTTTAATATAAATGTTCAATGTTTCACACACATTTCTCTCTGTCTTCCTCTTATACGTGCATCGTTCTCTTTCCTTGCTGTACATATAGCACAATTTCACATTAATCTCCATTTCATGTCCTTTAATGTCCGCTGTTTGGTGTTATTCGCGGGGTCTAATTCTATTTTCTTGCATGATGTCTAAGGCGCGCCAGCTCTGTTACATTCCATAGGCGTCGATTTTCTCACCAGCCAATTGTATTGTTGAAATAATTTATAATTTACACGATATAGGAATTTTTTGCGAGATATCGTTTCATAAAAGGTTTCAAAATTTCTATAACCGGTTCATTTTTGCGGATCGACGTTTATAGGGGAAGGCGTTATGACGTCAGCGATGACGACATTGTTTTATGAAACGATAACGCTTTAATAACCCTGGTCGAGTCGTAGGTTACTAGCGGTTAACCGCTGACGTTGACAGATAACTAATTTATGTGGCAAATTGTTGCGAAGTTGATGCGAGGTGTTGTATTTTTGCAGATTTCTCAATTTAACATCTTTAACAATGGAGCAGTTTGGAAATTATCGCAGTCAATTTCTCAAACGGTATATTTTTCAACAGACTTTACTAATGAATTTTAAACGACCTGTATATACGTTTTGTTTGCATTTGACAATTAAACATAGCACTAGAATTATAAATTCATTTCAGGCCCTCCTAATGAATGTATTCTCTCTACTTAAAACGACCTATTATTTTCCTAAATAGTTCATTATTAACTTCATTATTATTCTCACAACAAACTAAAACGACCAATGATAATTTGTCAAATAAACGATAGGAAATTTTTCATTTGCGTCCGGCCGGTAGTAATTCGTTGTGGCGCGGTATTAGAGAAGTTTCGCAGCTTCCTTCCCTATCCCCTTAATCCTTTAAGGTGCGTACTCAACAATATTATGAAGTTATTGGCATACTGCATCTTCCTTTAACAATACCAGTTTTTAATGCACGCTCGTAGAAGAAAATTACAACATGCATTTTGGCTCCCGTTAATTCGTCCATGCTTAAATTCTCTAATATATCGGAAAATCAATTCAGCCCTATCCGCATGCTTGTATTTCATTGGGCTAATATTTTATGAGTACGTCTATTAGTCTTTCGCGATTGTAGTTTCGGTTATGCCGCTACACGCGCCGTCGGCCTCCGTACCTAATTAAAAATTACACAATGCCCGGTTATAATTAATAAATAACCAACAATTATCCGGCGGCCCCGCTGCCGATAAATCAAAATTAATTATTAAAATTAGGCATAGTTTGGACGAACGGAAATTGCGACCAATGGAGCGTAGAGAATGTTATAGCGAAGGGTTGCTAACGATTTTTTCTGCAACTGCTCTGAAAATACCTAAAACACACGCTAATAACTACAACTTTAATTGTTGATGGCGTTACCTTTACTGCCACCCAGAGAATTGACAAAATTTAACTATACATATAGAATAAACATACTATTACATGTCATTTACCAGCAACTTCAACGTTTAAATCAGGCATATGACGATTGCGCCCTTTCACAGTTAACTGATCCAGATCACCCACTTTAAATTCCATTTTTAATACCCCTCAAGAGCGAGACTCGCGATGCAAACGAAACGGTACAAACCTACCTCGTCGCAGACCACTAAAATACTGCCGGTAGTATCGCCTGTGCTGCGCAGTTCGCTTGCGCGCTGCTTTGGAAAAAGGAACCGAACGAACGTCGGCTTATCTCGTCGTTCAAAATAAAACGAGTATTTTAGCTGCCCACCTTTTAGCTGTGCCGAGAATTTCCGAAAGTCGCGTTAGTGCAATCTGTGCAGCTTGGGTTTGATTTGTTTAGATATGCTCTGAATATTTTTTTATTACCATTTTCTAAGTTCAAAACTCGATTTTCCAAAAACTCTATCTAACTCATCTGGCATGACCTTTACTTCATTGCTATTTTTTTCTTGCAACCCCTTCATCCGCCAAAATATACAAATGTACCCTCTGCACTGGTTTCCTAAAATAAATTTTTAACCACGCATCTGTCACATTCATCATACCCCAAGTCAGCTTCTAGGTGTTTAACCCATTTCTGTGCTTTCCATGTGGGGCGAAGGGCAGGGTTGCCATCTGTAAATTCACTAAACCAGAATAAAAATGAAAATCCGGAATTTCAGCCGCACGGTTTTCTTTCTAACATCACCGGGGGGCGACTTTGGGTCGTGAGCAGTGTCAACTAAAAAAAAACAATAAGAGAGCGGCGTCCTCGGACGCCCCCAGACAAATCCGGGGAAACCCGGACGGATGGCAGCCCTAGGTGAAGGGAATAATTTAACTATTTTGGCAATATGACATCTTGCGAGATGATACAAGGTTTTATTTTATATAATTTCGTAATTTTTTTTTTCTTGCAGGGATCTAAGTCATAATCAAATATCCGTGATAGGGAAGAAATCCTTTAAGGGACTGAGCAACCTTAAGAATCTGTAAGTATTATTTTAAGAGGAGTAAACAATTCCCATTTCTACTATTTCGTTAATTTTTTTTAGACAACTTGACAACAATCGAATAACATGCATAGACGACTCGGCACTTCGCGGGATGAAAGACTTAGAAGTCATGTAAGTCGTTTTAAATAAAATAATTACCAAAAACTACCCTTTTACTGTGATGGAACTCCCTCAAAAAGCAGTTTCGTATCGATTCTAGCACCCTCAACAACAACAACATCACTTGGATAGGCAAAGACATGTTTGCCAACATGTTTCGTCTCAGGACGTTGAGGCTAGCAGAAAATCTGCTACACTGCGATTGCAACCTCTCCTGGCTGGGGAGGTATTTGAAACACTCGCCCCGCCTTGCCCAGTACACTCGGTGCTACTCTCCGAGTCATTTAAAGGGGCAGAATTTGGTTGACGTACAGGACCACGAGTTCAAATGCTCGGGTAAGTCACAATACGAAATTTACAATTTGTGTTTGCTGTTTAGAGTATAGTCAATGGGTTTATCCAGCAAAAGTACTCCATTAGAAGAGCTTATCCGTGCGCAGACCCGTACTGGGTTAATTTCTACTGTACAAATTTCTAGGTTTAGCAGAAAAAGCCATAAATGGCGAATGCGTCAGCGAACCCCAATGTCCCCACCCGTGTAGATGTGCAGACGGCATTGTGGATTGTAGGGAAAAAGGGCTGATCCAAGTACCTGATCATATGCCAGAAACTACCACAGAAATGTGAGTAGATATCTTGGAGCTGAATAAGTCAACTAATTTTGTTACTGATATTTTCTTTAAAAAAATATTTTTTAGACGACTGGAACAAAATCAAATAACGCAAATACCGAACAAGGCTTTCTCAGTCTATAAAAGGCTACGCAGAATGTAAGTCACGCCTTAAGAAAATACCCGGATCCGTATTAATTATATTTTCTTGTTTTTAGCGACTTAAGTAACAATAAAATATCTAAAATTGCACTAGACGCGTTCCAGGGTCTCAAAGGACTAACGTCACTGTAAGTGTATAAGATATGTCTTATAAAATCGATAAAACAACGTCTTTTGTATCATTTTTTTGCAGAGTGCTGTACAACAACAAAATTAAAGAACTACCTGCAGGGGTTTTTCAAGGCCTTACTTCATTGCAACTCTTGTAAGTGGTGTCTACAGGAGCATATATTATGTACACCTAGTGACAGTTCAAACTTTCACGTCCAAAGCAAAATACAATGCTAAAAGTTTGAAATGGCAATGGCAGTTCAAACTTTCACGTCAAAAGGGAAATACAATGCTGAAACTTTGAAGTGCTAGTTTCAGTTCAAACTTTCACGTTCAAAGGAAATACAACGCTGAAAGTTTGAAGTATTACCAGCTGTTCTTAAGAAAAGTGGAAATGATTTCTAGAAAATTTGTCTTTTTTAGGTTGCTTAACGCAAACGTTATTTCGTGCATACGAAGAGACACTTTTAAGGATCTACAGAGTTTAAGCTTATTGTAAGTACAGATAAACTGCGTTTTGCTGACAGACATATGTTAGAGAAAAAAATAAGATGTGTATGTCTACTTTACGATAAAGCTCCCAATCTGGCAACACCGGGGCGCGTAAAAGAATTTTTAATTCCTCGGGAAAGAATGGGCGTTGTAGTCATACCATTTATTTTCTTGTTTCGTTGTTGCTGTTTTTGCAACAACAGGTATTAAAGAAAAGAGTAATTGTTGCTTTTAATAAAAAAAACACAGCTTTAAAAAATACACAGGGTTTGTAATGCCATACTAATTTTTAGGTCGCTTTATGATAATAATATTCAGTCACTTGCTAATGGAAGTTTCGACTCACTGCGCAGCATACAAACATTGTAAGTAATAAAAATAATATTGGGGTAGTATACTCGTCAAAAAAATGTGCGTAAAAATTGACGGACGAAAATTGAACAAAATTATATATTTTTTAGACATCTAGCCAGAAATCCCTTTATATGCGACTGCAACCTTAAGTGGTTGGCCGAATATCTGCACAAAAATCCAATAGAGACGTCAGGCGCGCGCTGTGAATCCCCTAAAAGGATGCAGCGCAGACGCATCGAGTCTTTGAAAGACGAGAAATTCAAATGTAAGAGACACGGTAATGGAACTATTACTATTTATAAATATAGTTCATCTCTTGTAAATTTATGTTATAAACTTATTCACTTTTAAGTAGTGACTGTGTGAGATAGCCTCCTCCTCCATCTTTCCTCCTCCCATTATTTCTAATTATTAATTTACCTTTTTATCCCTTTTCCAACCCCAACTCTCCTGAATTTACCCAATATACTGAAATGATGAACGGCACAGGGCGATAATTTCGTCTTTCCAGGAATCCTAATCCACCCATACTGGGAAGTAAATAAGTTTATTTTTTTTTAGGTCAGGATGATTTTAGAACTATGTACGCAGGTGAGTGTATGGTTGACAACGAATGCCCCTCTGGATGCACGTGCGACGGATCCATAGTCGATTGTTCTGGAAAGAATCTCAAGGACATACCCAGAGACATACCATTGTACACCACAGAATTGTAAGGACATTATATCTATATTTTGAAACCCCCAGATAATTTCTTTATCGTCCAGTACTTATTCGAAAAAATATTGATTCCAAACTGTATTTTGCGTTCTAGATTGCTGAATGACAACGAACTGGGTCGGATAAAATCAGACGGTCTGTTTGGAAGATTACCCAACCTCGTCAAGTTAGACCTCAGAAGAAACCTGATTACTGGTATTGAGGAAAACGCCTTTGAGGGAGCCTCCAAGATTTCTGAATTGTAAGAGTAAATGCTCAAAGAGTCGCAGGTTTGTTTAACAACATGTTTTTTTCCAGGATGCTCTCCGAAAACAAGCTGATGGAAATCCACAATAAAATGTTCCTTGGATTGCACAATCTTAAGGTTTTATCGCTGAATAACAACCAGATTACTTGCGTGATGCCTGGGTCATTTGACCCGTTGCAGTCTTTACACACACTGTAAGTAGGCACCCGTCTCGAAACAATAATAGTCTGACTGATCGCGGCCTCTCTTTCTTGTCCTAATTTGATTTTTATTTTCAGAAACCTGATTCAAAATCCCTTCATGTGCAACTGTCATCTGGCCTGGTTCTCAGAGTGGCTAAAAAATAAGGGACTCAGTGGATCTACGCCGCGTTGCGCTGGTCCAGACCGGGTCAAGGACGTCCTAATCAAAGAACTGCCCAAGACTGAGTTCAAATGTACCAGTGAGAATGACCAGGGTTGTTTGGGAGATAATTATTGTCCACCGATGTGTTCATGTACAGGTGGGTAACCCTCATCTTATCGGAGCTTTACACCAACTGCAACTGTTTAAAATCATCACAAACGCGCATGCATTTTTTCAGGCACTGTTGTGAGGTGCACCAGAGCAAGCCTTAAAGAGATACCCAGAGGAATACCTCCTGAAACGTCAGAGTTGTACTTGGATTTCAATCAGATCGATCGAATTCAGGCCGATCGAATTAGCCACCTGAAGTCTCTTACTAGACTGTGAGTTTCCATCTTTTTTTCTTCAGCTATAATACCAATTTCTATCTAATGTTAAAAATTATTTTTTACGGATAAAGCCATATTCACGGAAATAATAGCTTTTTCTGTTAAATTTGGGTCATACAAATTAATTATTGTTACCGTAATTCAGGGATCTAAGCAACAACCAAATAGGAATGCTGTCCAATGCAACTTTCATGACTTTATCCAAACTATCTACACTAATCATAAGCTACAACAAGCTGCAGTGCGTGCAAAGAGATGCTCTGCAAGGCCTGAAGTCCCTCAGGATCTTAAGTTTACACGGGAACCAGATCAGTTTGATCCCTGAAGGGACTTTCGCTGGGTTAAAAAGCATTAGTCACATGTAAGTTACGAATATCGTTCAGTTCCGTTGTTATAAGGTACTCATATCTTTGTAAATCCTCAGTGCCCTGGGCTCGAATCCCCTCTACTGCGACTGTTCCTTAAGATGGCTTTCTGAGTGGGTAAAAGTGGACTATGTGGAACCAGGTATAGCACACTGTGCTGAGCCGCCCAGTATGAAGGATAAGTCGATTTTAAGTACACCATCTTCTGCTTTCGTTTGTAAAGGTAAGAACCATAAATCTCGTAATCATTAACTCCCATTAGTAGTGTACGAATAAGATATCCTGTTCCACCGTCTCCTCCAGACTGACCTTGACCAAAAAAGTTATTTATTTCTTCGTAAATCTGTTAATCAATAACTCCTTATTTCTCCGTAAATTTTTAAATCTCCTAATCATAAAATCTTGTTGGTAGTGTACTAATGAGAGTTCCTGCCTCACCTCCTCCAGACTGACCTTGACCAAAAAAGTTATATATTTTTTATTAAATCTTTAAAAAATCATTTTTAGGTCAAATATCCTCAGAAATCCTGGCAAAATGTGACGCGTGCTACACTTTCCCATGCCAGAATAACGGAAAGTGTTTGACTTTGCCTGAGAGAGAATACGAGTGCAAATGTGCACCGGGGTACCACGGCAAAAACTGTGAGTTCATGATCGACGCTTGCTATGGGAACCCTTGCAGGCACCAGGGTACCTGCAAAGTCCTGGAAGAGGGAAGGTTTAGGTAAGCGTTGATTGCATAATCTGTAAACATTTGTGAATCTTTCTGGCTATTTTGTTTTTACATACCCTACTACTTTTAATTTCGGTATTGGACGTGTGTTTTTTTTAGCTGTCAATGCTTACCTGGTTATACTGGTTTGCGATGTGAAACGAACATAGACGATTGTATCAACAACAAATGCGAGAATAACGCCACTTGCGTCGACCTAGTTAACTCGTACGAGTGTAAATGCCTTAATGGTTTTATGGGTAAGCATAAAAAATTAACACAATTTTTAATGTAAATTTAATAGATCTTTGCTAACTGTTTTTAGTTTCTTGAAACTACAGTTACACAATTGTAATTTTAACCTACAAAATTATAAGATACTTATAGTCTTGTAAAATAATATAGTAATTATAGTATATTATCACGTCCTAGTTTTAAGGGTGTAGCTAGGGGCGTAGAGGTAACGGAACCTTAACTAGATCGAAATCGAACGTGAGTTAAAAACAAAGTGAAATCATTTATTTAAAATAAATAGGAACATTCAATCTCATCATCATTTCTTCTTCAGTTTATCACAATCTCAAACGCATCGGACCGGGGATCGTGCACTAGTGTCTTTTCCAACTCTCGTCTTTCCGATCGCCCTATCGCCCAGTCAGCAGTTTTCCCCCCTTTTTGGGGAGCGTTGACTTTAGGTCAGAAAGCGCAATTCTGCTGACTTAATTCAGCGTCGTTTAAATAAATTATTTAAAGTAATTGTTTGATTTTATAAAGGAACTATAATATTTCATAGGTGCAATTTTAATGCATATTCAATAAATAAGCTACATCCTGCCAATGTAGACGGCAATAACTCATGAATAAGTAAAATCGGATTATAGTTTATTTATTAAACTTCCAAATATTGATCAATGAAACATTATTGGATTTTCCACTTGTGACAATATTACTTTGTCAAGATAAAAACAGTTTTAAATACATAAAAAGAGTAGAATAGTAAAAAAAACGTTTCGATTTTCATTAAAATAATTGTCATTAAGATTGTACGTTTCAGGCGAGTACTGCGAGCGAAAAATTCCCTTTTGTACTGAGCAATACAACCCTTGTAAAAATAACGCTCGCTGCGTCGATTACGATAGTTATTATACTTGCGAGTGCATACCTGGTTTTAAGGGCACGAACTGCTCCTACAACATAGACGACTGCGAGAACCACATGTGCCAGGTGAGTCAAAAAGTACTTATTTACAAGATAAGCGCGAGACATGAAACTTGGCTTCGCCTCTGAGACCCAGGGTTATAAAAATCGTACTAAATTTTAAGACTAAATAAAAGCTTTTGTTATAATTGAATCATGAACATTAAATTTGTTACCTCAACTTAGTTTTTGCGAATTTCAGGACTGAATCTGAAAATTTTTAGGAATATCTCCTCAATTCTTAAAATTTTTAGAATGGGGCAACCTGTGTCGACGGCATAAACGAGTACATCTGCAAATGCTCCGGAGACTTCACCGGTAAATTCTGCGAAATCAGCCCCATCGTGGCCATGATGTACCCGCAGACATCGCCGTGTCAGCACCACGACTGCGTGCACGGGGTATGTTTCCAGCCCAGCGGGTCGAACGATTATCTGTGCAAGTGTGCACCAGGTTATTCAGGTAATTGGGTAATCGATCTTTGAAGATGGCACCCACTAGCAAGATTTTTTTTCAGGGAAACGTTGTGAGTACCTTACAAGCCTCAGCTTCACTCACAACAATTCATATGTAGAGTTGGAACCTCTAAGGACGAAGCCCGAAGCGAACGTCACTATAGTGTTCGCCACGAACCAAGAAGATGGCGTTCTGATGTACGACGGCCACAATGAGCATCTGGCCGTTGAACTTTTCAGCGGCAGGATCAGGATAAGCTACAATGTTGGAAATTATCCTGTTTCTACCATGTATAGGTAAGTGTCAGTATTTATACATTTTTTCATTAAATACAATTTTTATAATAGGTGTATATATAAAAAATAACGTTATATTTAGCTACAACTATTTTAATTTATGAATTCTGCGAAAGAACAATAGTTGCAACCATGCAATACCCATGCAACTCCAAGCGTTGTTTATCAGAAAGGAATATATATATATATATATATATATATATATATATATATATATATATATATATATATATATATATATATATTCTACTGTAAAATCTGTTTAGTATTTGGAAAAAAATTAATAACTTAATAACTTGTAAAATAGCTTTTGTCCTGAGTGCGACCCTGTTGTCGCATCGTGATTCCACTCACTGATCATCAGACACCCAACTTGTGAAAATTAGCTCGGCCGTTGCAAAGTTACAGTGAAATCTGAACAAACGTCAATTTTTTAATAGATTTGGTAGGATGGCGAATAAATCTGTTACGATGTGACAATCGTTACCAAGATTTTTTTATATTTTTAGTTTCGAAATGGTCTCAGACGGCCAATACCACATAGCAGAACTAATTGCGATAAAGAAAAACTTCACCCTTAGAGTTGACCGGGGGTTAGCGAGAAGCATCATAAATGACGGCCCTAAGGACTACCTCAGACTGACCACGCCCATGTTTTTGGGTGGAATACCGCCCGAGCCCGGAGAACACGCCTTTACAGATTGGCATTTGAGAAATTTGACTAGTTTTCATGGTAAGTCATAAAAGATAGGAAGATAAACGGTTAAGGCAGCCCGATGAGTAGTAAAAACCACGACATAGCACCAATAATTTTTTTTATTAGGGAATATCTAGAATATAAATTGAAAAAAGTAGTTGCATTTTAAATCAAATCAAATTCACCATATAAATATGTTTGTCGTAAAATAAAATTGTTTGTAGGGTGTATGAAGGAAGTGTGGATAAACCATAAGCAAGTGGACTTTGGAAACGCCAAGACTCAACAAAAAGTTCAACCCGGATGTGGAATGGTTGAGGACAAATTTGAGGACGAATTACAAGTAAATATATAAAAAAGAAAAAATTAAAGAAAAAGAAAATATAAAATACGGTAACAAAAATATGGAAAACAAAATTTTATAAAAATCGGGTGGACGGTTTGCAAGATATTTCGAGTTTTCATATTTTTGTTACACATTTTAAAATTTTTCTTTACATTCTGATAATTTTAATAATGTTGAATTTTCTTTAATTTTTTGTTTTATTTCTTTTTTTTTTGCTATTTTAGGAAGACGAAATGGACGAGATGATTGAAGAACCCCCCGCGCCGCCGCTGGACCCTTGTATCACTAACAAGTGCAAGCATGACAGGTAATGCCCGATTATCTTGTAAACTAATTGATTAATTAAAATTAAACAAATTTACATAACTTCTTTTTTTAGTAAATGTTTGGTAATGGCAGGAGGAGAGTATATCTGTCGATGTCGGCCGGGTTACAAAGGGAAGTACTGCGAGCAAGGCGAGGAGGAGTGTAAGTATAACACCTGTGCGTGGTGGACGCTGAATGGTGGTTAGTACTACGCATGCTTATTTTATGCAATTTTACATTTTATAGTTTTTATAAGCCCATTATCGACCCTTGTTCAAAAAAATGTAAGTCCCTCGTTAATGTTTTTAGTCGTCATAAAATATTTTAATTGCAGCTTCCACATGTAAAAAGGAACAGGTAAGAGAATATTACTCAGAAAACGGCTGCAGGTCACGAAAGCCCCTCAAAATAGCCAAATGCATCGGAACCTGCGGTTCGAGCTGCTGTCATGCCAGGAAGAGTAAGAGACGGAAGGTAGGTACCCTGTTAAAAACAACCTAATTACCCTGGTTTTTCATTTAAAAAAATGTTCCAGGTTCGTCTCATCTGCTCCGATGGTACCCGCTACACCAAAGACATTGACGTAGTCCGCAAGTGCGCCTGCACCAAGAAATGCTACTGACTGTCGTCCGCTGCTACATACACTTCTAACGAAGCCTTACCACGAACGAACGCCCACGAACATTTGCGAACAGCCCCCGGACACGCCTCTTTTCACACGAATGACGCCGCCTATTACCGAATCAGCCACGATTCTTCGCGATTGTCACCCGAAGAGTCTCTAGGCCCCTCCTACCTGCCGCGAACCGATCCGAACGAAGACGATTGGCCTCGGACGGCGCCGATTGTGCAGAAACCTGATGCGCAAACGGTGGAGGGAGTTAGATTGACTTTTGTGGTGCCCAATGAGACCGAATCTAAAGGGAACGAACATTTGGGTGGTTTGGTGGTACAGCATATTGATGAAAGCGAATTTGAACGAGTCAAACAGGAGAAAATGGTACTGGTAAGTGTGAGCAAAAGTTTTAAAGTACTCTTGATTATAGTCGAGTTGTTTTTTCAGTATCATGATAAACAGTGCTTGCTCTCGGCGTTTCTATACTTCGCGACCATCACGTCATTCGTGTATCTGGCTGTTCTATGGATCAAACAGCGCATGCATGTTCATCTAGACCAGTTGCAATTGTGGTAGGGTTTTTAAAACAGTTTAAATAAGGGTACCTATATTAGAGTTTTTGTTATATTAAAGTTTTGCGGAGCGTTCTTCGACGAATATTTTTCATGAAACAAGTACATTTACGTAGCAAGATGTCGGTCGATATTACATTATTACAGTACACTGTAATTGACGTGAATAAACCTGACCACTTAGATTAATTCCATCCGATCGATCTTTAGCTGTGTAAACGTAATCAAACTTTACCGAATTTTTTTGTCAGCTCAAGAAGACTGTTTTAAAAATATTGTCGAAGAACGCGACGAGTTTTAAGGTTCAGTTCTCTTTATGCCATTCGAAGAAGCTATTTAAATTTTTAAATAGAAATTTAACTTAGTGAAATCAGTTGTCAGAATTTTAAAGATATATTTGACACGTGTGGTTCAGAAGTGGGATACGACTCGCTCAAAGTAGTATGCTGGAAAATTTTATTATTTTAGTTCTTTTCACACTTGGTATTCAGAAGTGGGGTGCCACTTGTGCAAAATAATATTGCAATTTTTTTTTTTGGCATTCAGAAGTGGGATACCACGTTGCAAAATAATGTTGTGGTAAATTTTATTATTTTAGTTTTTTAGCATTTGGTATTCAGAAGTGGGATGCTATTCGTGTAAAATAATATTGCAGAAAATTTTATTGTTTTAATTTTTTTTCGCATTCGGCATTCAGAAGTGGGATACCACTTGTGCAAAAACATATTGCGATAAATTGTACTATTTTACTTCTTTTTTTGCACTTGGTATTCAGAAGTGGGATGCCACTTGTGCGAAATATTATTGCAGAAAATTTAATTTTTTTAATTCTTTTTCGCATTTGGCATTCAGAAGTGGGATACCACTTGTGCAAAATAGTATTGCAGAAAATTTCTTTTATTAATTCTTTTTCGAATTTGCTACTCAGAAAACCACTTGTGCAAAATAATATTGCAGAAAATTTAATTTCTTTACTTCGTTTTCGCATTTGGTATTCAGAAGTGGGATACCACTTGTGTAAAATAATTTACTTCAAAGCAAGTTTTATTCAAGAGGCTAGTTTTGAGCCGAAAGCCCTATATAAAAATATAACCCGAAATAATCTACAGAGCGATATTTTTTCAGGGTCGTATACTATTGTCTACCGCAAACCATTTTTAGGACGACATTTGCAATTTTTTTTGTCCCAGCGGTCCGTATATACGCTGTCCAAGATAAGGAGGGCCAGGATGGGGATCTAGTTAATAGTTAGAAATACAAAATCGATTCAATGGGAAAAAAGTTGCGTAATTAAAGAACTTCTCCTTACCTTTGACACAGTGTATAACCATGATCTGAGTGCAAGTTGTCTCTCATTTTTGGACCACCCTATAAAAAAATTAGTTCTAATTCGCTTCGATTTTGTACGTATACCGCCATGTATTAAAAAAAATGTTTATTATATAAAGATATGTCAATATTATTAACCGTTTAGAATGTTATTGCCCCTAAATTTCAATTTTAAATATTTATTATTCTCATTTCCGTCTTACAAAGAAAGAAATTTGTAAAAAAATCGAACATTACACAGGGACTGAATGACAAAAAAGACTTAAAACATTCTCAACCCGAACAAAAAAAAACACTAAGAAAAACCCATTGTTAGAAAAGTATGTAGTGGCGCCGCGTTTTAAAGGTTTCCAAAACCTTTAAAAACCCCTAGAGAGGACCAATCAACTTCCACCCTACTATTTTGTTATTTTTTATAACCTTGTTGTTGCTTAATTACGTGCTACAACAAAAAGAGACTTTTCGGTGACCAGGTACATAAAAAAACTTACAATTCGTCAAGGAAATTAAAATTTTCTTTGGTACCTTTTCTTTAAAACCTGGTTCCGTAAGAGGTACCGACTATTTGCGGGCGCTCTTTTCATCGAAAAGTACAAAATACAATTTTGATTTCTCTTTTTCCTTTTTTCTTTCCTATAGCAAATCACCGAACAACAACTCTGTTAAAAAAGGATCAAAATATTAGGGATGGGTGTTAATTGCTCCCCTTAAATTCACTGTGTTAAACACACCCTAATTACAAATTTACTGATAGTTTTTACAGAATTTATTTATATTTACACCAATATACAGGGTCTTTAATAGAACGACTTAACATTCCCCTAGAGACGTATGATCATTAAAATAAGGTCAAGCTGTTTAGTTAAAGACCGTGTCTATTTAAAACGAATATTATCGGCTAATTTATTAAACCCGGACCTGGCAAGAGTGTCAGTATCAGTAGTTACTAAGTTTAGGAACATCCTTTGCGTTAAAACGAAAATATTTTTTCTTAAAAAAACTATACCAATTTTACAATTTAACAATTTCACACATTCATCATAAATGCAACATTTTTGCCGGATCCGGCACCTCTGTTTAGTTTTTTTACACACCCTGTATATATTCACCCTTAACAATAACCTACAGGGAGGTTCAAAGACTCGTTATACGTATTTTAATTTATATGTTATCGCCTAATTTATTTTTTCCCACGCGCTTATTTTTATGTTTGTCCCCGTTACCAAATAATTTTTGTACTTCCCTGTATATATCCTTTTAGTTTTTAAGTCAGTATTAATTTTTGCATTATTTTGCATCATTTAAAATCGAAAAATCGATCAAGTTGCAGCTATAATATTTATTTTATTAAAAAATTAATCCTATTTCCAAAAAATCCCAAATCCTTGCCAGCAAAGTATCAAAGATTTTTTATAACAATAGGACAGCATTAAATTTTTATAATGAACTATTCTAACCATCATAACTGTTATGTTATGTTACGTTTAAAAAGTCACAGCTATTATTTGTGACATTCTAAACGTTAAAGCTGTCATTTGTGACTTTCTAGACGTTATAACTGTTAATAACTAACATGCATGACGTTTGGGAAGGTATAATTTTCATTTATGTCGTTTAAGGCTTCATAATTGTTATTTATGACGTTTAAGGCTTCATACTTGGCATTTACGGCGTTTGGGACGTCATAGTGGTTATTTGTGACGTTTAAGACCTCATAATTGTCATTTATGACTGTTCAGACGTCATAATTATCGAAATTAGCCCTACTGGATACCTTTTTAATTTTTCTTTGTCGTATTTTGAAACAATGCAATCGTATTTATTTTGCAAGTATTAATTCCCATTTATAAGTATTTTTGATGAAGTATTATTTAAAAAATGTAAAATTATACGTTTTAAAAATATATTGTAAATTATTAAGTATATCGCCCCATGAACGTAGTTTTAGGTAAAAAAAAATCATCCCCCTCAAAACTGTTGTAAATTAGATATTTCTCGTTTTTTATTTATCTTGTATAACTTAGGGCAGCATTTGTTGTACAGGGCCCGCGCAAGTGTTATAACCACACTTTCCGAGTGCACCCTGTACACAAGACTAAGACACTAAAATTATTCAAACCGTATAAGATGAATAACGAAAAAACACTCGTATTATAACACATCTAATGTAATCGTATTTTTTTTTCTATTTATGAACTCTACGCCTAAGTGTAATACAATAACGTTTTACCCTATTGTAATAATTTTTATCCCCATGACTTTGTGTATAAAAATATTTAAGAATAAAATTTATCGAATAGTTTGTGTTTTATTTATTGGCAGCAAATTAGGGATTTTTTACCGAATTTTCGTTAAACGTATGACTTATTGTTCGATTTGGCAACATCGCATCTGTCGACGTGGAAAAATCGGTATAGTTTAAGAAATTTGCACACTTAGGCAACGTCGCAAATTGACTAATAATAGGAGCCTCGCCGGTCAGTTGCCAAATTTTTAAGCTTTTACCCTATTGTAATAATTTTTATCCCCATTGTTTTGTGTATAAAAATCTTTAAGAATAAAATTTATCGAATACTTTGTAATTTATTTATCCACAACAAATAAGGGTATTTACTGGAATTTCCTTAAACTTATGAATTATTATTCAATTTGGCAACGTCGCATTTGTCGATATTGAAAAATCGGTGAAGCTTAGGAAATTTGCGCGCTTAGGCAACGTCGCAATTTGACCAATAGTGCCCTCATCGACCAGTTGCCAAATTTGTATCCTATTGTGACAATTTTTATTCCCATGGCTTTGTGTATAATAATATTCAAGAATAAAATTTATCGAATTTTTTGTGTTTTATTTATCTGCAACAAACAATGTTTTATTAAAATTTCTTTAAACTTATGAATTATTGTTCGGTTTTGGCAACATCGCAGTCGATGACGTAAAACTGTAAGTCTAGGCAAATGTGCGTGCTTAGGCAACATCGCAATATATATTTATATATAATTTTATATGTAACAAACCTGAGCAAGAGCAACAACTAAGGGCCGGTTTCACAGTGTCTGGTCACCAAAAGGTTAGGATGCAACCTTGGGTCAAATAGATCAAAAGTGTTTTAGAGTTTATGATGAGTAAACCAAAGGTATAGGTACTTTTCGATGTGAAACATTTCACATCCTTCAGGTTAACCATATGGTCAAGGCTAGGTGATCAAAAAGTTTACCAAACGTAAAACCGGGCCTAAGAAATTTTCATTGAATTTTCTTTAATAGTTATGAGTTTGACAACAGTCTGTTGCGGATACGCTACTGTTTTGTGTAATAATTATAAAACTCTGTCAAATCTGACAATATCGTCCTATTAGTGACGTTATTCCAATACAACGATGTTAACAAAACTTTTTCTTACCAAAACGATTAAATCAATACAATTTAAAAGATTTTTCACCCAGTACCCGTGTCTGTTTGACAAGGCTTGGTACCCGGACGCGGAATATTTCGAACAATTCAAAGGTCCTGTTTTCTATCCTGACAATATAACAGCCCGATGGAAACTCCCTCCGTGGTCGGGAAAAGAGCGACCGAAGGAGAAGAAGTTCGAAAATGTTAGAATTAATTTTGGACCCGCACATCCAGCGGCGCACGGATGTCTGAGGATGATAACTTATCTGGATGGTGAGGTAACACTAAAAAGTTAAAACTAATTATTTTCCTTTTATATAACTGTACAAGTTAACATAAAACCGGAATGTGCAGTGCGCGCAGATTGCGGAAAGTAAAGCAACTAACAAACTGCGCCTCCCTTTACTCCGCACACATGCATACCACGGTTTTCTGTTAACTTGTACAGCTATAAAACATTTGGTCTGTAAATGGGTAATTAAATTTAAAAGTGGGGCGCACTTACATATATAGCGGTCTAGGCATAACAAACAAAATGTAATGTAGTTACCTACCTACTTTTAGAGCTTTTAGAGCAGTTGTAGGAAAAAATATATGGATGGTTAGGGTAAAAATTTATACCAAAAATATTAATTATCATGAGTTGGTAATAGACGCAGATCTATGTACCTATCCCTTTCCCAAGATCTCCAATTAATCTTAGACTGGGGTGCCAAGAACCTTGTTCAGTTCAATGCCTCCAAAACCCAGTCTTGCTCCTTGTCACGCAAAAATTCTGGCAACACTTACCCCATCCACATGAATGGTCAAACCCTACAAAACAATGAAACATTCGATCTTGTTGGAGTCGCTTTTGAACATGATCTCAGCTGGCACAAACACATTACTTCAGTAGCCACATCGGCAGCTAAAAAGCTTGGTTTTCTCTTTCGAGCCAGAAAATACTTCTCCCCTTCCAACTTATACACTCTCTATGTTTCCCAAATAAGACCTAACCTAAATCCCACGTCTGGAGAGCGGCATCACCTTCGACACTTAAGATCCTTGATTCTATCCAAAAGAGAGCCATTCGACTTATCAATGACCCAGCCCTCACGAGAAAACTCCCTTCTCTCGCTCATCGCCGCGCTGTTGGGAATTTATGCTTTTTCTACGGCTAATTCCACGGATTTTGCTCTGAAGATCTGGCCGGTATTATTCCCCCCTTGACTGTTCCTAACAGAACAACAAGAGGCGCGTTACGTATGCATCGCTTTACTGGCCAGCTACAAAAGCCAGAACAGACCACTTCTCTCGCTCATTCATACCTGGGGCCTCCAGATTATGGAACAAATTGCATGCAGATGTTTTCTCTTCCCGTCCCAACCTCCAATCCGTCAAATCCCGTGCAATAGACTACATTTCCCTTCTCTTCAGACGCCCACGGTACGTTAGTACTTACTCTTGAAGTCTACGTGGGATGTCTTAGATAAAAAAATTAAGGCTTGCCAACTGCGTGTGTACCTTAAGAAGAGGAATGTAACTCTATCTAGTGACGCACCTTATTGTTTTACAGGTGGTTAAAAGAATCGATCCCCACATCGGCCTTCTGCACCGTGGCACTGAAAAACTGATAGAATACAAAACCTACACCCAGGCGGTACCGTACTTTGACAGGCTGGATTACCTGTCACCTTTGTGCAATGAACACGCGTTCTGTTTAGCTGCGGAGAAGTTGTTAAAGATTAAGGTACTAATATACACATCTCTCTTAATATTTATTCGTCATTAACTGGCTTAGGCCGCTTCTTGGCTGCTCCCTGGACGATCAGCTGCTTGAGGCGTCTAGTAAGATGCCCTAAAAATATCATTCTTGTAAGAGGAGTATCCCGCCCCATCCCTATTTTGTTTTTTAGTATTATTATTCAGCTATTTTCCATAAAAATACACATATTACATAAATTAATCAAAGGTAATCACAATTTTACTTTTACTTTTTGCTTGAACAACACGCGCCGGCAGAAAACTTCGGTACGTTCCTGTCGTATTAAAGGAGGAGAACTGACCAAAGTTTGATTTCTTTAATGAATTACGGTTTTTTCTTACGAGTATACGCTGGAAAGACTTTGGGTTTTCATAAATGGGCACCAACAGTGTTAAAAACTTATCATTATCAGGTGTTTTCTGGGCTCAGCCTACCCTTTTGCGCGGTCATTGACCTTTCTTCTTATTCATTCATGATTGAAAACATAGGAATTCCCATTGACGTCATTGGAATTCCCCTGTCATAGTCCTACACATTCCACGCAAGGTCGCGTACTCAACATACCATTGGTTGTTTTTTTTATCAATGAACTGCATCTTGCTCATTTTATCACATCAAGTAGACAAAGACGGAGGAACAATACCGACACAAATGGACGGTTAAGGAGAACGGTCGTCGTTTGGTGGCGCTAGTGACGGTTTTCAAAATAGAACTTGTCAAAGATGGCTACCTGTTTCGGTAAATTCGGAGTGTTTTAACAGTTTTAAAGTATTTTCTAGTATTTAAAATGGAAAATTGTGATTATATTGTGTAAAATGGTATCTGCAGGATAGAGGGCATGTTTTAAACAAAAATTGAAGGATAGGGCTTTATTAGTTTACTGTTTATGGACTGTTTACAAGTAGTGAATTCTGCAAGAATACAGCAAGTAGTAAGTTTTGTTATTTATTTTTAATATCAGTGCTTAATTAAGAAAAAACACGCCTACAACGTCTATTCTCAATGTGCGTTATGGAGTTAATGGCTAAAATTACAAATCTGCTATAATATACGACCTACATGTCATGTCAGACAGACACATTTTCAAGTCCTACAATGTAGATTAGCCGGGAATTTTGATTACACATTGAACATCCGCCGAGAACGTCTTAACGTTAAAAACGAAATAGTAGGGATGTGCGCTGTTTGCTTCTCTTAAGTCAAGAGACCAAATAATGTTCATTTTTAACCTAACTCTATGCTATTATAGCGACATTCTTTTGCCGTATGTAGGTACCACGAAGAGCTAAATTCATCAGGACCCTCTTCGCGGAATTAACCAGAATACTGAACCATTTAGGGGCCACCTCGTTTTTAGCCCTAGACGTGGGGGCTATAACACCCCTCTTCTGGCTGTTCGAAGAAAGGGAAAAAATCTTCGAGATTTGCGAGAGGGTATGCGGCGCAAGGATGCATATGGGGTATTTCAGAATTGGCGGGGTTGCGGAGGTAAGACAGGGAGGAAAAATTACAGGGTGTCCCAATTTTCGGAAGTTTTTCCAGTGATTATTTAGCATTGTTGTTATTTTTGTCCCTCGTTTCTCCTGTATATTTACAGGATATGCCGATAGGTCTTATGGACGACATTTACGAAATTGTGGCCAAAATTCCGGAACGTCTCGATGAAGTGGAAGACGTCATTACAAAAAACAGGGTGTTTATAACCAGGACCAAAGGAATATCACCAGTGCCGGCACATGAAGCTTTGAACAGAGGGTTTTCGTAAGTTATAGAATAGCTATATTCTCCAGTATGCCCAATGGTATGTAATCTTTGTACTCGCAGGGGTCCAATGCTTCGTGCGTCAGGTGTAAAGTGGGACATTAGAAAGGCGAAGCCCTATGAAATCTATGATGAGCTAGATTTTGATGTGGTAATCGGAACATCGGGTGACGTTTATGATAGGTAAGGGACACGAGGTCACAACACCCTGCAGCCATTTTTTATGGTTTAGTTTTACTTTTAAATGCCCTTTTCTCCAGATATAGGGTGCGCATGGAAGAAACTAGACAATCAGTGAATATGGTCAATCAGATGCTAAACAAGATGCCCGAGGGGGAGATCAAAGTGGACGATAACAAAATTTCGCCGCCGAAAAGGGTTGATATGAAGGTATAAATTTCAAAAGAAAAGCTAAAGATAATTTCGTTATATTAAATATCTTTTTCGGTAAATCCATTACAGTTTTTTTGCAGACATCAATGGAAGCACTCATCCACCATTTTAAGGTATTTTCAAGAGGATTTAATGTTCCCCCTGGAGCTACATACACCGCCGTAGAGCATCCAAAAGGTAAAAAAAAATGTATCAATCGACGGACGCTTACAGATCTCTCAAACAAGTACTCTGTTATAAATATGGCGTGATCGAACGGCAGGGTATATAGGGACGGAAATAACGGTAAACGTGGACACCCGTCAGGGTAGGGACAAGAATGTGCCAGTGTGTAGACCAACATGATGACATTAATAAGCGCCAGGGTAGGGAAACGAAGACAGAAACATATGAAATATGGGGAATATTTTTATCTTTGCGGGATAGACAAACACCGGGGTAGGGACATTAATACGCGCCAGTATGTGGACAAACGCCAGGGTAAGGACACGAAGGCGGAAACGTAAGTAATACTAAATATGGGGAATATTTTTATATTTGCGGGATAGAATTTAAATTAGTTGTGTCCTTACAGGAGAGTTTGGTGTCTACCTGGTATCAGATGGTTCTTCCAGGCCTTACCGGTGTAAAATAAGGGCCCCTGGTTTTGTGCACTTATCTGCCATGGACTTTTTGGGCAAGAACTATCTTTTGGCAGATGTGGTAGCCATATTAGGTAAGCAAAATAAGAGAAATGAGGGGCAGGAAGAAGGCACAAATCCTCATAACGTTAATTTGTGTTTGTTTCAGCAAGCTTAGATGTCGTTTTTGGTGATGTAGACAGATAAATAAGTAAATATTAACTTTGGAGTATTTTATATAAAGAGCTATCTGAAATAAGTATGTGAAGTTCTGAGAATTTTGTTTATCATAATATAAATTATTAAAAATACATATTTTATATTTACATAAAATTGGTGATTTTAATGCTATTAAGGTACCACTAAGTAACATAAAAATGCACATTGCGATATTTTGGGTTCGTAGGGTCTTTCTCGCCAAATATTCAGAGTACCTTGCGAATATGCAAAAAGTTCCCCCCGAATATTCAAATTTTATTTAAACTCGATACCAACCATACCCATAAACTTGGAGCAGAGGTTTACCATAACCATATCCTAAAAAGTCAAAAACCATCTTTGCGAAGTATGAATATATATGACGTCATTCTTATCACGCGACAGTTACCCACCCTGCTAGTCATATGATTAATTTGACACTGACAGTCGCTCCCATTCTCGTAATTTTTCTTGAGAGGTTTTCTATTGAAAATTAAATAAAATCTCCAAGAAAATGGGTATAGCAATACTGCCTTTCATCATTTTCACCGTCCTGTGGGGCGGAGTGGGTATCGTTTTGCCGATAATCGTGCCAAAAGGGCCAAACAGAGGGTAAGTGAAACTTTACGAATTAGTTTGTATCTAAATAATGATAATTTGTCTTTTTGCAGGATTATCCAGGTTATTTTAATGTTAACGGGAGTCTGCTGCTGGTTATTGTAAGTACTTTCAGTTGTTTTTAGTGATTCAAGCCGTTTTGTTAGAGATTTGTAGGTCATGTGATTCTATCAACCTTACTAGATTTTTACTCTCGGACATGGATTCTGTTGATTAAATATGCTTTTAAAATGCTTAAATTACCTTAATAAACTGCATTAACTTGGATTTTGGGCGTGTAAACAATGTTAAATATGTGACTTTTTGACAAGCCTGAAAAAACCACCTCCGCCTATTCTCAAGCTTTGTTTTTATTTGAAACTATGTGGTATCAAAAATCTGGCTGTTTTAAATAGGTGATGGATATTTGTCTTGCTAGTAACATTGAATTCATAATATTTTAGCTGGCTGTGTTGCTACGTTGCCCAAATGAATCCGCTGATCGGGCCTAGACTCGATAAACACACAATTATGGTTATGGCAAAGCAATGGGTAAGTCTTGTCAGTTTTAAATTAAAAATAGTTTCTCTTAAAAGATCTGTAACAGTATATTGTTCAGCAAGGTTTGAAAATGACTCCACACAAGTGGGATGTTTGTGGGCCTGAGTCAAAGACAAAGGCCACAAGTCAAACGAGTGTGAAAAGATATTTTCAAATGAGTTGTACACTATACAGCAACTGCAGCAATGATATGTTGTGTTTAGAACATGAGAAATGGACCAAATTTTACAGGATAAATAAAAATGGTACTCCTAATAGAAGTTTTTGCTAAAATAAATAAGATTCACATTATGAAAAATCTTTTTTACAGTGGGCTTAGTTCCGTAAATACATAAATAAATATTAAATGTAACGAGTTTTATCACATTATTTCTTTATAATATTGAATATTGTTAAATATGTAGAAACTAGTACTCTGGTTGAGAGAATAGTTGGGACTTTAAAAAAATAATGTGATAAAACTTAATATCTAAATGTTTTAATAAAATTTCATATTTGTTCTTTTGGTGGAAAATGATAAACAAAGTATGTTTACTCTTATGAAAAATAATGTTGTTGTATTTTTTTTATGCTCCCTGTATAAAAAATTAAATTTTTCATAATGTGACCCTTATTTATTTTAGCAAAAACTTTTATTAGGGGTGTAGTATGTGACTCTTATTTATTTTAGCAAAATTTTTTATTAGTGTAGTATTTTCAGAGCAGTTATGGAAAAAAATTACTTTATATATTATGTTATCTTTAGGGCGCTGCCCCCGCTACTGTCCTATTCTTACTTTTGTCATTTTAAATTTAGCTCTTTGAGAATCTGAAGATTTAATTTTAATTGTTTTATTTTTTATAGGGAAACGGATTCACAGATGAACCGAAATAATCGTCTTCTCCCCGAGAAAACATTTTTCTTTTTTGCTTAGATACTAAAGTATAATCTTTTGATATTACATAATCTGTTAGTAAAACACAAATTTGTTTTGTTTATTTAAATTTTTCCCTCAGTTTTTTTCTGGATAAATGATTAAAGCATGTGTTATTAAATATATTATAATTTTCTAAGTATTATTGTTTCTTTATAGATTGTAATATTTGTTGTATAGTTCTAGTGTATTTGTATATATTTGATTCCAATAAATTTAGTTTAAAACTTAATGGTGTTTAATGTTTCCTATATTTCATTAGTATTTTACAGGCGCGAGCTCGTCCATAAGGTCATTTAGTCAATGACCCACGTATTTTTTGTATGAATACCGTTTTTATCAATTTCTGGACAGAATCATTAACGAACCCTTAACAAGTAATATATTTTTGGAATCTGCAGAAAATTTGCTGTCAGATAGAGCAGTATTCGCCGGAAATCGCCTCAAGTTGAGAGATATAACAGATTCAAAATAAACTTTTTTAAAATTTGGTTACAAAAATTAAAATAAAACAATAAAAACCCGCTGTTGAATGATGTTTAACTATAAATTACTTGGGAATCCCTGATTGCTCTAAAATGTAAATAATGGTTGAATATCTCGTCCTTGTTTGTAAATTAAGTAAGTAAAACATAAAATTCTTTTGGCAGCCTTAGGCAACCATGTATGCGCACCAACAACCAGCTGCAAATATGTCGTCACTAGGACCAATTCCGTTACACCGGTTGTAACCGGACTGCTACATTGAAATGTTTTGATGTTGTTGTAGTCCTAACCCTACTTTTTAGGTCTGTCTTGAGCCGTGTTTACTTTTACACTTTACAGCTATTATTTCCCATAGTTTTTATTTCATAAAAAATGAACATAATTCATCGGGTATCAAGGATATTTCAGCCTTTAACCGCTGTGTCAAAGACCTCCAACCTAACTAACAAAGATGTGACTTCAAAGAGCCAACGGGTAGGACTTTAACAAAGATGTATACTTACCTTAAAATTGTTGTTCCCTAACGCTTTTATAAAAGAACTATATTTTACACTGTTTCAGTTAATGTTAGAATTAGGATTAATCCACCAAGCCAATCCAGGTTGCTTTCATTTCTTACCTTTAGGCTTGAAATCTCTAAATAAGTTGATAACTCTAGTTGATGAAGAGATGCAGGCCATAGGGGGGCAAAAATTAGTGTTTCCTACGTTAGTTAAAGCAGATCTTTGGGAACAAAGCGGTATGTAGAACTTGATAGCAGTGTTTTAAATTTTTGGTTAGCTAGTAGCATAAACACTGACTTAGGTGTTTATTTTCTAGGCAGAGCACAAGATATGGGTCCTGAACTTATAACTTTAAAAGACAGACATGATCTCAGATATATTCTAGCCCCTGTAGGTATTAGACTGTCCTTTTAAAAAAAAAGCATGTAAGAAGTAAAATTTCCCATCATCTTCACTACATAATTTGTTTAAGACTCATGAAGAAACGGTTAGCAATCTATTAGCCACACTAGCTCCAATGTCCTACAAGAAATTTCCACTACTTTTATACCAAATAACTTCAAAATTTCGAGATGAAATGAAACCTAGGTTTGGACTTATAAGGGGGAAAGAATTCCTCATGAAAGACATGTATAGTTTTGACGTGGACAAAGATAGAGCTCTGGAGACTTATGAAAGAATTTGTCAGAGTTATGGCAGAGTTTTTAAAAGGATAGGACTGGATTTTCATAAAGGTGAGGGTGGAAATATCTTGTTGCTTGCCAGAAACGTATATTTTATATTATTGTAACTTTAGTTTTGGGCAGTTCAGGGGCCATGGGTGGTAATCTTTCTCATGAATACCACTTTTTGGCAAACATCGGAGATGACAAGATATTTACATGTCAAAAGTGCAATTACACAGTCAATACAGAACTTCTAAGTAAAGAAAAATGCCCCAATTGTGGAGAAGAAAACCATATTAACATACAAAGCAGTATAGAAGTAAGGTTATTTAATTTGTAACGGATAAAATGGATGGAAAATAACTTTTTTAGGTGGGGCACACATTTTTTCTAGGTGATAAATACTCGAAACCCTTAAAAGCGCACTACACAGATCAGAATAGTAAGCCTCAAATTCTACAAATGGGAAGTTATGGTATCGGTATTAGTAGGATTTTGGCGGCATCTCTTGAGTGTCTTAGCTTGGAACAGGAAATAAGATGGCCCGACAGTATTGCTCCTTATAATGTTGTCATTATACCACCTAAGGTAGGTAGATATTCTGAAAAGTTAGGTTTTCCCCCATGTTCTAATTTCTTGGATTTTTTATTCTTGTTACAGAAAGGAAGCAAGGAAGAAAAGGATGTCAAAAGCCTAGACGAATCTCTTTACAGAAACTTGGAATACCACATACCTAACCTTGAAAACAACATACTGTTAGATGACAGGACATCCCTAACAATTGGAAGGAGATTTTTAGATAGTAAGAGAACTGGGTACAGGTACATTATAGTGTTGAATAAAAGGGCAAGTGAAAGTCCTCCTGTATTTGAACTTAATGATATTGTTAAGGACCAACAACTGTACCTGAGTGAATGTGATATTGTTAGCTACATTAGGAGCAGTATAGAAGAAAAGCAAGAGACAAGTGAACTTGGTGAAAAAAGGACACATTATAATTTGTAATTTGAAAAATAAATAAAGAAAATAAACAATGACTTTTCTTTGGAACAATAAACGACCGCTAAAACTCGGTGTTCGCGCGCCATCGTAATCTTTATTTCACCGCGCAAACCGCTGAAGACAATTCCGAACAAAAATAATTGGTGAATAAGGGGAAGGCACGTGCTCTGATGATAAAGCAACGTTGCCATTAAAAAAATTACGCGTCCATTGTTGCCAGATTTAGGGCTTTATCGCAAATCGCTCTTAATCGCAATTATCTTTTTTCCCAAATATGTCTTGTCAGGAAAAAGGTTTCAATATAATAATAATCTTTTTTATGCAAATTCCTTTATTTTAAGCTTGTGTTTTTACTTGATTATTTATTTTTATTTTATTAATACTACATTTTAAGTAAAACCTTGTTCTGCTACTTAATGAATATCCAATGATTCAAGGAGTAGTTTATATAAGTACTAACAAAACTCTTCAAATAGTGAGATGAAAAAATCACTACCAGACACCAAGCTTTAGGGCAATTGCATATAACTAAAAAAAATTCAAAAGAGTTACTTCTGATATGCCTTCAATTATTAAAAAACATTACCTCTATATGCCAACAACTGGCTCAAGCAGGTATACAGAGTGATGAAATGTAAGTGGTAACTGTACAAAGATAGGTCCCAAATTATAGAGGGCAACTGCAAAAAAATTCCTGTAGATGCCACTGTTATAGTCTTCAGTATTAGGATAAAAGATATCTCTAAAATGTTACTTTTGCCAAAGTATTTCTGGTAAAACAGTGTAAGTACATATATAGATGTCAGAAAACACAAAAATCCTAAAAAAGAAAACGAAAATAATAAGCATAAACATGGAAAATAGCAATTATTTCTTGCCGAATCAACTTATTTTGTTCTTAATTCTTACCCAAAGCAACATTTACACAAATACAATAAAATCTTAAATCTTCAACATTCATATCGAAATCACTTAGAGTCGGTTCTGTTTTGTTGGTCTTATCACACAAAATATTGGTATTTGTGCTTGCGAGAGTCCAGTTGCAATATGATTCTAGAAGTACCAGAATAACGGAAAGTTTCCAGAAATTCTAAAAAGAAAAGCATTTCCTTGCAGGGGACACTGTATACATGTTCTTACTATAGATATGCATACCTTAAACTCCGAATTTAACAAAATGTGTCTGTAAGCTTGAGTGTTTAGTAATATAAGGTCTGTTATAATAATAACCAAGTCATATTCAACATATTTATCGGCTATTTTCCGGCATTTAGCCTACAACATAAAGAAAAATACGCTTGCTTTATTCAAATACTGAGGCATTAACTTACCCCATTATAGCAAAGAACTTAGGTAAACTGTAAGTAAAACTTTCAAAACTTACACATTCTGTTAATTTCAGTACTGTTTCACTGTATTTTTTAAACAAACTACTAGTTCTTTCTCCACAAGTGATGCAAAAATAATGCTTCTCGTTCTTTGCCATTCCTAGAATGTGTTTTAGTTAAAGTTTAGTAAAAACAGAAAATACCGGATTTGTTGAGGTTCCTAACCACAAAAAAATTTGACAAGTTTTCAATAAAAGGTAAATACAAGAGAAGTTAGCTACCAAGTCTTGTCAGTGATTCCCTCGGTAATAATTAGGGACCTACTATCGCTGCTATTACTTAATCGCGGTAAATTTTAGACAGGTGGATGCAGGGCCTATATTATATTATCATTACAAATGGCAATCATTTTGTGTTTAAAATCTATTACAATAGCATTCTTTATATTTGATTCCAATTCCCAAAAAAGAGAATAAATTCTCATCAGATAAATTTTTGGTATTGGCGAATGCGCCGGCTGCGTTTTTATTTTTCACCCTCCTATTACTATTACCTCTATACCCATTTTCAGTCGAAAATTTTTTGGCCATCCTGAAAATTTGCAAGAGCATATGGCCTAATCCAGTTGAAAATAGGCCCTGGCTGGATGCCGTGTCTATTGTAATTACGCGACGTGCGTTAAGTAGTCTCGCTTTCCTATTTTCATATTTATTTTGTTAATTATTATTTTAACTGATTGCATTTTTCCTTTCCCTGAGTAAAGATATTCAGGTATTATAACGGATCATAGAAAATAAACGTATAAGCCCCCTATACACGTATTATTGGTTGCCTACGAGTGGCCGACACTAAACTGTCAATAATTGACAATCGAGCATGCCTTGAGAGTCGAACGGCGCTAACTTCATCATTATTACTTTTCTTCAACCCCAATGTATTTTTATTATTTTCTGAAACTTTTTTTTGGAAAAAAACAACATGAAGAGCATTACGGTGTTTAAAACTAGTTGACTTTCCATTCCCTACCATCTTGTAAATATATTCTTTCGTGACACGTGCCAAAAATGTAATATATCGAATTTAAATTGTGTTTCTACCAAGTGCAATACAAAGTGATAAAAATAGCAATGTAAGGATCTTGTAAAGTATATTTTTATTAATTTTAGAACTGTTACAATGGGACAGTCTTCCAGTTTGAGTTCGTGTAAGTACCTTTATATTTTTCTGCATGAAGAATGTTTTAAAAAATGGGTGTGATGTTTTTTGAGGTTAGGAATGTGAAGGGGTCAAAGGGCTTTATTTTTTAAATTATTTTGAAAATTTTATTCAAACAGTACTTCTCCACACTATTTTGGACTTTAAATAGTGATATAGGGACACGAATTTTTCATAGTTTAGGCGAGTGACTTCTAAATAAACATTGGTTGCTATTGTACAACAATACAACAAGTGTGGTATTTTGCTTATCACTAGCCAAGATAAACCTACATTATTATTGTAACTACTAATCCAAAACTATTCAGTTTAATATGGCATCATAATTAATGTATTATTTTTGACACAAAACATTGCACAGGAGGTATATGGGATTCTTGTAGATCAAACAAGATATTGTTTGTAAAAAACGCAAAATTTCTAATCGATAGCCTGTTAGCCTCTTATATACATACAGTTAAGATGTAAATATATGTTTCTGACATGCGTAAGTGATTTTGAAAAATCATTGTCTATATAAAAAAAATGAAACTGCTTCAGTAGTTTCCGAAAGATTAATTGTTCTGTAACGTGTTAGCTGAGCAACGGGTAACAGTAGGGTATTTACCAGTGGTAATACTAAATTTTGAAATTATGTAAATATGACAGTTTATGTTAGAAACTCAAAAATATTTGTTTTTTGACGACCGGTAGTAGAAGTCAATTTCTCTGATATCAAAATCATAACAGAAAAAGCAAATTATTCCCTAGGTGAATGATCTCTGAAAAAATTCCCTAAGGAGTTTTCATTATAAATCGAATAAAAGTTGAAGAATTTAAGAAATTTAGCATGTTTATTTATTACAAACTTTAAGCATACACTTATATCATTTGTTTACATTATAATTAAGCGTTACATGTTTACAATTATTCAACAATGAATGAAGTCTACTTACTTATCAGGGGTACATGTAAATATGTAAAAAATGAGAATCAGTTCTCTAAATCACCTGAAGATGCCTAATACTTTAAGGATTTGAACAAATAATGTTAAAACAGCTATTCTCCGGGCTATATGCCCCTCCGAGCGCTGGATTACAAACCAAAATTTGCCGTATTTTGACTAACACTGTTCGACAACAAAGTACTTGGTTTGACTGCAAGAAACTACTAGGAAGAAGGAAGCTTTTTCTTTAGTTAGAATGTCATTAGCTGCAGGTAACGACATGCCCGGGCCTGATTGGATCAACTCTTTTCTTCGTCGCCGAACAGAGCTTAGTCAAAAATTTTTTTCTCGTGCCAGAGCAGCCACAGATAAAATCACAGTTAATCAGTTTTTTAATCATGTGGAAACCGAGTTGGAAGTTTTGTCGTCAAATATTTTGAATTACGACGAGACCAATCTGCGGGCGCCCCAGAATCATAACGAAGAAAGGCACTAAATAGGTAATCAGAAAAAGTTCTAAATTCGTCAAAGGCATGCACCTTTAAATTTTGTTTAATCCTTGTTTAAATTTTAACATTAAATATTTTTTCTTACATTTTTAACCTTTTGTTTTTTCATTTGGGTTACCACCCAGGTCTTTTTTTATATAAAAAATGTATTCAAGAACGTTATTCTACACTTAAAAAGTAATAGTTATGTCCAACTTTGATACACATGTGTTTTACGTAAAGATAATACAAAACTCATCTGTACTCAAGTTACCCCTATTCCCAAGGTAACTTCGGTACAATTTAAGGGCCTGGCTAATACAAGTTTTTAAAAAAAATTTGATAGTCATCTTTACACATTTACTTCTCTCATGTTGCTATTTTAAATAATAACAGATTCAACGAATCAATTAGCATAGGTCTTACCAGAGACTATAAAGAATATAGACAGACACTCGAATACACTGAAAAGCCGGTCTCCCTTGCGATGTTTGGTAGGTTTACTGGTTTATGGTTTAAAACGAGGTTTAAAAGTTTGTCTACCATTATATATACATATAGATACACAGGATACATATTTATATAATGGTAGACAAACAAACTTTAAACCATAAACCAGTAAATCCACCAAATGTCTCAAGGGAGACCCGCTTTTCGTTTCACGGCAGTGTTCGTCTAGGTATTATTTAGTCTATGCTTATGTATACTTCCCTGAGTAGATGCGACTACAAAGGTCCTGGAATCCTGGATGTCTTTTTCTTGGTATTAATACAAATATTAATACAACCTAAAAAAATCGAAATGTGAAATTTCACATAGCTTTTGTTTCTATAAATTTAATTTTACCTTTCTCATCAGACGAAGATCATCGTCAGCTTGGGACAGATAAGTGTTTACTTGCTCTATGGTAAAAATTTTAGATTTTTTGCAGAGTAAAGTGTAACCATCAGAATTTCGTTTCAGAAAGGATACTAATTTTGTAAATTTACTTACGCCAACATTGTCGTAAAGTACCATACAAGATTTAACTTATTAAACTTTTTAGCTTTTTCACTAAAGTATACCAGCATCGCATTTTCAGTAAAATTTACTACCTGCTTATCTGTACCTTTTTAAAAGTTTGAAATGCTGCTTCCTATAGCTTCCTTGACTTTTCTGATTGTAAATTGACTGCCACAGCGCCACAGCATTATTTGCTGCTTCAATAATTTCTTCAGGTTCTTCTACATAAAAAACTGTAAAATCCATATTTTACCACAAACTAAACTTTGTTTATTTAAATTTTTGACCGTTTTTTCAACTGATCTAAGGCTACTAATAATTATAAAATCAATACATATGAATGAATATGAAAACAAAGTAATAAACATATTGTGCTATTTGGATTTTTCAAATAGATTTTTAAAAACGTAATGTTAAAGCTTTGTAAAACTAGGCCATCGATTGCCGTTTTGAGGAAAGGTCGCGATTATCCAGAATCTAACCATGGCAACAACACAGATCCAGAAAAGAAACTGGTGCATGACCTTGGATAAACCAAGATGAAGTGCCCTACTATACAGCGCCAACCCTGACATAATATACAATAATTTCAAAACAACATTAGTGTCTCGAAGAACAGTGATGCATTTGTGCGGCGTACTTACTGTTTGAAAGGAAAAATTCATTTTATGTATATAGCAAATGTTTATAGCTAATAACTGACAAACGGGGAGCTAAGTATCGATCTTCATAATAAATTCCTTCCCCTTCTATACTTCTAGCATATTTATAACTAGTCTTAATATTATAGATGGGTACTGGGACTGGGTACTTATAGCACTGTAATTTAAAGAAAGACAGATGGAAAAAGCGGAAGTAGCATAATATAAGGGATGGGAAGAGATGTCGCTTCCTGTCTGCTTTAGATTCTTATTGTTAAACCCGACGTGGCGAGTGAAATTTTATATTTTGTCACGTTACATTATTGTCGGATATCAAATTTTTGTAACGGAAATTTATAGATTATTATTAAATATTCATATTTTGCTTCTGTTTGTTGTGGTTTCTATTATAAAATTAAAATCTATCTGTCCAGGTGTTTTAAACACTATATTCACAATTGGTTTAGTAAGTGATTACTAAACCAATTGTGAATATAGTGTTTAAAACACCTGGACAGATAGATTTTAATTTTATAATAGAAACCACAACAAACAGAAGCAAAATATGAATATTTAATAATAATCTATAAATTTCCGTTACAAAAATTTCAATTTTTACGAATTTGTGGACTGAAACCTTAACAAGTTATTTATTTTTAGAATCCCCAGAAAATTCCTCTCAGATAACAGTTGTGGATAGTATAGGGGAAACTGATAATTAAATATAAAGTTTTGTTAAAATTAACAATTTCCTTTCTTGGACACTCATTCTTACAAATTATATTAAAAGCAAACAGAGAAAAAAGGCATACGGTACACAAAAGGCTAATTTTACTACCTCTAATTGAATAATTTGCTCAACTCGACAAGTCATTCAAGCTAATCTTATTCAATTCACCAGAGTGCCCTCCGGATCACCAGACTTTTGACCTGTAGACTTTAAGCTCGTTATACAATTAATTTTCCTGTTTCAAAGGTTACGAAGAGCCGTGCGCCTTTTGGGGCTTTGTATTAAGAGCAGTATTTAGCGTCAAATTTTATTTTGTACGTCAATTTTGTCGACGCAAAATAATTTTATTTCATTCATATCCTAGTGAGTGAATTACATGTATTTGTTTTATAAAATATAAAACTCTTCTTTCTCTCTCCTTATTTGTTTAAAGAGGACAAACGTTCAATCCATCGTCGACATCTGATATAAAACTAAAAAAGCGCCGAAAGCAAACATAGAAAAAATAGCAGCGTATGCCTTTGTTTACCTTTCTATTTCTGTTTGCTTCGAGTTAAAAGCTTTTTAAACCGTGATATAGTGGTGTAAATTTTGATATAGGGACGGTTGACTTCAGGGACCGGGGTGTGTCTGTCGTAAAGACGGAAGGGGGGGGGGGGACTTTCCATAAAAGAAAAACAGAAGGAACATAGCTATACTACAAAATTAGGCAGTCTGCTGAGCCTCTCCCTACCATGTCCCATACGTATTCTATCGGGGACAAATCGGGGAGCGTTGAGGGCAAGACACATTACGTTGCTCTAGATCAGCCATATGCTCCTTTTATGGGAAAATGCGAGTTTTGTTATCAGCACTATACAGGGTTTTCCAAATAAAAGTGTACAGGTCTTATAATTTCTTTACTTTTAAAGTTGGGAAAAAATGTTAAATATGAAAGTTTTGTGGATTTTTATGGATCATTCATATATCTTATCAGTGAAACAATTGAGCATCGAATAAAAAAAATAGTAGAAAACATCGATTTTCTCTCTTATTTTAAATTATTAAATTAATTAATTTATTTTCATATTTCACATTTTTCCCATCTTTAAAAATAAAAAAGTTATAAGGCCTGTTCACTTTTATTTGGATATCCCTGTACAAAGTCCTTAAAAACGAATTTTCAAATGGACATGTCGGCACGTGACATATACAAATAAAAACAATAGGCTTTATGCATTTATTTATTTCTAAATAAGTTTTGTTCTATTATTTAAAAAAACAATAGTTTATTGTTTTTGGTAGCACGTGAATCTTGTTAGGTTTTATTTAATATTAAACACATAAATGTTTAATAATTATTTTTCTTGCCTATAGATTTTTTTATATCAGTTATATCCGAGAAGAGCCATCAACGGCTCTTCTCGGGTTATATCTCTCAACTTGAGGCGAATTCCCGTGAATATTACTTTATCTGACAGCAAATTTTCTTGAGATTCCAAAAAAAAAACACCTTCATGAGTCAATTTTAATATAGATACTTTGTTATTTTTCTTAATCCATTAATAATATAGGTATTTTTTTATTGTTTATTTCTTGGGATTAAGTTCATAGTAAAAACATTTTTTTATTAAAAGTCCATTGACGTTTCGACCATTTTTCTGATCATTTTCAAAATAAATTTTTTTATATACTGTTTGGTAAAGACCTAAAAATACATTATTGGTTAAAACAAGTTACAAAAACACTAGAATACGACAGTAAAACATTAAAATCTGGACATATTATCTGAACTTCTACGTTCTTAACAGTAAACATTTTTCCACAATTCAAAGATATTTTTATTATACGCACCTTGAAAACTTTAAGGTCTTTAACTGATCTGTCTGTTATTTCTTATCAGACAAATTAAAACATACCTGAGTATTTTACGTGGAAAGAGAAAAAACCGCTATTTTTTTAAAATTTTGTAATCTATTGATGAATTATTAAGAGGATATGACTAATGCTGGTTAAGAGGAGATAATTTTTTTAATTTGTTGTAATTAAATTAGCATATATGCGGCTAAGTCCTCCTAGGTATATCTGTTCTGTCAGTCACAGCATTTTTATCTTTTTTTTTATTTCGATCATTTCTTTGATGGACAATTTATAATAGTTTATGATCATTATTCGGAATTCTTGTTTGGCTGTAACTAAATTCATTTTTACTTCGTTTACTTCGCAAATACAAACCGACAAAAACAACATTTCTCACGCCAGGCCAGACAATTTTCTGGGTTAACTAAAAAATGTGGTTTTTATAATCATTTTCTTCGTTCGGCCGTCACAAATAGCCATTTATAGTACTTATCTGCAGTACCAACTTTATTGTAAGGCACCACAAGATGGTGAAAGAGAGTACGTGAGCAGAACAAATGAAATTTGGTTACTGTTATTAATAAAGCGTTCAACACGTTTTATCACCGCCTAGTAAAAGGTTTTTACAAGAAATGAATCACCTTCATTGAGGTGTTCGCCAAGTGCACTAAACCAATACCCCCTTATAATACTAAACACATTTGTGTTATCTTTATATCTGGGAAAATTCATCCGACATTTGGTGTCCACATTATTTTGCTCATCTTTGTTTACCTGGCATAACAGACACGATGTATTTTAATAAAATTAAATAAGGGGGCCAGATGCCAAGTATTTTGTGATGGAGGAGCTTCCAGGAATAAATTTTTTCCACGAAAATTCCTTGGAAGATTTCGAAATGTTCTTCCTTCCAACGAGGTTTGCATCTCCCCCAGCAGAGAGACCTTAAGTTAGTTTCTTTCGATTTTCTTTCAATTTTACGTTAAAAATAATACAGGGTGGTTAATTTTTAACATGCTGGTTTTTGTTATGTTATACCTAATGTACACGGAAACAAATATGTTTTAACACCTCAAAGTAATATTTTTATTGAAATTAAAACAATTTAAAATATTTTATGTTAGAACAAGTTTTCTATTTTCTCAAAAAAAAATTATTCATATTAAGAATAGTGTAGTCAAAGTCTAGAGGGAACAAAAATATCCTTTATTAGCGTACGGTAAAGATATTTTGCTAATCTTGGCTACAGAACCTTTTTCCCGGAGGTTGTTTGCTTCGTTGTCTGTGGGAGCACGCGTGTGCGTGGGGTGGATCAGCACGTGCAGCTGGCGCTTTAGACACGTGGCCCCCTGGTAGTTACCATCGCGATGTTCCCGTTAGGGCAGTGCAGTGGCAACGATGTATGAAGACGAGTATGGAAGATACAGTTGATTAAATATTTTTTAAAAAATTTAGCTTGATCCGGATTTTACAAATTTCTGGACTGAATCGTTCGTGAAACCTTAACAAGTTGTATATTTTTGGAATCTCCAGAAAATTTCCTGTCGGATAAAGCAATGTTCGCGAAAATTCGGCATAGTACAGGAGTTGATTACCTAAATAAAAGCTTGATTAAGTTGATAAGTTGTTAAGTTAAGTTGTTAAGTTTTTGATAAGTTGTTAAGTTGATAAAAGTTGATTACCTAAATAAAAGCTTTTAGTTAAATTGGATCATGAAAATTACATTTTTTCACCTTGATTCGGTTTTTACGACTTTTTGAGGTGAATCGTTTGTTAAACCTTAGCAAGTTATATATTTTTGGAATCTCCAGAAAATTCGCTATCGGATAAAGCAATGTTTGCGGATATTAATTAAAAATTAAAATATGTATGACTTTTATAGTCATATTTTTCAATTTTCCTTTTACAATTTGATAAAAACATTGCGTAATATTTTTGCCGTACACCAATGGATTTTTATACCTTATTTAATAAATAGCAGACGCTTCATCGGATACATGTTGCCATTCGACCGGCTCAAATTGTATTTTCTGCACGGAAGGAATTTACTAACACCCCTCATTAACAATAGCGGTAGCTCGTAAGGGGCTGTAAAGGAGGGGTAAAAAATAATTTAATTTTTATAATTACCGCGTGCCACACATGCAACGTATTGATACACCTTTACTAGATTTTAGGCAGTTATTGTTAGAAAGTTACGAAAAATGCTTGTTTTTCGCACTGGAATGTATTTTACTTGACGCAAGAATTTTTTTTCATCCTTGCTTATTTGGTGTTTACGACTGGTCGAGGTCTTGCTGTTCCGTCTTCAATTTTGCGTTACATTTTGTATGGTGTCGTGCTGGTTTCTTGAGGGTTGGATAATATGTATTTATGTAACCATTTAGGAGAAAATGCTTTACATTGTTTAACGAGTGTAATATTTGACGAGATCGAAGCGAGACCTGTTTCATACAAGATTTTTTCTAATTTTGACAAAAATATGTAAATAAAATTATTTTTAATTATTGTATCCAAACATGTAAGTAGGCATCAGACGTATAAATTTTTATTTCATGTAGTAGGTAAAGTATTGTCAAAATTAGAAAAATTCGCTTTCTTGCCTACGCAGCTTACAGAGTCTGATAAAAATATAATATTATGTTGTATTATATCAGGGTTTCAATATTGAGCAGTAAACAACAAAACTGTAAAAGTAGTACTTCAAATACGCATAAATATCAGATCATAGTCCATATTAGGCTTTAAGGTACTGCCTTAAACGAAAAGAGAATTGGAACATATTCTTTGTCATACAGGATACGGTATATATTAAGCACAATCACAGCGACTGTATAAGGCTTAAAAAAAGTTAATTTATGTGAGAACCTACAAAGGTCTACATCTATTGGATTATTTTTAATTTAATTAATTTATAAAAATGATATCATGACATTATATATTTTAATTACAACAAGCAGCTAAACAAGACAAATTATTTAGAATATTTTGCTGGAATTCATTAACAGGGTTTAAGCCTTCCAATTAGAACTGATTTATTTTAAGATCGCCCAGCTGGTCAATTATTTTTTAGGATTGTTGGTGAAACCTTAAAATATACATTTTTTGAACCTCCAGAAAATTTGATATAAGATAAAGAAATATTCGCGGGAATTCGTCTTGGTAGAGATAGAGAGACTTAAATAAAAGCTGTTTTAAAATAGGGCCACAGAAATCAAAATTTTTACTTTAGTTTAGTTTTTATTCATTTCTGGATGGAATTATTAGTAAAATCTTAACAAGTTATACATTTTTGGAGTGTCCAGAAAATTTGCCGTTGGATAAAGGAATATTCGTGGGAATTCGTCTTGGTAAAGGAAATACAGAGGCTTAAATAAAAACTTATTTAAAATATCGCCATAGAAATCACCATTACCTTAAAAATGACTTTTCTGCGATTTTTCAGCAACATATTCTAAAATATTAACCAATTTAGGTAATATTTTCCGTTATCATTTGCGAAATAAAGTTGGGTTAGAATCAAATATTTCCAGGTTAGATTACAAATGACATTAGCGGCTGCGGCTTAGATGTGTATTTTTAATCCAATGCGTATATGACCGTCCCAAGATATGCAACCCATCATACACCGTATTCGAGGGGCCATTTAACTACGGCATTAAAAGTTCGCTTGTCGGAGCCGTAGCCCCTAATGTCAGGAGTAATCTAACCTCGAAATACTGTGATTCCAACCCAACTTTATTTCCTAAATGAAAACATGAGATATTACCGAAATTAGTTGATATTTTAGAAAATAACAGAAGAAAACGACAGAGAAAACGATTTTAACATAAAATGATTGATACTAAATCCATTTGATGAACTAAGAACTCTGCTCAACTGGACAGAGATTTTCTCTGGTAAAGTTAACTTGCAAATTAGGTAATATATGTTGTAAAATAAGTGTTTTAAGTGTTTATTGCTGTCTGTTATCACTTAGGGTGTGAAATTTTTCATCTAAGTAAATGTGTCTCCACTATCAACCAATGCATTAAAAGTATGGGACATTATAGGTAAATCTAATCTTCCGAACAGAGTACGGTAAGACATAAATGATAGTAGTGAACATCTCATTGATACTGAATCTAACATAATATAATAATCTAATCTCACAAAAGAATATACATATGTAAAAAAACAACAACCACTTGCTTGTTATACAGTACATACAATGCACCAGCAACTTTCACCATTGTTTTATCCAGGTTTATTCATATTACTATATATAGATGTCTTTTTTATTTGAAAAAAAACTGGACACATCAAAAAGCTTACTAAGTTTTAGCAGATATTAATAATTTCAGTACAAGGGTAGATTTGTCGAGCAATGATTATTTTTCAGCAACATCATATTCTTTATCAGATAATATTAGCTTTACTCTTAATATTCTTATCTGGATAATTCCCATATTTTAGTTGTGGGCAAGTAAATGTGGAAAATGGAGAAAAAAATAAAGAATCTTGGAGATTTCATTGAATGAAAACTCAAATCGTATCTAAAAGTACTTAGAGCTCTAGAGGATAAACCAATTTGCAATAAAGTGTTGAAGTATTCTTCGAAAAGCTTAATGAAGCTCCTTATATCAAAATGGTCCTACTGGCTATTAATGTTAGTGAAGGGTAGGCAACATCGGGCAAGAAATAAATTTGAAGGGACTAGAAACCACAACTTAAAACTATGAGCTATTGTTACTTTAAAAGTATGATACATGTTGTAAATTGTATGATTGTACAGTCAATAAATAATTAATTATTTACTTACCTGCTTTTTCTTTATTTTTATTTATATTTTAAGCTTGATCAAGTTCATTACAACTTTTAAATATGAAATGATAAATATCTGACCTTTTCCTGATATTAAGATTTTTTTATTACCTTAACTTTAAAAACAGCAATACTGACTAACCATTAAGGGTGGCAAAAGTTTTTTTAAAATAATTTTAAATTAAATCCAACTTTCTGACGCTGAATTATTTGAAATAATAAACTAAAGCCCAACCATCCTCACAATTTATTGATTTCTGCGATACCGGGCAGCACAAAATAATTTTAAGTCTAACCTGGACTAAAAATGCCAAAAATCTCTTAGTCAATTGGCAGGAAACTCACTCTAATGTGGGTGCCGGATTATAAGCGAGTGGACGGCTAAATATTACCACCAACTCGTCAGGTTAGCTGCATAGTTATCGTTCTATGTACCTTAACCTCTCTTTGGTACCACATTAAAGTCAATTTAAGGGAAAATTATTAGTAAAATCTTAACGAGTTATACAATTTTTTCTAATAGGGTTAAATTTTCACCTTCCGCTTTTATTAATTTCTGGAGGGCATTATTCGCGAAACCCTAACGAGTTATACATTTTAAGAATCGCCTTGAATATTTCTCATACTCTGCTTTATATCAAAAGTTTGTAGAAAAAAAAGCTGGGGGTAAAACGATTGATTTTAAATCTTTTAATTTGACCCGCATTGTCATAGTTCGTCGATTTAAATGATATGCTATTCTCTAAAATGTTTCTATTTTTTCCACAGTAGAAAACCTGTGTTACGGTGGTAACAAAGGTAAAACGTTTTATGTCTAGGGGCAAGCATATGCTCTTTACGTCTGTCTTCCCGTCCGTATGTCGATTCCATCACCTGTTGGGTTATGGTACCCCTGTGGGATGCTTTCTTGAGGCGCTGAGAGTAAACAGTCTGCACCAATAACAAAAAATGACCATACGTTCGCACTAAGGAATCTTACAATACACATTTCACCCACTTCTAATTGTCTTATCGATTTTCTGTTACTTTACTGGGCCTTCCGGTCCTAATGTTTTTGGAGCGTGTATTTCGTTCTCCCTCTAATTTTGACTTACCTACCAATAAATAAACCATTTCAATACAACTAAACAGCATTCATACAATATTAATTAGTGAGTGTGTATTAATTTGTAGACCTCAAATTTTTGACCTGTATTCGAGGTATACAGAGGTATACACAGAGTCACAAGAGGAGAGAAAAATTTAGCAATTATTTAAGAAAATATATAAGTAAATTTTGCAAAAAAAAATTTTGCCTGAAAAAGTCAATATCTCATTATCTGTCTGCCTTCGAATAATCAGCATTGAAATTGTCTGCCTTCTCTTTTATAATTAATAAAACAGGCTTAAAGGCAGACACGATTAAATGATTTCATAGTTGTTTTTTTTTACAAATTTGCGATATTGTAGTTTTATCTAAGTGGCAGAAGTAACTTTTCGTGGAATAATTTTAATAATTAAGACGATGGAATATTTTTTTTTATATATCATAATAATTGAAAGAAAAATTAATTATTCTTAAACGCAGTAGGAAAATCGTCTGCCAGTTGCATTTCTTTTTTTTTTTTTTTTTTTTGATTAAGACAATGCAAAATATAAAATTTCTAACTTAAGTTGTTAAACAACGTCGCCACATTTAAACCCCAAAGTACCTACTAGGATCCCCTTTATTATCGCCACCTCAGAAGGAGTCCAGTCTAAAATTGAAGCAGATCGTCTATTTCCCTTGTCAATTTTCTTGACTTCCAGGCAGTCAACAGGTGGAATTGCATAATTACAAGCTTTAAAGTTAAAAACTTGTAATTTTTAAACGGCGAACAGTAGGCTAATGGATTGTTTACTTCTCCTTCCTATTCTACCGTAATTTTATAATTTTTCATTAAGTTGTACCTAAGGGGTATAAGAACTTTATTACGAATTAAAATTGTGTACCTTAGTACAGTCCTTACCCAATTCTGGCCATAATCTTTAACGCAACCTTAACAAGTCGTATACTTTTGGAATCTCCAGAAAATTTCCAATCAGATAAGGCAATATTCGCGAGAATTCGCCTCAGGTTAGAAGATATATCGAATTAAAAAAAAAACGTCTTTAGAGTCGGGTTCAAAAATATTTTTTTTTACCTTGATCCAGTTTTTACCAAATTCTGGAAAAAATCTTAAAGAAATCGGATAAAGCAATACTCGCGGGAATCCGCCTCAGGTTGGAAGTTTATACCCATGGACGTAACTAGGAGGGTGTTGGGGGCTAAGCCCCCCCGAAATATTAATTAGCATCCCAAAATATGTATCATATGTATGTAGTTGTAGCTCTGTCAGTAGCAATTAGACCTAAAAGCCCCCAAAAAACCGAAGCTAGTTACGTTTATATTTATCCAAGCAATGATTGCGTGAATTTGCCTGAGGTTAAAAGATACCACTGATTTAAAAAGAAATTATTTTAAAATGGCGTTCCAAAATTAAATTTTTACCAAGTTCTGGACACAATCTTTACCGAAACCTTTTCAAATTATTATATATTTTTTAAATCTCCAGAAAACGTCCTATTAGATGATGCAATAATCGCGAAAATTAGCTAGCTATTTAGATATAACTAATTCAAAGAAATAGTTTTTAAAATGGGTTTACAAGAATCGCCATCGCGACTATACGACAAAATTTTAACATTTTATGTACAAACTATACCTAGTGTTATTATTACAGTTACAATTTTTATAACCTAAATATAATTTTTTTAATGACGATGCAAACACTTTTGATGGATTGGTGCCTTTTCGTTCTAGACACAACAATGTCCCGTGACCAATAGAACACGCGTGTACCCCCTGAACAACACGAACCATCTGCCGCTAAAATTTTTAGGGGAAAACTCCGAATTAAACATTCAATAAAAGTTAGAGTAACTTTCTCCCATTTACATCCACCCCTTCGAAAGATGTAACACACCTTGATGACCAGGTGACAAAAACTTTCGAAAAACGGAAAGAACGAAGCCAAATTGCAAAGGGTGCGTCCTTTTGGAATCCGAATTTTCTAAAGGGACGAAAACAATGTCTTCCGATTGTGCCCGGAGGGTTGATTTCTTTGTCGTCGGGATGAAGGGGGTGTAATAAAAGTTTTAATATATTCTGTCGTGTTCGAAAATATTTTGCTAGGGTTGTAGTGAGGGTACCGGGGAGGATCTAAAAGAGTAGTCTGAATATGAATGTAATTTTTTATTTCATAAGTCGTTTAAGGAAGTCATTATAAACCCAGAAATACTATTTTGAAGAAAGTTACTAGAATAATTTAGCTAAATCATTTTTTTACTTGTAATTTGTGTGTAATTTATTACAATTCAAGTCAAAGTATTAAAGTAATTAAAATGATAGTTTGCATACGAGTAAATGTAATTTTTAAACTGATAATTACTAATCTAGTTTGTAAAAAGGGCTTCGTGATTATCCCTAAACATGGTTAAACTGACTGAAATGCAAAGAATAGATATTTTAATGCGGCTAGGATATGGAGACCGAATGCCGACACAATTGGAGGTTTGCCGGCTATTTAATCATAAATACCCAGATCTGCAGCCATTTCAATCTACAGTTAGTAGAATAGAACAGAAATTTAAAGACTTTGGACATGTAAGAGACCTTCCAAGGACCGGCAGACCCGCTATCGATGTTCGGAATTATCTAGTCACGGTTTTGCGTGAGAGATGGATAAGTAGAACTAGAAGGGGACAAATAGAGTGGCCAGCTAGATCTCCGGATTATACACCCGTGGACTATTTTTTAAAAAGTAAAGTTTGTTTTTGTTTTTTTTTTTGTAACAAATCACTGAACAACAAAATACTGCCCTAAAAAATGTTTAAAGTTTTCGCCACACCTCGGTATTATTAAAATTACCAATACGTAATATAAAAACCAGAGGTCCTCCTCCAAGTCCAGGTGATTTTTGATCGGTATCTGAAGGGGTGAATTTTAACAATATTTGCAATCGTATTTCATCCCTTCGAAAGTCCTTTTGTATCTATTTTTGTTTCTTTGCTACCAGAAGCTCGCACATTGTGTTTGTAAAACGCTCAAAATAGATGGGGGAGTAAAATTAGATGAATATGTTAGGGTTGAGGAGGAAAATTGTAAAGCTGAGTATTGCAAGTAAATTGAAAAGTAGTTTTTGCACAATCATGTTGTTTTTGTCAAAGTGTGCAAGTTTAATTTGGTCCATAGTATATATAGCCCATTATCTCACGTAACTGACAAAAATTGTAAAAGTGTGATACGTATGTTCACAATAACTTTTAAGTTAGGCATGTTCTCTAGAATATGCCATACGCAAGGTAACCATAGTAAATATTGAAAATTTCATAGAAAACACTTAAATCCCATTATAATTCTAAATATTACCCAAAGCTGCATTCAGAATACACCATACAGGTTGGGTACTTTTTTGGAACCATTTTTCTTTCAAAAACAGCTGTTTCTTGGGTACCGTTCTTGTTCCGTCATCTGTTGTACAATTACCTTTAACTTTTGAAGAACAAAAGGGCCTTAAAGTTCTTGGCTTGGTTCGGTTTACGTCGGTATTTTTAAGTTTGATTCGGGAGTGCAGACAGACAGTGTTTATGACATACTTTTTCTGCAGTGATATTTTGTGCATTGCATCAGATGCTACATTTTCTACGTACTATCATAGACTAAATAATACATAGACGAACACTGGCGTGTACCAAAAATAGACCAAAAGGCGGGTCTCCCTTGAGACATTTTGGTGGTTTACTGGTTTATGGCTTAGGAATTTGTTCGTCCACCATTATATAAGTATATATGTATATACATATATCGACAGTGGAAAGGCAAAAGGTCTAAAGAGCCAATTTCAAGAAGTGGCGCTTTAGAAGTTTTTTTTAGGTATTTTCAAAGCATTTGTAGGAAAAAGTTTTATTGGCACGTTTTGACTGCTTCTTTGATACTGTAACGTGACCCATGTAAACCTAGTCAGTTAAGAGTAGCCACAGGGTCTATATTTTGAAAAGCAAAGCAGCCTGTTGCTTCAAATTATGGTACATTCTAACATTTGGTCTTTAGAGTTTTTGGTCTAAATTCGATTGTCTTGTTTTAAAGCGGATTTACTTCAAATAAATTGTTATTGATGGCGGCTAGTTTTTCAATGAAAGCACTGTATATTTTTACTGCATGCTCCAAGCTTAGTGCGATACTTGTTTTGGAAATCCCTGTATGCTAACTCTTTGTAATTTTTAAAACGAACGTATGAATAGACATTCTAAAAATAAATAATTTTGTCTACAACTGAAAGCTGTGTCCTAGCAACCAATTTCATTTGTTTTATTGACGGCGTTATTTCAACTGCCACCCAGAGAATCGACAAGATTTAACTACAATAGAATAAAAGTGAAATTTCGTAAAACTAATGATAATGATCTGTTAAAATCTCGACGAAGATTATCTCCAATCTACTCTATCTCCAGAGATAGCAGAAAAAGCTGCAGAAGTATCCCAAAATCTATTTCTTTCGGTTTCAAGAGAAGGAGTGTATATATTAGGCCAATATTTGCAAAATTTCGTTTTTGCTATTTGGTTAACTTTTCAGGAGCAAAGAAAAACCTTGTAGCCATCAAACAAATTATTGTTTGGCATTATTTTATTTTGGTAGCAATAGTTTAACAGGCACTTAAAATAACTTTGTTGGTTTTAAAACTAAATGGATCACAAATTTTGAAAAAAAAGATTTTGTTGCAAAGGGAGACTTTTGAAAATAAAAAAAAATAAAATAGAAGGGAAGAAAGCTGTTGAGTTTTTTTATTGAAAGATAATTAAACATTAAGTAACTTCTTAATAATATTCAAAAAAGTATTGAAAATAAAAAAAGTTAAAAAAGAGTTTCCAGAGCAAAGTCAAAAAAATTTAAATTGACTTTTGTTGTTAAAATAAGACAACTCACAACAATAATTGAGACTAAAATGTATTAATTTGATGTAAGCAAAACAACCTGCAACCTGATCGTCTCGTGGAGCCTGGAACACTATGCTACGGGCTGACGAGCTAACATGCAGTTTTACAAATAAACTCTCAAAACAAGGAGGAAGTTTTGCAAATAACTAACATGTTTGTATCAAATTTTAGGCAGCAAAGAAGCAGTTTCGAAGAGTTTTGACAATAACAGTCGACTCCTCATTAAAAACTCATCGCAAAATTATTGTTCCGTATCAAATCGCGTATGCGCGGAGCTGAGTGGGGAGCGTTTCGACTGAGCCAAATTAAAAATTTTGTAAAACGTGTAGGGAAAAACTTTGTTTCTTGCATCGTGAGAAATATTCATTGGTTCATCAATTATAATTGATGAACCAATGGTTCATCAATTATAAGGAAATAAACAATTAAATCGTTTATAAAAGTTTGTAGCGCCAGAATTTTTCAATCCTGATAATTTTGGCTCAATCTGCACCTAATTCTCGATGTTCATGATTTTTTTCAGATTTTTCTGAGCGATCCTTTTGATGATGAGGGTGGGGGACACCAATTTTTACCCGTTTTTCTCGAAAAATGTTTTTAAAAATGCATAAAAAATACATCATATACATATATTATTGAATTCGTGCTTCAATAAGCCTACACGATATCCTATCTATAATTGGGCCACCACAATCCAACTCTGTGCTAAATTTGAAAGTTTTGAAAAGTGTCATTTTCAAATTTTGTACCATATACTACTTTTTAATATTAAAAAAAATAAGGCCGGTAATACAAAAATGACCGATCATGACCAGCCATCTGCACTCAAAGATATACGAGTATGTGGGCTAGTGCATCTTACGAAGTTTTAAGAAGAACAAGCAGCTGATCCGTGCACCTTGCTGCGCGTAATTCTTCGCAACGTTCACCTGTTTCCATTTTCTTACATCTGACTCGTCGTCGTTGGTCACTTTTATGCCGTGATCGAGGAAACTTTTGAATTGAACAGGTGAAGAAAGGGATGGTGGACCGGAGATAGAATAGGATGTTGAAGATGCGGGACGGTTTTTTGTAATTTTAAAAATAAGGCATCAAAAGATCTGAAGGCAAGGTATGCTAGAGTTTTAGTCTTGTGAAAAAAGCTAGACTATTTTTTTATTGAACTGAATTACAAAGTATGGTTCAATGTTCAAATGTCGACGTCACGGCATTTTCACATGCCCAATTTTTTCTCGGAGACAGTTGGAGTTGAAACGTTCAAACTTTCTGGGTTAATAGAACGATAGTGGGATTAGTTTCGGTGGTAGTTCGGACTATCCAAGACAGGAGTTCGGATTATGTGCATCATTTTACACAATAAGGTTGTTCGGATTACAGGGGTGTTCGGATTGTAGGGAGCTCGGAGTATCCGTACATTACTGTACATCTTCCTATACCTAAAATAACTGGAAATTGGGAAATTTTGGGAAAAACTAAAAATTTTGATTTTGGATCCACATTTTTCCCGGTTTTTAATTTTTTTAGGGGTCAAAATGGATCCAAACTAAAATTCTATTTATATCGTCGAAAAAGGCTCGTGGAAATACGTAATATTCATATTTTTTAAGTCCCTCGTTCTTTATAGGAAGGGAGTAATCGACGGGGATGATTTAATTTCGATTTTGTTAATTTTCTTGCTCCACGACATTTGACACATTCTGTATTTTTTTTCTATCTAATTTTTTAAAACTTTTTCATAGGTATCTGGTAAAAGAATAATCGAGCTTTAAAATAAATATCGGGTCATGCAGGAGCGTAATTAGGGGGTACAAATTGATTTTTTTCAAGCAAAAACTATACAATTTTTTTATTTACCAATTCTTTCTGGGCAATTTTTATGATAAATAGTACTACCATAGCCGTAAAACAGCTGATTACCTAATACTATTTTTATTACCTCAAAACATGTATTTCCCACGGTCCCAATACTATCACCCAATATAACCCACCTACATATTTCTATAAAAATCAGGACATCGAATCCTGTGGACCTTTAAAGAATTTTAAAGACCGGTTTTAAAATCTCCAGCTCGCCATTGTCATTCAAAATCTGTGCTTCAAGATCAGCTGACACATCAAAACAGTGTTTACAAAAGAAATCATATGGGAACCAACGTTAAGCTTCACCTAACCTTGCGCAAAACTCATTTATGTGTGACCCTTAAGTGTTAGTCTTCGTAAGGTTCAAAATTGTCGGCCAAAAAGGATAATGTCAGTCCAGGTATCAAGAACCTAGATTTCTATTTCTTTGTATACGATTTTTCTTGAGTTCAGATATTTCTTTGAGACCTAATAGATTTGTGGTTTTCAAAAGAAGTTTTTATAGAAAAAGGCCTTTTAACAGACGACCTTGCCTAGGAGATTGATCAGCTGGTGCAGAATGCCGCTCTTAAATAGATTGCATGAAATTATTGGCACACGGAGTTTTTTCTTGAATTAGATTTTTGATTTTTGTCCCAATTTTCCATAAGATCGCTGCACCGTGAGGCATAAGAACCTTGGGAACACCTTAATATTTCGCAACATTACAAAATAAACTATGTTCTGATTTAAACATCTCGGCCTATAGTAATAATAAACGAAAAACGTTTCGCTTTCTAAACTTCTATCACTTTAATATTGTTTTAATTGTAAAATTACGACTAACACTAATAAATAAGCTAGTACTAAATCTTTGGTTCCCCAGTTTTTTGAGATGTCTAGATGAAAATAGTCTGACCGTCGATAGTTAAAATTTTAAATATAACAAAATTGTTTATATTCGTTTATTTCAATAATACTAGTAATACTGTATAAGACATAACTCCTTGTACACACATATATAGATGAGACCAATCCCGCCATTTTTTTCCCTAGAAATCCATCCATGCAAAATTGCATTGAACAAATAATCTTCCTTCAACATCTTGCATGTATTGTATCATATACAAACACCCGCACTCAGATCTCGCATCCTGGCCATGGGACCTTTAAAAAACCTAAAAGTCCTTTTAAAAATCTTAAAGAAATCCGTACAAAGGTGCAAATACACCTTTTGGGTCTTTATCAGGTGACTTCTTTGAGTAAACTGATGTATTGTCCGAAACTAATGGTCCAAGAAAAGAATAGAACGAATGGGAACAAGTCCAGAAGGCATTTCTTTAAGAAAAATGGTTAAGGCACACGTGCATCAGCTAAGTTTTGTATAATATGTGACATAAGAAGTTTGCCAGGGTTTAAAGGGACCGAAAGGAGACACAGGGTCGATCTTTAAATTGTTAAAAGTAAGTAAAACAGCATCGATTGTGGGAAGTTGAAAATTTGGCATAAAGGGGAAAATGCAAAACAAACCCTTCTGGGCCTTAATTCTTAATACTTGGGAATTAATTCACCAAGGAAAAATCACTTTCTTTCGAAACAGAGACGTCAGCCAATAGTAGGCGAAAAAATGTCGTCAGTTTCAAGAATTGGACCCCTGGGGGCCAATTTTTGACACTGGAGAGTCAATTCTCAAGGGAGAATTATTTTCACTGTCTCTCGAAACAAGAAGCCCACCAGCAGACGACATTGCGTCACTGCGACCTAATTTTCTCTTAAGAATGTTTTCTCAGACTTCAAGAATTAAGCTCCTTTCGCAATTTTTTTCACCGCTCCATTTGAAAATTTCCTTATTTTCGGTGATCCGTAAGTCTGCTTAAGCACAAATCTTCGTTTCGTGAGAAAGTGCGCACATGCATGATTTTTCATGTCGTGTTATAATGGCAGTAACACACTGGGAAGCTCAGCCTTACATCATTCTTCTGTGTTAGTTTAGAGCTAGCCATTAAGGTAAATTGGGGAGATTTTGCGGTAGAAACGCTATTAAATCCAGTAAAGGAATTATTTTACGTCAGAACGTTACCTGGCACTTCTTGCAAGGAGAATAAGTTTCTGTTATCGTTCAGCTACAGTGATTTTACGTTGATGCACAAATAATAAATTTATTGCTCACATGGTCTAATAAAGTCCTACTAAATTTGGGGTTATTATCTTTAAAAATAAATAAGATAACGTTGTTCTATGCGAATACTCTACAGAAGGATTTCAACTTTGCCCCTAAACGTGATTCGAAAGCTAAAGAAAATTTTTCTCTTGATTCTTTCTCATGGAATTTAGGAATGCACAAGTTTGAAATAAGGTTAAAATGATACCGTAAGTGAATTTGGAGGTTTACTTTGGAATATATCTTTGACATTTGCTGATCTCAAGCAAATTTCCGCGAATATTGCTTTATCTGAGAGCAAGTTTTCTGGAGATTCCAAAAATATATAACTTGTTAGGTTTTGTTAAAGATTCTGGTCAAAATTCAGTAAAACTGTGTTAAGGTAAGAATTTTAATTTTTGTAACCCCAATTTAAAATGTTTTTTGATCAGTTACATCGTCTAACCTAAAACGAATTTCCGCGAATACTCCTTTATATAACAGCAAATTTTTTGGAGATATCAGAAATATATAACTTGTTAAGGTTTCCTAAATATTCAGGCCAGAATTTAGTAAAAAAAATTAATTTTTGCAACCCCATTTAAAAAAAATTAATGATTCAGAGTTAACCTTTGCTGATAAATATATCTTTTTTTAAATTCGAGGTAAGTAAAATTGCTTTTAATTAGATTTATAAAATTTTTTTTTTAAAAATACCGCAAAATTTGGACCCAAAAAAAAATGGTCAGGTAACATTTCGAAAATAATCAAAATTGACCAAAAAGTAACCTTTTTAGAAATCTATCCGTCTATATCACATCTGCCTTTCGGAACCTTCTGCCGCCAAGATCACAGTTGGCGTGTGTCTTCATCCTGATTGGTCGGAGGCGCGTGCCGACAGCTGCCCTCCCTTCTACTTTTATCGAGCAGCGTTCTTTTGCTACAGAATGCGTCAAGTTTTTCGTCAGTCTAAAGCTATTCGCGGAGGGGTATACATCGTTTCAGCTCTGCGGTACCCGCGGACTACGTGAAAGTGACTTTGTAGGTGGTATAAACAATAACTTGTGGTACTTCATAGTTTTTTTGCGAGAAGAACCTTTAATAGCGCTTGGTGTCATATGCTCCTTTTTAAGTTTTCTGAGACTTTTTGATAGATATTGACCTTTCAAGCGTCACATCATTCTACAGGTACTTTTGGGACTTTCCAAAGGCTTTTGACAGTGTTAGCTGTCAGTATTTTCTAACTTATTAAAGCTGACGTAGAGGACTGTGGAAAGGATATAGATTACATAGATGTGCTTCAAAGTGACTCTAAACAAGTGATTTTTGATAAATACTTAGTGACAATCAGATTTATGGGTGTGAGAAATAAAGAGGCTTGTCAGCAGTGCCAAGCGGAAAAGCAAGAGATAAAAGAGGGAAAAAGTGGTGGATTTTCGACGTTAAAGAAGATGAAGGTGCTAAAGAAGATTAAGAAGAAAATGGGGATTGGTGTGTATTATTTTCTGTTTCATAAAAAATCAGTTGCTTCAAAACTTGTTTGTATAAATACAATTATTACCAAAACTGGTAATGATATTGTAATAAGGGTAATTGCTTTAATAATTTTTATCCACCGGATATAAATCGGGTGAGTGGTCAGGCTACGACGCGACGTCCGGTAAAATTTCACTGTTGCTGCTTTTTATTTTTTAATTGGGGCAATTTTTTAACTGGCAACGCGTAATTTTATGACTAAGTATTCTTAATTTGTTTATGGGAAAACATCATATTTATAAATACTTCCAGAAATTATGTAACCTTTGCGTTGGTAACTGGTACAGTAGTTTTTTATTCATTGAATAGGGTTATTTTTAAACTTTATCAATATATTGACAAATGATTGTCATTGAAAAATATGTGCAGTAGTACTAAAAATAGCCTTAATATGAAAAGTGCACAATCGTACACAACCTTAATTACGCTTTGGAAAGTTGTTTTCTTTTATTTCCCGACTATTGATTTTCTCTAAAATAGAACAAGAACTGTTATTGGTTTTATTTTATTGTAGGTTTGGAGTCATCGTTTAAATACATCAAAAGCGGTTGCTAAGGGATATACAGGGGGTTGCCAATTCTCTTTATGATATTTTAATTCTGGGAATCGTTGAGTAGTTTTTTCGGTTTTTGAGGGGAAAACTGGGCTTACATCACATTAAGAATGCGTAAAACGCAACACGATACATAGTGGTATACTTGTACTTTTTATATCACCCCGTATAATCTACTCAAACTTCTAAAGACCGAAATGATTGGTCCACGAATCGTCCACACGCGGCAGAGAGTCTGAAGACCGTGAGAAGATACCTTTTTCACACAAAGAAACTATCTTCCTGATTATCGTCATATTTTCACTCTTTCTTCTCTCTCTCTCTCTCTGTTTCTTTTCTTTCTTCGCTCTTTCCTAAAAAAGGATGTGCGGTATCCGTACCACTTATTTCCTTCTGTAACTCTATTTTTGTAACTAGAAAGGAAGAAAGGCTATAATTAGCTTCCGGTTTCATTTTCGGTTGGACCAGCACTGTGAAGCTTTTGTCAGGTTGCCATGATACCGTTTTCATAGCCTACTTGGAATTTTACTAACCCTTTTGAGGTACAGACTCGCGTTACTAGTTGCCATGGAGACCACTGGTATATGTAAATGCTTATAAAATCTGCTGCAATATGGGTTAAAATTCATGATAGGTATGCATCGATTTCTGAGTAGTACTCAGTAGGATAAAGATGGGGAAAAATTTTAATGTAAACTTTTACTTAGGCCTCGACTTAGGAGTATTATGTATATAGCTACTGTTCGCCAATTATAAACAAATTGTTTTTGATCGATTTGCTGGCTTCTGTTCAAGTGCATAAGAATTATAGTAAAATATAATGATAGGGTGAAAAATTTAAATACTACATTTTTAGATTTTTCCCAATATTTTGATGATCACCAGGACGCTATATTTGAAAGAAATTGATTATTCATGTCTGTGAAGTTGGCCCCCCAAATGCAAAATTTATTAAATTTAATGGAGTTGCTAGTTTCCTATGAAGAGTTCTAGAGTTTTCTTTTACTTTGATTAATACATGGTTCCGTTAAAATAAAAGTAATAATAATACTTCAAAAATGGGAGGCTAACTTCACGCAGCCCCCCATTATTGCAAAAACAAAAGTTTGGCCACAGTGCTTAATAGTTCTCTAAAAGTTCTACAGTTCTTTATGATTTTCGATGTGAGAACTCTTTCCAAAAATAATTGTATTACATGTTTTGTGCTTTTTGGGAAGCAAAAAATTTAACAACAAAATGCCATTTATCATTATGCAGAACCATGGCAGCACTAACGGGAACTTATGAGTTTTGAACCAGAACTCTTATTAAAAATATTTCTCGGGCCAACTTCACACTTTTTTAACAGTCGAAGAGTTGTAAACAATACATTACTATTACAGAACTGTGGCACTATTGCAGCACTAACGGGAACTCATGAGTTCTAAACCAGTACTCTTTTTAAAGAATATTTCATGTGGGGCCAACTTCACACTTTTTTAACTGTCAAATATTTAAGTGGTAAACAACAAAGTACCATTTTAATTCTACAGAACTTAGAACTATTGCAGAATTAACGGGAACTCCTGAGTTTTAAACCAGAATTCTTGTCAAACAATATTTCAAGGGGAGTCAACTTCACACTTTTTAACAAGAGTTCTGCATTAAAACTCATGAGTTACCGTTAGTGCTGCAATACAGTTCTGTAGAATTAGAATGGTATTTTGTTTGCTTAAACTTTTGAGCAAACCTGAACAAAACGTCATTATCATTATGCAGAACTGTAGAACTCTGGCAGCACTAACGGGAACTTATGAATTTTCAGCCAGAACTGGTTTCACTCGGGGGGGGGGGGGACGTTGGATATTTTGCTTGATATTAGTTGCGGAAACGTCACCTGTTGTATTCTCGAAAGAGGTGTAAATATGCTTTTGTAGAAATAACAGATTAACGTTAGCCCTTCTCCAAAAGTCTCCACGTGGCTTTATATACCGAATCAACTATAAGAAAATCCCAAATTCGAAAGCGGCTTTGCAGTTTTAACGTTCCCCAGGCTTGTTCTAAAATAAGCTGGATTTAGGGCGTTCTACGGGGTAAAGAACTTTATATTAGACACATCTGTCTAGGACCTAAAATCCTCCCGAGATATCTTTTGCATCTGTCCTAGGACTCTCTCCCCTATTAAAAATCTAGAGGAGTTCTAGCGAAAATACTTTATATTTCATGACTTATTTGAGGATAAACACTATTAATAAATAACCAACATGAACAAATATAAGCATATAGCCGTAAAAAAAAACTTTGTGTTAAAAGTGCTATTAAAATTGCAGAACCTCTGCAGATGTGTTAAAACATTAATTTTTTATTCGTTTCGTTCATTCTAACCTCTTCGGGCTTGTAGGTTGACTTAAAGCGTTTGGGAAATCTTACTGTAAATTTGTTCTGGTATTTTGCTAAAACCAGACTAATTTGAGATTCAAAGGTTTGAATTGACAAGTGAATAAAGTTTTGTACCATAAATTTGAGTTTTTGCGTAAATTTAAAGAGAACGCGACACTTTAAGTACGTATTTTTAACAATAATCAAACTAAAGTCATTTTAGAAGATCTAAATTTAGTCACTACTTAGACCTATTTAATGAATCCCGGTTATATTTCGACTGCCCTTCGTCGAAGGTTGAAATTCGCCCGTCTTTATCATTGTCTTTACGGTACGACAAACTTGGATGGGCTATAACTCCCTAGGTCTACTTGACGGTGTATGTTATTGACATGCGTTAATATAGGGGCTAGAAATAGCCCTGTAGAACCCTATTTCTTTTTATACCCCAAGGAAAACGTCTATATTAATAATATGAAAAACTCATTTATTTTTGTAACAGGATTCTAAATGGAAATGACAGATTTATGTTACTAGAAAAATAAATAATATTTTAGAATAGATGAATCAGATATTTAGTTCAAAATACTTCTTATTCGAGTGCAAACCCAAGCAAAATCTTTTATTAGGAATGACATTTTTACGTATCTTGCAAAATTTGGTCCGTTTGTTCTCTTCTAAACCCCATTATCCAATAAAACCAAAAAAATATAAAATTTCAGAAATTTTTGGATATTTTTCGCTTTTAATTTCTTCTTTCTTTTCCGCGTGCTTTCTATTTTCTTTATTTCCCAATCCAATAATATTTGTTAGAAATAACTGCAAGTAAGTGTTGCAATATCTTATATTAGAGTCTTTGGAAACGCCCGGAAAAGAGGTGGAAATAAATTTATCCTGCTACTGTGTAAGCAGGAGTTTGATTTCGTGATCCAAATAAGTTTATTCAAGTTTGCAACAGAATATTTTTAAGAGCAGTCAGGTCCTATTGCTGCTATTGTGCCTTATTTTAGTATTTTTGGTGTTTATACATAAAAGTAAACAATTTCGTCTTTGGCTTCATTATCTTGTTATTTGGCATCTTTATCAATTTTTTGTCGTCTAGTGAGCTCTTCTTCCCAGTTTTAAAGCAGCTGATTGCAGCTGGCTTCCTTAAGTTGAGCAGCCAATACAAAATTGGTGTGTCAAATTGTGGTTTTTACTCAAATTTACTTATCTGTATGTACATATATTACTTTTATTATCAGTTTGCTGAAGCGGATCTATCAGAGTATATGCACGTGTTCCTGTGACAACAAACAGGGGGAGTTTAAATGGAATTTCCTACAATTAAGCAACGGTTACTTGTCAATTACAATGGGTCCCATTTATCTACCTACTCGCTCTACAGGGTGTTTCAAAGCTTCGCCGACAAATAAACAACGACAGCTGATTTTTTGGCCAGAAATAAGAACAAATTTCCTGTTAACGTAGGTTCGGTAACGCTTCTTTTCCGAGATACAGGTTTGGTAAAATTTGAATTGGTTTTTCTGTTTTATTCTGCGCATTTTTTTGTGCAAGGATATCCAAATAAAGGTGAACTGACCTTATAACTTTTTTATTTTTATAGATGGTAAAAATGTTAAATATGAAAGTTTTGGGGATTTTTATGGATCCTTCATATATCTTATCAGCAAAACAATTGAGCATCGAATAAAAAAAAACATAATATAAAACATCGATTTTCCCGCTTATTTTAAATTGGGGGGGGGGGGGTATGATTTTTATCATATTTTTCGATTCTAGGAGAAGTTATAGACATATTTTGTATAACATACCCTGCGTTCTTCGTAGGTAAGTCAAAGTTAATGTCAAGGTTGACAATAATACTTTAGTCACCGTGAATTTATAATTTTATTTTTATGCATAATGAGTTATTTTAATAATGAGAGATACAAAATGTTAAAATTACATTTAAAAAATATAAATATTGTTAGTGCGGCTCAAAGGCAATATGAAGAAAGTATTGAAGAAGGACAAAGAACTCCATCATTAAACACTATAATAAAAACAAATAGAAGACTAGAAGAAAGAGGAATCCTGGGCAATGGGAAAAGCAGAAGAGAAAAAAATGAAGAAAGGGACCTAGCGATTTTGTTATATTTTCAAGAGAATAAAAAAAAATCAATTCCCGATTGTGTGCGGTATGTCAGATATGGAAGAAGAGAAATGTTGACTTATGAAACAGTTGAAAAGACGTTAAAGTATTTTAAGTATAGACCATATAAAGTTATGCCAGTTCAAGAGCTTAGTGCCGATCAAAAAGAAAGGAGATATACTTTTGTCACAAATATTAACGAAAGAATGCGGCAAGATCCTAATTTATTTCATACTATCGTTTGGACAGACGAAGCAACTTTCTCAACTCCGGGAATAAATAGACGAAATGTTCATGTTTGGTCGGATGAAAATCCCTTTACCGTCGAAGATATAGCTTTTCAGGAGCGTAATTCAATCAGCATTTGGTGTGGGATATTACAAAATAAAATTCTAGTATCCTTGTTTTTTCGGGGAGCATTAACTGGCCAGAGCGCTATCTTAATTTTTTAGGAAATGAAATCGAAGATATTCTCGACAATTGCCACATAAAGAACGTCGACGTATTATATAACAACAGGACTGAGCGCCTCCCCATAATATAATTGACGTTCGCAATTTTTGAAACTATCAGTATAACGAATGGATCGGTAGATATGGAACGTTACATTTTCCTGCGAATAGCCCAGACCTCACACCTTTAGATACATTTCTTTGGGGTCATTTGAAAAATGTCGTATGCAGCATCATGACAATATTGAAGAAATTCGAAGAAAGGTGAGAAATGAAGTAAGACATCTGAACGAAAATGACGCTGAAAGTATTATAAACACACTTCAGAGGCAGAGAAGAATGTATGAAAAGTGCGAAGAATTGCGGACATGTTGAAAATTTCTGTTTATATTTATTCACCAATGTTAACATTTATCTGTTTGTGATATTGTTTATAATCACTGGTTATTGCTTTCAAATATTAATAACTAATAAAAAAAACATTTATTGTTTAATAGAATAACTCATTTTGCATAAAAATAAAATTATAAATTAGCGGTGACTAAAGTATTATAATCAACCTTGAATATAGCTTTGACTTACCTACGTAGAAAATTTAAAAAGGTAGCAGGTATTTCGTTCGCAACCTGGATTGTTAGGTTTAAAGTGTATTTATGCCAAAATAATTTTTAATTTGAAATATTTCAAAAACGATTGAAAAACCGCACAGGGTATGTTATACAAAATATGTCTAGAACTTCTCCTAAAATCCAAAAATATGATAAAAATCATACCATCCAATTTAAAATAAGCATGAAAATCGATGTTTTATACTATATTTTTTTTATTCTATGCTGAATTTTGCTGATAAGATATACGAATGATCCATAAAAATCCCCAAAACTTTCATATATAACATTTGTTTCCATCTTTTAAAATAAAAAAGTTATAAGGTCTGTTCACTTTTATTTGGATATCCCTGTACATACAACCCTTTTTGTTACCAGCTAAATTTGTCAAAAACCGGAACGGCTTGCAGTCGACACTGGATGCAACCTTTAGTGCTAGTAGCCTTTAACTCCCCTTGTAAATATTAATCTGTTTATTCGTCTAGTTTTCGAGAAATTGGAAAAATTAAGTTAGCAGCCAAATTTGTCAAAAACTGAAACGGCTTGCAAGTAAGCGACTCTGGATGCAATCTTTAGTACTATTTATGCTTAATTTACCTTGTAAATATTAATCTGCTTATATGTCTAGTTCTGTATGAAAATTTGCAGTAGAAAATCTTTTTTTGGTAATAAAACTGATGAATAAAAAAATAAATGAATGAAAATCACCAAATTTATGTAGAGAATATAAAAACAATATTTCAAGTTTATTTGGATTACCTGCATATTCCCTATTACTCGAAAAACATTAGAATCTGTTGTCTTTTTACAAAAGGATAGATAGTCGGTGTTGCCCAGATTAGAAGACACCGTCAAAAACCGAAAAAATCCACGTCGTTCACAGACCAAAAATCAAATTTATCAACATCACCTCCTTCGTGACGAACCGTCATTTTTTCCCATGCTCATGTTTACAAAAGAAGTGCATTGAGTCAGTTCATTAGCATACCAAACGCGGTTTTTTGGGTAAATATTGTTGTTAATGGGCACTACTCGACGCTACCCATTTTTATTTACATAAAATATGTTTTTTTAGGAAAGTCCTTCGACTTTTCCCACAGTTTAACGTAAAGGAATGCGATATTTTTTTATACTTAACGCTTATTCACATTTTCGTACCCAGACAAAGGAGCTTTCCCATACCAAGTAGCTGTTTTTCTCGCATATATTGATTTTTGGCGTAAATGTTTACTTACTCGTGTCAGTAAGAATACTTCTTTTAAACATGATGTACTAATTTTGTGCTGAACGTTCTTTTTTCCTAAAAATTACCTTTGTTTTGTATTGGAGATTGGGAGGGGAAGGAAACACATCTGCAGGCAATTTGTTCCATTAACTAGACATCCTGGATACTATGCTCTAGGCTTTTGCTGTAGAAAAGGGACAACTTGCATATATCTACGTCCATTATCCAGCTCTTGATATCGATCGTTGAGAATAAATTGTTACATCTTTAAATTCCCACACTTTTCATGTAAATGAAGACTTCGTTTCTTGCCAAATTCTAAAGCTAATAAAACTGTTTTTACGACGAATAACATCGTTGGAATAAAAGTGGGTGGAAAGAGTAGGATAAGGGTTGCAAAGGGTAAAGGTCAGGCCATAACACAGATCGAAAAGTAAACGGTACAAGAACGAAGGTACGGCAAAAAGCGAAACCCTGAAGCTGAGATTTATTGGTATTACAGACACAGTGCCGTGGATATTATGTCAGAAATTACTTTTATTTTATAATTTTACTCAGTCGAATTGAAGTATTATTTGACAGCACTGGGTGAACGCAATTCAAGGAAATCTTAATAAGTTATACATTTTTTGAAATACCCAGAAAATTTGTTCTAGAATAAAGCAATATTCGCGGAAATTCGGCATAGTATAGGAGGTACAGTTGACTAAATAAAAATTTCTGTTAAAATTGAATCATGAAAATTAATTATTTTACCTTAATTCAGTTTTTACGAATTTCTGAGCCAAATACTTAACGAAACCTTAACAAGTTATACATTTTTGAAATCCCCAGAAAATTTGCTCTTGGGTAAAGCAATATTCGCGGAAATTCGGCATAGTATAGGAGATACAGTTGATTAAATAAAAATTTCTGTTAAAATTGAATCATGCAAACTATTGTTTTACCTTAATTTAATTTTTACGAATTCCTTAGCCGAATAGTTGACGAAACCTTAACAAGTTATACATTTTTGGAATCCCCACAAAATATTCTATAGGATAAAGCAATATTCGCGGAAATTCGGCATTGTATAGGAGCTACAGTTGATTGAATAAAAATTTCTGTTAAAATTGAATCATGAAAATTAATTGTCTTACCTTAATTCAGTTTTTACAAATTTCTTAACTGAATCGTTAACGAAACCTTAAGAAGTTATACACATTTTCAGTATTGACAAAATATGTAATTCCTGCCTTGCTAAGAACTGCGCTCCGCCGCCTATGCGCGTCTCAGCATTAGCTTTGTTCGCGGAGACGATCCGGAACTAGTCCGTGACAAGTGCGCGTGCGCTGTGCGATTATTTGCGTTCGCGGAGCAGAAAATCACTGATTTTGACAATAAATTTGGCGTTCGCGGTGATGCGAGAACAAGTTCAGGACACATCCGTAACCAGTCAAAACGATCCGAGGATTTTCGCATGAATTAATTGTCCGCGCAAGTGCAGTGTGAAATTTGTTTGAAAATTGTCATTTAATTTTGGGCGGGCTGTATTTTGCGATAACGAACAGTTAAATTTCATATGCTGTTAGTTGTATAAAGGTAGATATAAATTTGTATATAATAATATGCTCTAGTATATTCAATTATTCTTGTATTTAAAATTACTCATAACAGAACAAATATGTCTTTATGGCAATTTTAATCATTATATAATGTTAAATTAGGTTGTTCAGTCTAAAAATTTAATTCAAAATAATAAAATATATTAAGGTTAAGTGATTCGCAGGTGTTCCGGACAAGCACATTCACCAAAAACGTTCGCGGAGATTTGTCAATTCCTGATCGGTTTCGAATCGCACATGCGCATAAATGTTTGGGATTATTTAACTTGTACAGGTTACGGACTGGTCACGGATCGTCTCCGCGAACAAAGCTATTGTTTCCTTACGTAACGACACGACTTTTAAGCCGTCTTGCTGGAAGATGCTCACCAACCGTGGGAAATAAGTGAACACCGTGTTCCTACTGCGTCACCACTCCTCGGCACAAAAGAGCGAACGGCATTCTCAAAACCGAAGAAATCTTCGAACATTTACGAGGTTACTTCGAGCAGTAGTTATAATTTTGCTTTAAATATTTTTTTTATTGTCACAGTATTTGATTTAAAAATACCTGATTTTTTTATCTCCCATTTAATAATCTTTGTTTGACATTTGATCCAGTTTTAGGGTGATTTTGACAGTAACTCAGGCTAGGATTACTTGTGAGACGGCCAATGACTTGACGAATGGTTTGCTTTAGGTCATTTGCGGATTGTTAGAATAGACTTTCTCTAAAACCAATGGTTCAGCAGTTATAAGGAAATAAACAATTAAATTGTTTATAACAATTGGTCGCGCTAAAATTTTTCAATCTTGATAACTTTGTTTCAATCTACACCTAATTCTCAATGTTCGTGATTTTTTTCAGATTTTTCTAAGCTATCCTTTTGGTGATCGGATCAGGGTGGGGACAGCAGCAATTTTTAAGCGTTTTCCCCGAAAAATGGTTAAAAGAATGCATACAATTTGTGCTCCAATAAGTTTTCATGTGACACGCTACTTAATGCCCTTTTTGGATGTATTACAAATTTAATATCCCCTTTTATAGAGGAAAATTTTGGTTTTTCGGCTTACAAACGTATTTGGATCACCTAATCTTATAAAATTCGTCTCGCGGGTCCCCCGTATTTGTTTTTATTAAACTAGATAAACTGAGTAATAAAGGTGCACGATAGAATCAATTAATTTTATTGACTAAACCCGGTGAAGAGGTGAATATTAAAAAAACGTTCGCTTGATTTTCATAGTAATTAAAAATATCTCGAGACAGATAAATCAAATGATGGATAATAAAATTTTGTGTTTAGCTTCACGATAAACAGGAATATGTTGTAAACTAGCTTTGTTGCCGGCTGTTTCGCTCGAATTTAACTATTATAATAACTAAACTTAATTAAAAACAATTTTGTTTTTTTGAAAACCTAGTACTAGCTTAAATTTATATTTTTTAGTCGATCAGTTAGGTTTTGGAAAGTTTTGTTCCTGTCATAGACCGGTCTGAGTCACTAGTGGATCTGGGCTTTTAGGTGTTTTTTTTTTCAGAAAATAGGGATGTTCTAAAAAAATTCGAAAAGAGCACACAAATTACTCCATTTTCCATTTCAGTTATTCTTCTTTTTTACACTGGCTGATCATCATTCAAGAAAAATAACAATTGCCTACCGGCTTTGCGCTCAGCTGACTGCAATTTTTTACGTCTCGATACCCTTCCTTGAGTTTTTAGTCCAAGAGTGTTGTAGGTAACATAAATACGGATGTACTAGCTTGAATTCGAAGAAATAAGCTTCTATCAACCTCTTAGTTTGTTTAGGAAAATACGATGAAATCATAAAACATTTTCATGAATCGACGAATCCTAAGATGAATATGGTAGGCCTATGGACGAATCGCTTTTCCCTTTATTATTGCCACGCCACTACTGAATGATACGCAAGCGACGCTGCTAGTAACAGCAACAATAAAAAACAGAAATAAACAACATTAAAAGCATTTTTCAACTACATAATAATTTGAAGGCCGGACTGCTCTCAATTCGCCTAGAATTTCTATTATACCAAATATAAGACTTAACTGCGAAGGATTTTCTGAGAACCAGCTCTTACCATGTAATCATCATTTTTCGCAGCGTGGGAAAAAGGCCGAACTTGGAATTTTTCTGAAATAAATTATCCAGAACGTTCGTTTCGCGTTCGACCAAATCACGCGTTAAAGATTATAATTTTAGTCAATTAATTATGACGTTATCTAAGATAGAGAAAATGTATTAGTTCCCTGGGTTTCGTACAGGTTTTAAGGCCACTCTTAAGATGACAGAGAAAAATATCTTGAGCTGAAAGAAATAGCGAGAAAATACTATAAGTATCGATACCTTTGATTAAATAAAAGCTTCTGTTAAAATTTTGTCATGAAAATTACTATTTTTTTACCTTAATTCAGTTTTTACCCATTTCTGGACACGCTTGAATGCTTTCCGACCGATTGCAAAAAATGTCGGCATTTCGCGAACTTAAAAGAAGTGACTAAACTATTTAGAGTATCTTTCGACGATGCCACAAGCCATACATTTTTTGAGTCTCCGGAAAATTGGCTATCAAATAAAACAATATTCGCGGCACATTTTCCAACATGTGTTCACAAAAGAATTTCCATTCCATCCTACTCATGCAAACGACTTAATTTAGCAGTGACCACCCCCGCAACTGTCAAATGCGGGGGTGCAATAAGGGGTCGAAACGAAACATACAAAGAGGATTAACGGATAATGCTCCTCTGGGAGCGGTTTCAAAGCGTTTTCGAAACGTGTTTGTGCATTTAGTCAGTATATAGACGGTTAGTTCTAAGGGGAAGATGTGTAGCGAAAAATTGGGGTAAGTTTGTTGAAAGGGTTGGAATTCATGACGTGTGTCTGCAGGAATTTAAGTGGAAATGTTTTTAGTTTTTTGCGAATTTTGTGAACTGAATCGTTAACGAAACCTTCGAAAACCTCAAGCCTTCTCCAAACCAAAAGGATTTTAATGGCCAAATAAAATCCATTTCTTGGACGTCATCTTCAAAGGCTTCTAGCTCCCCTTGGAAGCATTTGCAGATCCAGGTCTAAATAACATTTTAGTTCTTCTTTTTTCGACGGTACATGCAACTAATTTTTTAATTCTTCTTAATATATCGCAGGTTTTGTCCCATCACGTTTAATTTTGTTAGCTGAATTGTTAACAAAACCTTGACAAGTCATCTTACAGCAAGTTGGTTCAAACCAAAAGGATTATTTGTCAAAGAAAATCCATTTCTTGGGCGTCATCTTCAAAGGCTTCTAGCTCCCCATGGAAGCATTTGCAGTCCCAGGTCCAAATAACATTTTTTCTTCCTTTTTCGACTGATCATACGACAAATTTTTTAATTTTTCTGTTAAAATTGGGTCATTAAAATTTGTCACCTTGATTTGGTTTGGTTGATGTCGTTTGTGAAACCTTAACAAATTATATATTTTTCGAATTTCCAGAATATTTGCTATCGGATAAGACAGTATTCGCGAAAATTCGGTTTGGTATAGGAGCTACAGTTGATTAAATAAAAGCTTCTGCTACAATGGGTTCATAAAAATTGCAATTTGATTCAGCATATTTTCAGATAAAGCCACATTCGCTGATATTCGTCCTAGAGGTACCGACAGGCGACCGTTTTCTCACATTTTCGTAGGTTTCGTAGTTTCTCGATTTTAAGGAACAAGGATGCTAATAAGTCGAATAAATGTAGCTAATTTCCGCTAATTACAGCTTCCGCCAACAGAACAAAGTCGTCACGCAGACGGATAATAGGAGAGATTCTCCCACGTATGTATATGTAAGTACAAACATATAAACAGGGTTACCGTTTTCTGCTGTAATAAAACGGTATTAATTATAATTGTCCGTATTATAGATAAAAAAAATCGTACTTAACGAGTCCATGATTGGTCTTCCTACAAGCTTGCTACCGAAGGAAATGAATATGCAAATTACAAATACAGGATAATCAATATCAGAATTATATAGGGTGATTTTGAAAATACTTTGATAAACTTTGGGGTGTGCTTGCTGGCGATATTTTAAGATGAAAAATTCCAATAAATTATGTTTCTTAACACCTTCATTTAGGAAATACAGAATATCCAAAAAAAAATTGCAAATTAGTTATTTTAGAATAATATCTAAACAAAGTTAAGATTTTTTTGTGCCATTTGGTGAATAAATTAAACACTTAAATGCGCTTAATTTGAAAGTTTAGTACATCCTTGGAGTCACCTAGTGACGTCAGTACCTTGATTAACAAAAAGTTATTTGAGTACTAGAAGCACCAAGCAAAAGCCAAAGCAGTTAATTATCTATTTTATATTTATATATTAAAATATATATGAGCCGGTCAGAGGAAAAGTGGTATAACTGCATGGCGTTTTGCTTGTGCGTTATACCACTCTTCCTCTGAACGGCTCATATGTTAAATATCCACAAAATTCTGTACAAGGTGTTTTAAAATTAGTCTTTTTCAGCGCACAGACAAAAACACAACATTGAGTTTTTGCAAATAGAAACTTGCTTATTTTTTAACTGTTTCGGATTTTAAAGAAAACCTCAGGATATAATACGTATACTATATTAAAAATTAGTAACCGTAGGTAGTTTCCACTTATATTACTCAAAATTTAATTCAATATTAGACGCAACGACGCGACGCCAGTATCCGCCCTACAGGACGGATCTAAGGTATATGCACTTATGCACGTGCTTGTGGAGCGGAACCGGATATAAGGTGTAAGACTTCGCTTCCATCCCGATTCACTGGCTTGTAAAAGTCCTTCTCGCTGTTCTTAATAGGTTTTTGTTCTTTGTGAACGAGATTTTATTCATTGATGCCGACATTTCGGAGTATAAAATGACGTATAGAACTAGAGAAATGTGAGAGAAAATTCCGTTTGTGTAATATAAAGTTTATTATTAATTAACATTATTGATTGTCAAATTAGATGTGTCTTATTAGTAGTGAATTCGACCGATATGTTTATCTTTATGTTCCTAATAGGTTTGTAAGCGTATAAGGCAATACTAAGGACATGACACATTGGTGGAGACCACGTGCTTTTACCCCTGCTGTGATTAGTCATGGAGTAATAGTCAAGTGATGTGAAAGTTTGACGGGGCTATTATAAAGGATGTCCCAATTGGCAACTCAAATTAAGAACGTGGCGTACTCTTCAGCCGATTGGCTAACTACTATAACGGGGAATGTTTTCGTTTCGTCCTTGTCTTTATTATCGTGTTATTTGGCTTTGTCAATTTTGTCGCGATAACGTGATGAAAGTTTAGAAAATATTATAAACGCATTAGACGACGAGGAGATGCGACAAGGTTACTTCTAGCATAACGGGGCACCAATTCACGTAACTCTTGATAATTTAAATTTTTTGGAAGAATTTTTCGAAGACCGAATCATTAGTCGTAATATGCCAATTAGGTGGCCACCACGGTCCTGCGATCTCACGCCGTGCGACTTTTTTTTATGGCCACACATTAAAAACTCTAGTTTCAAAACCCCTTGTGACAATTTAGAAGAGCTGCGGGCTAGAATTACAAATAAATTTCAGGAGATTAATATGTAACTCCCCCCGAGTGCTCACCAATGTTTTTGATGCTGTAAAAAGAAGAATTAGAACATGTTTAGCTTAAATTTATAATTTTTAGGTTCTTTATTGTATAATAATATGTTTTGATTTTTTAATTCTGTATTATGCAGTGACAATGATAAAAATATAATTTTCTTAAAAATAAAAACTTCAGAACTTGACAGTTTAATTTTTTATTCACCTAACCTTTTACCTATGTTACCTTTCAAGAGTTCAAGATTCAAGACATGCGTGAGGACGTTTTTCTTTGACCCTACGTTACATACAGATACATTTCTCGAATATTTATCAAATCTGTAATAGCTTAATTACACTAAAACCAAAGTCTAAATTTTGCACATATAGAAGGTCTTCACATACACCAGGTGTCCTGAAAATCCGGTGCATATTAGGAGGGGTGCCAGCGCAACAGCTGGCCCTCTTTTGTCCTGGGTTAGGGTGGAAGCAAAGCACTGTACATATGATATAAGCACTGTCAGGTATAATAAAGGTGGATATACATATAGGTGAGTGAAAATATAGGTAGGGGGATCCCCAGATCCGGTGGCGGCGGCCAAGTTTCGATTATCCCTAAATTTTTTGTACTGATTCGTTACGGAAGAACTTTCAGCTCTCACGATCTTTTTGCCTTGTATGGTTTTTTGCAGTAATTCATCGTGTTTTTTTTGCGAAGTTATTTTCTAGGACTCACCTTTCATGCAAGTGTTCAAATATATAAGGGGTGTCCTAAAAATACATTAGTTTGGCAATAAAATAGCATAAACATGAATTATACCAGTTTTTAATTTAATGAAAATTTTCGCATGAGAAATTATTTGCAAAATCTTCATTTTAAATTTACGATACGAAAAATAAATCTAAATTTGCTCGAATTGTTCCAAAAATAACCATATCCATGGAAAATTTTATGAATAATTCGACTCTGACAAAATTGAGACGATAGAAAGCGTAGTCTTTTCAGACAATGCGATTTCGGACACGACAAGTTCGATATTGAGCAGCTGTAAAAAATTCTTTAGCCCAGATAACTTAACAAATTTTGGATATGTTATAGAACGATCATTTTTCTACCAAATGGCGAAAACCGCTTGAGGCAGCGATTTTTTCTTAATTTTCTATGAATTTTTTTAGAGGTCGTTATATATTGTTAATAATTATTACATATACCAAGAATATTCTCTTTAACTGAGTTACCAGGTTTATTAAAATATTCTTTCTGGGAGCAAGAATATTTTTTCTGTGTGGGGGCTAATGTTTTTCGAGCCATGTTAGGAATTATCGAGGACGAAAAAAGTATTGTAGCTCTAACAAAAATCAATTTTATTTATTAAATTTTTGTTTATGTACATTCATTTGTGTATTATAAAAATGTTTTTTTGTTACAGCGTCAAGGTCTTCCTCCCACTCACACGGTACTAACAACCTACCCCCTCTCCTTTTCCACAACGTCCACGGAGAAAACATTAGGATATCACGTGATGGGACGGTCGCCAAAAGGGCGGAGAGTTTTTGTAAAGGAATCTGTTTTAGTAGTCGCCCAGTTAAAGTTAACGAAAAGGTAGGTAGGTTTTTAGTAAGTAAACTAACAGTAATATTTAAACCTATAGAAAAACAAATTTGGCGTGAATGTAAAAAAAACAGTGATATATTGTTTGTTTTAGGTTTGCATCAAATTTCTCGAAATTTCCAACAATTGGAGCGGAGTGATTCGTTTTGGTTTTACATCGAACGATCCAACAGGGTTAAGATACGGATTGCCAAAGTACGCGTGCCCCGATTTAACCAACAAACCTGGGTATTGGGCCAAAGCCCTCCCTGAACGATTTTGTAGCCAGAGTACGGTCCTGTTCTACTATGTTACTTCGACAGGGGATGTGCATTTTGGTAAGTTCGCAAACGATGATTTTTTCTTTGATTGTTTTTATAAAGAGGTTTGTGAGTTTGAGAAATTATTTTTAAAATTTATTTCTAGGTATTAACGGTGAAGAAAAGGGTATATTTTTTGGGGGAGTCGAAACCAGGGGCCCGGTGTGGGCCCTCCTAGATGTCTACGGCAATTCTACGGCGGTAGAGTTTGTTGATGTCAGGCATCAGCTGAACAATTCTCGGTAAGTCAAGATTTGAGGTGACAAATTAACTAAACCCTAGTTTTGGGCTTGGCAATTACATCACTAAAATTTTTTCTTTTTCTTACAGTTCAAACGGCACTCTCACCCCCACCCCATGCGAAGCTCCCGCCCCCGCGTCCCACCCTCGCACTCCCGACCCCATAGACCGGATAACGTACCCCATGCAGCAGCTGCACATTCAGCAAGTGGCGGTGAACCAAGCTCAGATTCAGAGCAACGTTTCGCAGAGTCAGGATCTGAGTTTGCCGCTTCTGAGATACCAGCCCCACAACATCAACTATCAGACGATGCCGCTTCATAGGACCAGGGGGCGGAACGTGCGGTTTTGTGGTGAGTGTTTTCAGAGAAGCTACCCGCGGTTTCGTTCGCGTATATGTAAAGTTATTTGACGACGTGTTTATTTCTAGGTGGTAACAGAAGTGTAGCAATGAGGACGGACACGGAGTTCTGTCAAGGTTACGTGTTCACTGCAAGGCCCCTCCAGATAGCCGAGAGGCTCGTGGTTCAAGTCATCGCGAGTGACCAGATGTTCCAAGGCTGTCTTGGCTTAGGTAAGCACGCCAGCTTGTTTGTGTCATGCTAACACAATGTCGCTTCGAGTCCGGTTCTAATAAATGTTTCTTTCAGGTCTTACCTCTTGCGATCCCTCGAATATTACCAGCGGCGACTTACCGGACGACTCGAACTTCCTCTTGGACCGCCCGGAGTACTGGGTGCTGTCACGTGACTTCGCGAGGAACCTCAACAAAGGCGACGAGGTCAGTTACTGCGTAGCGCCAAACGGGGAAGTACAGATTTCGAAGAATGGAGGCTCGCCATTGGTTGTAATGCACGTGGATCAGACTCTTAGGTTATGGGCATTTTTTGACATATACGGTTCTACGAAGAGAATACGCGTCCTAAGCGGTCTTCCCACAAATTTAGTCACTAGTCCTTTAAGAAATTCATCAAGCCAAAGTATTGTAGATAGACGACATTTAGCCACTAGTGATTCAATCAATAGTCTTAATTTGCAAAACGAAATTAGGCAAGGGAGTAACAGTTCAAGGTGAGTATGTTGGAAAACGGAAAATTTTTGAGATTTTTCGGAAGGTTTGGCAACATTGTCATAATTTGTTTTGTTACAGGCAAAGTTTAGTGGTAAGAGACGGCGATCTAGTATCTGTACAAGCTAGACAAGGTCAGCAACAACAAAATGGAAGGCTGTGTTTCCCCCAAGCTGATATACAGGTACGGTTGTAAAATTTATTTTTTTCTTTATTTTTTATTTCATTATTTTTTAGTCTTTACTCTTTGTTTTTTAATATTGATTCCTTTTTATCTTTCAGGTTCAGCCATCTGCGAACGGTGGCGCTGTCTTATCGGTCATTCTCCCCCCAGCCTCGCAAATTAATCACCATGGCTACGGCACCCCCTCCCCGTTATCCCCTGTTAACCCAGTCATGGCTCCGGTACCAACGACGTCCAGCGTAGTACCGAGCGGAACCATGATGAGCGGATGTAGTGCCCAGTATATTGAGGTACGTATCCGATATTACGACTGCAATTGTACTGTTAAATTGAGTACTTTTTTGGTCACAATTTAGTACAACACTTACCATTACCTAACCCTACTTCTTTTTGTTACAGCCAATCAGCGTGTCGGATTCCAGCGCTTACTCCACCCCTCTGAGCTGGGCGGAGCAAAACAACGCAGGCGCGACTCACACTCTCACCGCCGGCGCCGAGTGCACCATATGCTACGAGAATTCTATAGACGCAGTGCTGTACATGTGCGGGCATATGTGCATGTGCTACGACTGTGCTCTGCAACAGTGGCGGGGAAAGGGGGGCGGACACTGTCCCCTGTGTCGGGCTGTCATAAGGGATGTTATAAGAACATACAAGTCGTAAGAAAATTATTGATCTTAGTTTCTTTTTAAACATTGAATGAGGATATCGCAATTGACTTTTGACAGTTAATATATTAACCGTCAAAAAATGGTCAGTTGGTGCCCTTCAACATTTTCTTTTAGTCAAGACGGTTGAGTTCGTTAAAATCCATTTTAGAACTTTTTAAATAAAAAATTTCTATCCGGCCGGTTTTTTCAAATTAATATTTTTGTTGGGCGAAAATAGACATCCTATATAAACGACTGCCTCTAAGATTAAAAGAAAATTATCAGAACTAAAAAGTTACTATTAAAAGTGCTTCCAGGAATTGTAGAGATCTGTAGAAAGACTGAAAATAGTATTGTTCTATTCTGCCTAAGAGGGAGTTTATTATTTTTAGGATTTTTTTTCATTTTACAAAACTTTTTATAACCATTTTTATAGCTAAAAAATTTACACTTTTCCTTTATCCTTATTTTTTATTTTTTGATAGTTTTTTTCATGTGATTCAAAATGCCAGATTGTGCAAAATTTTCTAATTCTTTAGGAAATACGTCCCTAAATTTCAGTGCTTCTACTTAAAAAATCCCTAAAAATCAGGAAATAGCACGACCTGGCAACGTCGCGTATCAGGGACGAAAAATACCCCTCGCGTTTTTACTATCCTAATAATATTCTTTTCTGCTCCTAATACGCGGCGTTGCCAGTTTGTGCAGAAATAACCAATTGTTTAGGAAATATTGTGCTTTTTTAGAAACTCCAGTGCTTTTAATTAAAAAAATTCGAAAAATAAAAAAAACTACACCATCTGGCGATCTGATATGGAATGAAAAAAGCGCTCCTCGTGTTTGTACTATCCTAATAATATATCAGAATTCAGAAATCTCAAATTTTAAGTCGACGTTGCCAGATTGTGCAAAATTTCCTTCTTTTTTAGGAAATATCCCCTGGGTGCCCCTAACTAAGAAATCTCTAAAAAATGCACCATCTGGCAACGTCGCGGTTTAGGAACGAAAAATCGCTTCTCGTGTTTATACCTACTATCCTAACAATACATAAAAAATTTTTAATTTTGTGTCGACGTTGCCAGATTGTGCAAAATTTCCTACTTTTCTAGGAAATATCCCCTGGAATTTCAGTGTTCCTAATTAAAAAAAAAACACCATCTAGCAACGTCGCATATTAATACTATTCTAATAATATATAAAACAAAATATCAATTTTGCGTCGACGTTGCCAGATTGTGCAATATTTTCTGATTTTTTTCCAATTTTAGTTTTTTTTTTAAATACGATTAAAAATAGTCATTGTAATAAACTTCACTCTTAAGGTAAGTTTTCCCTTTTTTACTATTTTTTATACAGCGTTTTGTACAGGCATAATAAGACAAAATATATTTTTGACAAGTGAATTATTTTACAAAGACAGTCATCATCGGAGAATCGTTTCTTACAAAGGATATTTTGTCTAAGGAACCCAAATTCTACCTTTTCTATCTTCCAGTTAACTTAACCGTACGACAACTAACTGATATTCAACGTGCTGCTTGAATACTGATTACGTTTTTTGACATTAATATAAATTAAATTTTTACAAAATATTTGAAAAAGCTGTAGGTATTTTTTTGGCGAGGGAAGACGAGGCATTTTCATGCTTACCGCGTTCCTGGTTAACTGGAAGATAAATCCGAATATAAATTAAGTAGAAGTTTAACCAAAGAATGTAAAGTCAATACTTGGCAAAATTTTCAGCTACGTATTGCTAGTCACTTTCCTTTTTAGTCAGACCTGCCTATGAGAGCAGTTTAATCATTTTAGGTTAGGTTTTTTAATTTATTTTCTCTCTATCTTTAGTTCGCGATCTAGTTTTTTTAATAGTTATTATATTTCTATTATTTGTATATATAGTTTCAGTAAGCTACAATGTATATAATAGTTGTAATGAATCAAGTACAGAAGAGATATATTTCAGTAGGTAGAATAAATAATGTAAAATATATCTTTGTCCGAATTTTAGAATCTCTTACGCTTCGCCGGAAAGTTTTCAAGAAATAAATACTTTTTACTAGTTAATTCTTCAAAAAACTTGAAAGAAAATAGGCCGAGCGGCAACTACGAGCTATATTCTCAAGAAACATCATTATGTCACCATATCAAAAAAAAACATAAAGAAAAATATACATTAGGGTAATAAAAAAATAGTTGGTTTACCATCTTTGGCGATAATCATTAAAATTAGGAAAACAAGCGATAGCTGACAACATCGCTCTTTTCATCTCTCTCATTTATATTTCATCTTTCCGACTATTTCACTCCCACAACCTTCATTCCACCACCGTTGCCACATTTCGTTTTTTATTTTGGTTTGTTATGTCTTTGTGCTCCATGAAATGACAATTTTTGAAGTAGTGTGTGTGGGGGGCTACTCCCTCGCCTTTTTACCATCCTAATAATATTCTTTTCTGCTCCTAATACGCCACGTTGCCAGTTTGTGCAAAATTTACTAATTTTTGGGAAATATTGTGCTCAAAATATTGTTTTTTAAAGAACTTCAGTGCGCTTAATTAAAAAATTCCGAAAAATAAGAAAACTACACCATCTGGCAACTGGTATTAGGAACGAAAAAAGCTCTCATGTTTATGTTTATACTATCCTAATAATAGCTCTGTTCGCAGACGAATCACGAGCCATTGAAATTACTGGAAACCAGTTGGCGAACTGTCATGTTACCAAATATCTGAAACTTGATTGGCGCTGATCGGTTTGTGATTGCTCTCCGAACAGAGCTAATATATCAAAAATATCAAATTTTAAATTTTGTGTCGCCGTTGTCAGATTGTACAAAATTTCCTACTTTTTTAGGAAATATACCTTGGGTGCTCCTAATTAAAAGATTTCCAAAAAATTGCACCATCTGGCAACGTCGTGGATTAGGAACGAAACATCGCTTCTCTTATTTGTACCCTACTATCCTAACAATATATCAAAAATTTTAAATTTTATGTCGACGTTGCCAGATTGTGCAAGCTTTCCTACTTTTCTAGGAGATATCCCCTGGAACTTCAGTGCTCCTAATTAAAAAATCCCTAAAAATAAAAAACTATACAATCTAGCAACGTCGCGTATTAAGGACTCTCCGCGTGTTTATACTATCCTAATAATATATCGGAAATATCAGATGTTTAATTTTGCGTCGACGTTGCAAGATTATGCAAAATTTCCTATTTTTCCCCAATTTTAATTTACTTTTTTGAATTAATTGAATTAATTTTTAAATTAATTTAATGAAGTATTTAAATATTGCAAGAATTGTAATAAGCCCGGGCAAGGGGGGAGGTTTACCTAATGCCTGTTTTTTTTTAAAGAAATATATTTTTTTTCGGGTACTGGATGACGTACGCAGTTGCCGCTTAGCCTAAAACTCGATTAAAAGTCCCCTGTTTGTTGAATATTTTTCGGTCACGTGGTATTCTTCCAAGAAACCTTTGATGTAAAGACAAACACCTCTGTTGGTTTTTTTTTGGAATCTTTTTTTATCGAATCTTATTTTTCACACTAGTCAGATTTCGAATATTATTTCTAGTATTTATTACCATGATACAGGGCCAGTTTTTTATGGATGTACTGTACATTTCAGTTTGTTCTTAAAATCTATGTTAGTTTGTCCATATTTGTCTAAAAGCGCACCAACCATGTGATGTTTTTCGAATATAGTAGCTCAAGCCCTATGCTTTTGAGAAAAAAACGTTAATTTGGTTAAGGGGGTGCTTTTTCCATTTTTTAGGAATTCTAGCGTTTTATTTTCGTTTTAAAAAAAATATAAATCTTTCAAGTCTCACAAAACATGTCTTCGACACTTGTAAATATTCCTGGTAATATCCGTTAAAATGTTAACATTGGCAACGCTGAATTTAGCTAAAATTCGGGCGTTGCCAAATGTCCATTATTTTCTTAGCCCCCTTAACTACGTTATCAAATAATATGACTAAAAAGAGCATACAATAACGCAAATTACCCATTATTGTACTAGTGAAAATGTAAAAAAGACCACCCTATTGATGTTAATGTTAAAATTGCATTATTATTAACTGTTTATACATATTATTTTTTGTACATAAGATAGTTTGTCTAGTCATTAAGGATATGTACTGAGTTAGTGGAAAAAATGTTATTATTATCAATATTATTATTGTATGAATCATAAAATAATATAAAATGTTATCATAATGAGCAGAGTTTTTTTTAGGTAGGTCGTGGAGTACCTATAGAGTGTGTACAAAGTCCGTTAGAAATTTAATGGGAAATCGTACGATATTCAGGCTTATCGTACGTGCTTCAATGACATCGTTCGTACGATATTCAGGGCCATCGTACGATATTCAGGGCTATCATACGATATTCAGGGCTATCGTACGATATTCAGGGATATCATACGATGTCCAGGGCTGTCGTATGCGGTTTCTAAGGCGTAATAATTGATAAAAATAACAAGACAGGAGTTAGTATATTCTACATACTATATTTAAATTTATACTTATCAAGGTTGAGTGCTTATATACGCCAAATCCACATCATTAAGTTCTTTGTTTTCCCGTATAAAATCCTGAATAAGTAATTTTTCCATTTTCTCCTTTCTTTGTTGAAGCAATAGCTTCCCCAAATGGTGGACTTCCACCCTCATGGTGAGGAAATGTGAATTCAGCCCTATGCCATTGACGGCGTTACATTCTATTGGTTGATTTGGGTTAAACTGCATAACCTCGTCATTTCTGAAAATAATAAAGTACAGAGGGTCACATGCAAGTGAGAATTTCGCGCCGTGGGTTCCCTATCTACTCACATGATGCGGGTATACTGGTTAAACGCGGTTTTTCCAGGATTATTGTTTAAATGGTCTGACATCTTGCAAAAAAAATTACAAAAATTAGTTTGACAAGTAATTTTAGTTGCCAGTGTAGCTATGGAGACATAGAGAACGTCATCAAGGTGATGAGGAGATAAGGGGAGGGGGGCTGCTACTCTGCAACCCTCCCTCCATTGGGCGCAACAGTAGAGGAACTTTTTGACCTTAGTAGGCTTGCCTACAATCTAATAAAGTAAGTAAAAAAAAAGTAAGACCTTGTATACATAAAAGTCAAATATTATCAGGGTTGAGTATTGATAATCCCAAACCGACTTCGTTCAGTTCCTTTGCCTCATGCAAGTAGTCTTGGACGAGCAGTCTCGCCATTTTGACTCTCCTTTTTTAGAGAAACGATGGTCGAAGGTGGTGAAGCCCATAACCCATGTTAGAAAAGTTAGAATTCAGTCCAACGTGAAATGGGTTGGCCGCTATTACTTGGTTTGGGTTAAATAGTATAGTATGATTGTTTCTAAAAAAAAAATGGTGTGTTAAATGTTATATAAATTACAATAAAAAAAATTCTGGGGCCTAGTGAAGATGGGGCAAGAAAGCGACGCTAATCTTCAACGTTGAAAAGGGTACGGGGATGCGCTTATATACCTATATTTTGCTGTTACTTTCCGATGTAAAATAGCTTCAAATATATTGGTTAACGTATTTAAACAGTATTGGTAGGAATCCTTAGGAATAGACTGAAGACTTACATGATAAACTCCAAATGCTGAAGCGGTGATTTGTCATCGTCTAGCTCTTCTGAAGAAACAGACATCATTCTAGGAACGACTTTTGATTGACTGCCAATCAGATGTCAGTTATAATAAGAATGGTGGAATAATAATAGTCAAGAGCCCATGAAAATTGCTTACGATACACCTGGGCTGTGAAGAGCTACTGTTTAAATTATTTTGTAATAATAACTTTTGTATAAACTCTTGTGTTTTATTTTTTCTCTCCCCTGCGTTGTAAATATGAAGGAACTCCTCGAATTTCTGTGCTTCTAATTAAACAATCCCTAATAGTAAGAAAATTTTAAACCATTTGCCAACGTCGCTATATGGAGCCGAAAATACCTCCTCGCGCTTCTGTGATCCGATGGAAAATGCAAAATTTGAAATTTTTAATATTTTATTAGAATAACAGAAACGCTAGTACACATTTCCTGCTTCTGATATGTCTCTTTGCCAGGTTGTGCAAAATTTTGCTCGAATCTCTGTACTCCTAATAGCAATATCCTTAAAAATTATGAAATTTTGTACAATTTAGCAACGTCCCTCACCAGGAGCATAAAATACCTCCTCGCGATCCTGCTCTCCTAATAAAATATGAAGACAACTTTTGAATTTTTCATCAGGATCATAAAACCGCGATAAGGTATATAAGGAAATTTTCTGTTTTTTGGGGGAAAGCCTTTTCGAATCCAAATGATCCTAATAAAAGCGCCCTTAAAAGTAAGGAAATTTTGCCCAATCCGGCAACGTCGCATATCAGGAGCAGAAAATACCTCCTCGCGTTCCTGCTCTGCTAATAAAATATCAAGTATCTAACTTTCGAATTTTTCATCATAAAATAAAATAATTCTTGAAGCACAAAACGGAACGATAGACTCAACTATATGTTCCTGATGAAAAATTCACAAGTTAGAATCGTTGATATTTTATTAGGAGAGCAGGAACGCGAGGAGGTATTTTCTGCTCCTGGTAAGGGACGTTACCAGATTGTACAAAGTTTTTAGGGAAAAGCTGTCTCTCTGTGCTCCTAATAGAAATGTCCTTAAAACTTAGGAATGATTGCCATGTATTCTTGCAACAACACGTAGCCGTCTCTATTGGGATCTACCACGTCTAAGAACAAAAAAAATTACTAAATCCACCAAATATGTTCTGATTTCTCATAAAGAACATTTTGTTGGCATAAAAAGGAAGCTTTCACGGCTTGAGTCAGAGTAGACGTGACAGGGTGGGAACAGGTACAATCGACAGGGTTAGGACAGGAAGAAGTGATGGGATGGGGACAGGTTGAAGTAACAGGGTGTGGACACGTAGTGCCAGGGTGCGGACACGAAGTGTCAGGGTGTGGACACGAAGCGACAGGGTGGGGACACGAAGTGGCAGGGTGGGGACACGAAATGACGGTGGGGACACGAAGTGACACGGTGGGACCATGACAGCGTGTGGACAAAAAATATATAAGAAATCAGTTCTTTGGATTAGAGTGTCAAAGCCGAATTACTTCTAACTGAAGATGCATCGTGCAACCCAAGGCGAAATCCAACCCAACTCAATCCGGCAACGTCGCTTATCAGGAGCAGAAAATACCTCCTCGCACTTCTGGTCTCCTAATAAAAATACATACAATTTGAAATTTTGCATTTTATTTCATGTTTAAGTAAAATAATATTCTGCTTAACAGGAGCAGAAAAATACCTCCTCGCACTTCTGCTCTCCTAATAAAAACACCAAAAATTTTGAAATTTTGCGTTTTATTTTGTGTCTTAATTAATATTTCTGCGTACCTGGAGCAGAAAAATACCTCCTCGCACTTCTGCTCTCCTAATAAAAATACCAAAAATTTGAAATTTTGCGTTTTATTTTGTGTCTTAATTAAAATTTCTGCGTACCAGGAGCAGAAAAATACCACCTCGCACTTCTGCTCTCCTAATAAAAATACCGAAAATTTGAAATTTTGCATTTTATTTCATGTTTAAATAAAATAATATTCTGCTTAACAGGAGCAGAAAAATACCTCCTCGCACTTCTGCTCTCCTAATAAAAACACCAAAAATTTTGAAATTTTGCGTTTTATTTTGTGTCTTAATTAATATTTCTGCGTACCAGGAGCAGAAAAATACCTCCTCGCACTTCTGCTCTCCTAATAAAAATACCGAAAATTTGAAATTTTGCATTTTATTTCATGTCTAAAGTAAATAATATTCTGCTTAACAGGAGCAGAAAAATACCTCCTCGCACTTCTGCTCTCCTAATAAAAACACCAAAAATTTTGAAATTTTGCGTTTTATTTTGTGTCTTAATTAATATTTCTGCGTACCAGGAGCAGAAAAATACCACCTCGCACTTCTGCTCTCCTAATAAAAATACCGAAAATTTGAAATTTTGCATTTTATTTCATGTTTAAATAAAATAATATTCTGCTTAACAGGAGCAGAAAAATACCTCCTCGCACTTCTGCTCTCCTAATAAAAACACCAAAAATTTTGAAATTTTGCGTTTTATTTTGTGTCTTAATTAATATTTCTGCGTACCAGGAGCAGAAAAATACCACCTCGCACTTCTGCTCTCCTAATAAAAATACCGAAAATTTGAAATTTTGCATTTTATTTCATGTTTAAATAAAATAATATTCTGCTTAACAGGAGCAGAAAAATACCTCCTCGCACTTCTGCTCTCCTAATAAAAACACCAAAAATTTTGAAATTTTGCGTTTTATTTTGTGTCTTAATTAATATTTCTGCGTACCAGGAGCAGAAAAATACCTCCTCGCACTTCTGCTCTCCTAATAAAAATTCCGAAAATTTGAAATTTTGCATTTTATTTCATGTCTAAAGTAAATAATATTCTGCTTAACAGGAGCAGAAAAATACCTCCTCGCACTTCTGCTCTCCTAATAAAAACACCAAAAATTTTGAAATTTTGCGTTTTATTTTGTGTCTTAATTAATATTTCTGCGTACCAGGAGCAGAAAAATACCTCCTCGCACTTCTGCTCTCCTAATAAAAACACCAAAAATTTTGAAATTTTGCGTTTTATTTTGTGTCTTAATTAATATTTCTGCGTACCAGGAGCAGAAAAATACCTCCTCGCACTTCTGCTCTCCTAATAAAAATACCAAAAATTTGAAATTTTGCATTTTATTTCATGTTTATGTAAATAATATTCTGCGAAACAGGAGCAGAAAAATACCTCCTCGCGTTCCTGCTCTCCTAATAAAATATCAAATATTCTAACTTTCGAATTTTTCGTCATAAAATAAAATAATTCTTGAAGTTGAAAGCGGAACGATAGACTCAGCTATATGATCTTGATGAAAAATTCAAAAGTTAGAAACTTGATATTTTATTAGGAGAGCAGGAACGCGAGGAGGTATTTTCTGCTCCTGGTAAGGGACGTTACCAGATTGTAAAAAATTTCCTGGTTTTTAGGGAAAGGCCTTCTCGAATCTCTGTGCTCCTAATAGAAATGTCCTTAAAAATTATTAAGTTTTACCCAATTTGTCAACGTCTCTTATCAGGAGCAGAAAATACCTCCTCGGGTTCCTGCTCTCCAAATAAAATATCAAGTATTCTAACTTTCGAATCTTTCGTCATAAAATAAAATAATTCTTGAAGCTGAAAGCGGAACGATACAACTCATCTATATATTTGAATTTTCTTTCAATCAACAGCGGTATACCCAGAGTTGATTTTATAAAAAAAGTTGATGTAGTCAGGATGGCCGAGCGGTCTAAGGCGCTGCGTTCAGGTCGCAGTCCACTCTGTGGGCGTGGGTTCGAATCCCACTTCTGACAAAGAATTTTTTTAAAATAAAATTTTCGGCAATTTGGATTTTAGGTTTTTAGTATTAGAAATTTGAGAGGGCTTTCTAGTTTTTAGGATATGGCGCTCAAAAACCGGACCTTAATTTAGCTTCTGAATCATAGATGGCGCCACTATTAGGTATGTGCTTAAATTCCGGAAGTATAGATGGCGTCACCAACAGGTATATTTGGTTGCCTAATAAACAAGTAACACCCGCCAAATTTAAACAAAAGGTAAATCAAACTAAACAATTTCATAAAGCAAAAGCCATTTATTTCAATACAAATAAGACAAAGTAATGCCTAAATAATATAAAAAAGAACACAATCAATATAAATCTTTGTAACTTATTGTCTAATCCACCTCTAACTAAAAAGCTGTCCAATAGTGTCAAAAAATGGAAGAAATCGGGCGATATCAACTGGTTTTTAGTAATTTAACAATACTGGGCTGTTACCATAATTTTAGATCCAATCAAAGAGGAAAGTATCTTAGAAACCGAGCTGAAATCACCCTTTTAATAGCTGCGCAAATATATCAAAATTCAAAAGCCAAATGCCAAGCAAAAGTCCGAGTTATTAAAAGTTCAAAATAAGAAATGTTCCGATGCTTAACCTAGAGTTTATAATTATTATTACTGTATAAGACACCAATGAATGTTGTTTAAAGCTTAAAGCTATCAGTAGTTAGAGTTAGTAATAAGTAGAATATAAATCTATTTTTAAATATTTGCTTAGTTTATTACTATTATTATTAATTTTGGAACAGTGTGCGCGTAAATTCTATGTAGTCCAACGCTCCCGCAATGGGGCGCTCTGTCTTCGGCTCCAGGTAAGGTTTCATCCGAGCCACGCAATAGTCTGCCATTTCTTTCGTCAAATTCTGGAAAAAAACTTGATTAGCAACTTGTGAAAATATTATATTTTTATTAGGAACAGCAATTCGAGGTTTTCCCTACAAATTATGAAATTTTACACAATATGGCAACACTGGTGACGCTTGACGTTGCCAAACTGCAAAATTTCCTGGTTTTTAAGGAAAAACTCCAAAAACACATGACAAACCAAAATTTATATACTTACGGCATATAGTTCTTCTTTGGTGACGTAAGGACGGTCCCCTGCCGTAATAGCCCTAAATGCCTTCTCGATTTCTTCCGAACTCTGTACGTTTTCAGTTTCTTTACTAATCATGAAGGCCATGTATTCTTGCAACGACACGTAGCCGTCTCTATTCGGATCTACCACGTCTAAAAACAAAAAAAAAAATACTAAATCCACCAAATTTGTTCCGATTTCTCATAAAGAACATTTTGTTGGCTTAGAAAGGAAGCTTTCACGGCTTGAGTCAGGGAACAGGTCAATCGACAGGGAGGGACATAGGACAGGCAGAAGTGATGGGATGGTGACAGGGTGTGGACACGAAGTGACAGTGGGTGGACACGAAGTGACAGGGTGGGGAGGCGAAGTGACAGGATGGGGACCCGAAATGGCAGGGTGGGGACTGACAGGGTGGGAACATGAAGACAGCGTGTGGACAAAAAATACATAAGGAATCAGTTCTTAGGATTAGTGTCAAAGCCGAATTACTTCTAACTGAAACTGAAGATGCATTGTGCAACCCAAGGCGAAACATCGGGAGGTTGTTCCACTGTGACACGGTCTAATACATAGGACTATGATTTTCTAAGCGTTCTGTCCCCACCCTGTCACTTGCTCACAAGCCGGTATTCGGTGTAGAGACACAAAAAAGGCCGCTTTTTCAACAAACAGAAATACTTACTCAAAATAGCGTCGAATTCAGGATCGGGCTGGCCCTCTTCCACCATGGGCAAATCGTAACCCAGGGCACGCAGACAGCTCTTGAACTCCTGGTGATTGAGTTTTCCAGATTTTTCCTTGTCAAAGTGCTTGAACATCATCGAGAACTCTTTCAGGGCGTCTTCACTAACTCCTAAAAATAAAAATACAAATATAGGTACTGTGTCCCTACCCTGAACGCACAAATACGAAGTCAGCGACGTCATAGTCGGTATCTTACCCGATTGGTTACGAGCTTGGATCTGTTGTTCCAAATTGTGCTGCATTCTCATTCCTAATTGATCGAGCTGGTCCCATTGTTGAGCTAAGCCCACTGTTGAGTGTTCCGTGTACCGGTTGTCCAAAATCAGATGTTCTTCCAAAATCGCACCTGCAAATAGAACAGCACTGTTAAGCATTCTAAAAGCATTGGAATGACCGTGGACGCATTTTTAACTTTCTTTGGTGCAGAAAAGAACCTTTTCCAACAAGTAGGCTCACTTTATCGATTTTACCGCATCTACGCTCTTTTATCCCCACCCTGTCGGTTGTCCCAACACTGTCGCTTAATTGTCCCCACCCTGTTACCGAGTGATTTACGACCAGGGACAAAAACCGCTGGCTTTGACAGCAATCCCAAATGAGCGAGCCAACTTGTTCGAGTTGTCTTACTGCAAATTTCGGAAAAATAAGATAGATATTCGTACCCAGGTCTTCAATCTTCTTCAAGTCGGAGCGTCTCGCTCTGACTTCGGCTGCCTTGCGTTTAGTGGCTTCGAGTTGTTGTTCTAGAGATCCTGAGCCCTCCATCATTGAGGTTCTGTAAATAATAAGAGAATATAACACATGAAAAGTATTTTTACAAAAGATAAACATTTTAAAACGTTCACGGAAAAAAATACATAAGGAATGTTAGTTGGCAATTATTATTGACACGTAAAAATAAAACAACACATGGTTATTTAGCGCTGTGGACGGGTTAGCAATTAAAACACCACACTATATTTACCCGCTCCAACCCAAAATCTGGTAACTGAAAAATAATAAAACTTCTTCAGATGTGTGTTAAATTTCCTGAGCCACTAAACAAACAAAATAGAGTGTGGACGAGTGTCCCTACTCTGTTAGTATGACTATGCATAAGGGTGTGAACAGGTGTTCCAACCCTGTATGTATAGGTATAATGACAGGGTGGGGACAGATGTAACCACCCTGCTCGAAGTGTAATTCACGATCAGAAATAGTAGGTTTGAAAGACCCATAACCTTTGACAGCACGCACGTATTGGTATATGGACAGGGTGGGGACAGATGTCCACACCCTGTTCGAAGTGTAATCTATGACCAGGAACAGCGAATTCGAAAAACCGACCCACCCATTTTCCATCATAACAAATCGATTCTTTACTCACCGAGTCTCGGTCAACCATTGATGGAAAGCGTTGGCGTGCTTGGCGAATTCCTTCCTGAGCTTGTCGTTCTCCTCCTGTCTTTGCGCTTCCTTGTCTAGCTCGGCGTCCCTTTCGGCGATGATCTTCTGAAGATTGCGCCACGTCTCCTCCAAAGCCTCCATGTTGAACCAGGTGTAAGGGTTGGGGCCGACGTTGAACGATTTAATCTGGCGATCTAGGGCCGCTAGTGCGTCGAAGTCTGCCTGGGCGCTTGAGAGAGAGGCCTAAAAGAAAAAACGTATCTGTCACGCTCCCTGTCATGCTAATAGAAAAACATTTGTATTTCTTACCTGAAACTGAGCATGAGCGTCCCTCAAAGCTCTGATCTCCTCGATGGAGTTGCACCTGACGGGGTCCGTTAAATCCTCTTCGGCGTTCTCGAACCACGAGTTGAAAGCAGAAGCTCTCTTGGCGAACATCAGGAACAACTCCTCGATCTGCTTGAATTGTTCTTGCATGCTCAGCAGGCGCTGTTTCCTGGCGTCGGAGTCGTTCAGCAGGCGCTGCCATCTAAAGGAAAAGAAGTTAAATAAATAAGGTATTGTTTCGGTACTTAGTAGTTTTATGTTATCGTCTCTCACCTAGCGATCACGTCAGCGTGCCGTTGCACGATTGTCGCGGTTTGGTCGTGATTGGCAGCGACCAATTGGTCTTTTAGCGCCGTGATGTTTTGAATACCTTCGTGCTCGAAGGCAGTTAAACCTAAAAAAGGAGTTTGAAAAAATATTGCATCTTCGTGAATTTCACCCTTTTCCATTTTTATTAAAAAGAGAAAGCAAAAACAAAGTAATGGCGCCGTTAAAGAATGAATTGGGAAGTATATAGGGACTTACCAGCATCAAAGGTTTCTTGTTTGGTAAGCAAAGTCTGAACTGAAGACAAATCACGGCCGAACTCTTCACTTTTAACGTGAGTTTCCTGAAAAAACAAAGGCAAATACACCTTTTCACTTACTCTAAAGCAATTCGGTAAGCTCCTAACTAAAGTAAGTTCAATCAAGTATTTCCCTTGTTTCTCTGTCCACATGTCCCCATTCTGACGACACCTGGGGACACTCGTCCCCACCCTGTCGCACATTCAGGTTTAATACTGCAGCTCTCAGGGTAGGGACACCTGACAGGGTGATGACGTATGTCTTCACACTGTCACTTGCTCACAATCTGTTAATTATCGACCAGGGACAAAAAAAGTCGTTTTTTAAGCAACATTTGACCGAACTCACCCGTTTTTCCATATAAGAAAAAACTTTTACCTTATCGGCGATCCAGCTCTCGACTACGTCAGCCTTCCACATGAACTGCAAATAGGCCGAGTTGTCCACGAGTTTGGCCTTCCTCCGGCCGGCCAGCGCCGCCAAATGGTCGAGCTTCGTCTGCAACTGTTGGCAACGCTGGTTGATACTGTCTGCGTGGTGATTTCCGGCGGCGGCGAGTTGAGCGCCTTCTTCGGAGATATTTTTGCAACGACCCCTGTAGATGTGTTTAATTAAAAATAGAGTCGGGAAGATCCAGGTGAATAAGTATAGTTCAATAATAAGAAGGAAATGTTATATAAACCTGGATCCATAAATGCCTCCAAAGAAACCTCAAAGCCCTTGAAGATGACGTCCAAGAAAGGGATTTTATTTGATAAATAAAGCTCCCTTTCGAGTAGCGCAAAGGAAATAAAGATTATGTCTATTTCTTGGACATCATCTTCAAAGGCATCTAGGTTCCCTAGGAGTTATTTGTGAATTCTGAGTTATATAACATTTTTAAATATTAAAAAAAATAAATATAGCAAATAAACAAAGATAAATTATCACCTGTGAGCTTGGAAGTCCGTCTCGAAGGCATCGTGTTTCTTCAACAATCCTTGGACGGCTGCCATGGAGTCTCCGTAGTCCTCGACGCTCAACAGCTGCTGCTTCTCGCTAATCCATGCCTCTTCCTCTTCAACCTGATCGAAAGGAAAAAAAATGTGAGGAACGGACCTAGAAACTCGAAATCTTGCACAAGACTAAGGCTAAACCCGACCTCGCTCACCTTAGTAAGGAACTGCTGATATGTCAAGCTCTCGTCCAACTTCTGTCCTCTGGTGGCGGCGAACTGTTTCAACTCCGACCACGCCTGATTCAAAGCCTTCAGCCTCTGCTCGATTTCGGGCACGCCCAAGTTGGACACGTCCATCAGCTTTTCGCCGGCTTCCTGGACGGCCTGGATGGCCGGTTCGTGGGACGCGAGTTCCGCCTCGAGACGTTTGTGTTTCTTCTTTAAGTTCTGGACACCTGGAGGCACATAATTATGTAGATTACATATACAGGGTGTTAATAAATGTAAAAAAATGGATGGATAAAAAAATGCCTACCAGTCAAATCTCGTCCATAATCGTCGCTTCCAACCAGGAGTTTCTTCTCCTTGATCCAAGACTCCTCGTCGGCGATGTCCCTGAAGAACTGGTGCAGAGTATTGGCTTCGTTGAGCCGCGCCTGGCGATGGGCCGCCAAGTTCTTGATTCGTTCGTAGCGTTCGTTGATCGACTGTCGTTTTTCTTGGATCGAAGCGGTGTCAAATTGGCCCGATTCAATCAGGGAATCGGCCTGATCGTTCATATCTGCAATTTTAATAATTTATTTCGGTGGAGTGTTCAGATTATCGTCCAGATTTGGGTACATTCGATTTACAACCAAGTCTTCTTGTAGTCGTCTAGGTGAAGGTTAGCAGAAAAATTTATATTCTATGTGACTTGTGCTCTTAACGAACTTAATTATATCGATACCTACCGTGTTTTGCCGCGATAAATCTTTCGATTATTTAAAAAGAAATCGAACTTCCTTTACTATTCCCTTCTTAAAGAATGTCTAATGTTTTTTTTCGGGCAACAGTTTACGAAAATAAAAAAAATCCATTAGAGGCTGAAAGTCTGTTCCTAGTTAATAATGTCAGTACCGTGTCACCATATTAAAACTATAAAATGCGGGGTAACGAGTGTAATGTGTATATATCGAAGTCAAAAAATGTCACTTCCGTGGCCGTCGGTGCGGTGGTCGTCAGTGCAGTGGCCGTCAGTTTCGTGTCACATTAATCAATTGCACTGCCCAATAACCGATAATCCATCTCACCTTTAATTCTATCTTCGTGATGTTGGATGTCCGCCTCGACCAGCTGGTGTTTCTTCATCAGATTCTGCACCGACGCCAAATCCTTACCGGCGTCTTCGCTCGTCAACAAGCTCTCGACCTCGCCCAGCCAGAAGTCCAAGTCCTTCACGGCGGCGATGTAGGTCCTCTGCTTGTTGGCTTCTTTGAGTTTCATCGATTTTTCGGTGGTTTTTTGCGTGAGGAATTCCCACTGATCGGCAATCGATTCGAGCCTAAAAAATGAGAAAAACATTTGAAACAGGAACATAATTTCCAATGCGGAATCTAATAAAAATTGAAAAATATACAGGGTGTGCCATATAAAAGTTTTTAAAATGATTACCTTCTCTTGACGGCTTCTTCGGAGCCGGCGCACTGTTTCTTGTCAATCAGGTTGCCACCGTTGGCGAGAACACTCTGTATGCGGTCCGCGTTTGCTGCCAATTCGGCCTCGAAGGCCTGGTGCTTCTGGTGCTTGGACTGGATGTTGGCTGGATCCTAGTATGGAAGAAATATTATGTTAAGCAATTACGCTATATACCGGTTGTTCTTAAACCCCTTGGAGGTAAATAATTCACGATGGGCTAGCTGGGCTGATTTTGGGTAAAAACGTTTATATGAAAGTATGTCCTAAAATGCTTAGTTTACTAGATACAGGGTGATAAAGTTCGAGACAAAACGAAAAAATTTGAAAAAAAAAAATAAAATTCTAACACCCTGTATCTCGAAAACGGAGCACTTTAGGACACACGCTTGCATAAACTTTTTTACCTAAATCAGGCCAGAAATCACCTCTTGAAACATTTACCCGAGGTTTAAGAATACCCTATATAATATACAAGAAGTCAGCGTATTTAAAGAACCTAAAAATTCGAAACTTTTTTTGCCAACCTTGTAGCTTTCCTCGGTTGCCAGTTGCAACTTCTCGGCGATCCAGTTCTCGATTTCGTCGGCGTCACGCGAGAATTGTTGCAAAGTCTGACTTTCGCCCAACTTGGAACGTTTGTCGATCAGCGCCTCTTTGAGGTGGCGCCACCTGTCCAACACCTGCTTACGCTTGTCATCGATGGGTTTCGAAGCGTAATGTTCCCTAAAAATAATAATAAACTTCAAGAAACATCCAAAACAAATAGGTAAAAAAATTACTTTACTACATAGATATAAACATTGACAGGGTGGGGACACGTGTCCCCACCCTGTCCACTAGTACAGGGTGAAGACAACTCTCCCCACCCTGTCCCCAAGTACATGGTGAAGACAACTGTTCCCACTCTGCACGAGTATGCGTACAGACGGCCGGGCGAAAATTGTCCCCACCTTGTACGAATAGGCAGGGTGGGGACAAATGTCCCCACCCTGCAAGCATAGACATGCGAGCAAGATGGGGACAGTGTGTCCTTTATAAGTAAACCAATTTTTTTTTAAACGATCTTACCTTGCTATAAGTTGGTCTGCTAAAGTTTGCAGGGTAGCGATCTTCTCCTCGTGGGCGTTGATGGCCTTGTCGAAGTCTTCGTGCTTCTTGATCAACGCTTCGACGTTGTCGCCGTTGGAGTCGACTTCGTCGGACGCTAAGAATGCTTCTCGGTCGCTCATCCAGTTCTCAGCTTGCTCACAGTCTCTGCAACGCAATAAATTGATAATTTTTTTTTTATTATTGTCCGCGCTGTATTTTAAAAATTAATGACTTGTGGGGGCCCCGTTGCCGTAGAAAATTGTTATAAGGAACTGCAAGAAACTTGGACAAACCTGACCAGACCCAAAGCAGGGGAATATCAGCAGGTTTGCCCAGTCTGTGTATTTTTGAGAAAAATACTTCTAAAAAGTTATTTCTCAAAAATCCGCCTCAAATCCGTTAAAAATCGTACCTATAGAACAAATTCAACTCCAAATTCTGATCTAGCTGCAGTCTCCTGTTGATCCAGGCCCTTTCCAGATCGGCCCTGGCTTGATTGAGCTGCTCCAGCTTTTCCTGAATCTCGGGGGAAGCGTAGTGGTTGGAGGTCAACAGCTGCTGACCGAACTGCTCGAGAGCGTGGAACGTCCCCACCCTGGCGTCGATTTCCGTACGGTGTTCCTAGTATTCGGGAGAAAAATGACGATTTAGAAAAGAAGACGAAAGAATTATAATTATTTGCACACACATCTAAAAATGTTTTTTTTTTTATTCTCTGTGTAATAAAAAAGTTTTATTTTTTATTTGAGCACTGGCTATCAAACCGTCTATCTTCCTGTCAACATCTCAAAAATGCTGGTGCCCAGGGCGTTTCTTAAGTAGACACTACTTAGAAATCGCCTTGTATAATAACAAACTTTTTTATTACACCGAATGCTATACAGGGTTTTCCTAAATCTCAGGTAATCACATGGTGACCTACAGTGTGTAACAAAAGTATAGAAAGCTCGAGATATCTTGCAAACCGTACCTAAGTGTATAAAAGTTCATAAAAATCGGTTGAACGGTTTGCAAGATATTTAGAGGTTTCCATATTTTTGTTACACACTGTATGTGATTCTTGGCCCAATTTTAGGTAAAAAAAAGTTTATATAAACGACGTTATAAAATGCTTAGTTTGTACGATATAAGGCGATAACATAAAACTTCATTATATCTTTAAAACGAAGAATTTTTTTATTTATATAAACTTTTAACCTAAAATCAGCCTATGCATCACTCTCTATAATAATGAGTAGGGATTCGGGAACACTCTGTATAAAATGACAAGATATACACAATGAAGCTTTTGTGAGTGTTAGTCTTATTCTGTGTGCTGACCAAAACCACATTTCAGTGCTCCTTAGTCGGTGGACAAAGGTTTTTAAAAACACAAACATCAGTTGTTTTAATGGTGACGATACATGAGAGGTGGTACTAAAAATCCTTGCTAAGGTGACAGACTGAGCCAGTGGGTTCCAATATACTGACTGCTATTGGAATAATATATACAAAAAGAGAAGTAATCAGGTTGCATTCCTATTGTTTGTCGTAGCAAATAACAGACCAACAACAGGGTTACAAAAACGAAAATAGTAGGAATGGTAGTTGATTATTCCTCCTAAGACTCGACGTCACCCGGGCATTCGCCATTTTAAAAAACAATTCGTTGTTCCAGCTTTTAAGAGAACAATGCCAATCCTTCAAAAGAAATTGCCACTTTACACTTTAACTTATTTATTTCTAAAAAAATTAAACCGTCTGTGAAATATGGCGAATGCGCCTAGGTCGTTTGACTCTCCAATAGAATTTTTCATGGCAGGATGACACCTATAGACTAAGAGACAGCGATGTCAAAGCTTGTAAAGTTTTGTCGTCGCCGGGTCTTGGTCTATTATAACAAAGATTTTTGTGGGTTTTTAGTACGGGTTACACACTGGACGACACCTGTCAAATTTACGTATTCTACCTGTGGATATCCATAGCGTGCGTCTATTTCCGCCTTGTAGTTCTATCCCGCGCAAAAAAACACAAAACACAAAATCAGACACAAAATGCAAAAACACACAAGAAATTACTGCTAATTCTATTAAAAAATATACAGAGTGTTTGAAAAAATACGATATTTGTCAATTTGAAATTTTTTTTGTACCCTGTATATCTGGTCAAAAAATGACGTTACACATTATAATGAAAAATAGATAAAACAAAACATTTGTCTAATTAAGTTTTACTAAAGAAAAATCCTGCCGCGGTTGCCAACAATCTCAAAAAATCATCAATCTCAACGATGCAACACTGTAAACGCCCTTACCTGATGTCTTTCGATGAGCGCCTCGGCTCCGGTGACGTCATTGGCCAGCTCGTCCGAGCTGACCAATCCGAGCATAGAGTTGATCCAGGCGAGGAGATCACGATGGTCATTGAGGAACCTGAGAGAGAAAAAAATTCCAAGTTCCAAACAAGAATTCTGAGACAAGAATTAATATTTTTCCAATATAATAAGCAATTTCTTGTTTATCCAAATAACCACGCCAAAAATTAAATCCGGCAACGTTGTATAACTTGGCATTTACCGATTTAATTAAAATGAACGAGCAAGAAAGAGAATATAACGATCTTAATCAGTTCGACAAAGACGCGAGATTGAATATTTCGGGCACGTGCAAACTGGTCTAGATTTTTTAAATGAAGAGGGTAGCTAAGCTTAGGTCAACTTGGATTAGATTTTAGTGTTTTAAATAATACACGGTTATTAACTGTCAATACTTTGGTAATTTAAAGTTTGACAAATGGGGGTAATTCCAGAGACGGCTTCTAACCTAGTTGGAAATAAAATTAGGAGTCGATTTGAAAATAAAATACAAATATTTATTTACCCACATTGTGTTATTTGAAAGTGCGAGATACGAAAATATCATACAGGGTGTCTGAAAAGTCTTAGCATGGGCAAATATCTTTACTATTAATAAAGATAGCGACACCAAATTTTAGTTGTACCTTATTGGTTGATAAATCTACGTTTTTATGTAATTTTACTTTTTCAACCCCCTTGGGGGGTTACGCTAGGGAGTTGAGGTCGAAAATTTTGAATGCAAACCTATGCCGTGTGGCCTCTTCGTTTAAAAATCTTCAAAAAAGAAACATTGTTTTAGTATTTTAGTATTTGTTTATTATTGTAATTCATTTTTAAATGGCAAGCCTATAAAAATTATAACTCGTAAATCGTATAATCGGTCGGGGCAAAAGTCGACCATTAGTCGACCTCTTGTGCCATACAGCACAAGTCGGCGCTGCTATTTGTTGTTGTGTGGGGCACTTTTTTCTAACTTTTCTCCAACTTTACTTCTTCATTTGTCGTTGTTATATGTTTTGTTTTTTGACATCTGCGCAGTAGACCAAAATGCGTACCACGCGCAAACCGAGCGTGCTAGACATGCGTACGCAAGTTCAGGAGATGTACTTGGGTGTCTACATTCGAACCTATTCACTTGTAAGAATATATCCCCAATAGTTAAGGTACCACTACGTAGTTAACTGTATAACTTTTTCCCAAGGTTTTTTCGACTTTATTTTTCGTTTTTTGCCATGTGCGCAGTAGACCAAAATACGTACCACGCGCAAACCGAGCGTGCTAGACATGCGCACGGAATTTCAGGAGATGGACTTTGGTGTCTACATTTGAACCCATTCACTTTTAAGAATCTATCTCCAGTAGTTAAGGTACCACTGCGTATTTAACTTTATAACGTTTTTCCCAAGTTTTTTCGATTTTATTTTTCTTTTTTTGCTATCTGCGCGGTGGCAAATAACGAAAAATACAGTCGAAAAAAACTTGGGGAAAAAGTTTTACCATTGATCAAAATGCGTACCACGCGCAAACCAAGAGGGCTAGACATTCGCACGAAATTTCAGGGGATGTACTTTGTTGTCTAAATTCGCAGTGGTACCTTAACTACTGGAGATATATTCTGAAAAATGAATGGGTTCAAATGTAGACACCAAAGTCCAACTCCTGAAATTCCGTGCGCATGTCTAGCACGCTCGGTTTGCGCGTGGTACGCATTTTGGTCTACTGCGCAGATGTCAAAAAACAAAACATATAAAAACGACAAATGAAGAAGTTGGAAAAAAGTTAGAAAAAAGTGCCCTACTAAACAAAAAATAGCAGCGCCGACTTGTACTGTTTGGCACAAGTGGCCGACTAATGGTCGACTTACGAGTTATAATTTTTATAGGCTTGCCATTTAAAAATGAATTACAATAATAAATAAATACTAAAATACTAAAACAATGTTTCTTTTTTGAAGACTTTTAAACGAAGAGGCCACACGGCATAGGTTTGCATTCAAAATTTTCGACCTCAACTCCCTAGCGTAACCCCCCAAGGGGGTTGAAAAAGTGAAATTACATAAAAACGTAGATTTATCAACCAATAAGGTACAACTAAAATTTGGTGTTGCTATCTTTATTAATAGTAAAGATATTTGCCCATGCTAAGATTTTCAGACACCCTGTATGATATTTTCGTATCTCGCACTTTCAAATAACACAATGTGGGTAAATAAAGATTTGTATTTTATTTTCAAATCGAATCCTAATTTTATTTCCAACTAGGTTAGAAGCCGTCTCTGGAATTACCCCCATTTGTTAAACTCTAAGTAATAATCTTATTTTACTCAAAAATCTGCCCAAAATGGCAAATTTGAATAACGTCAACTCTAGCGATTGGAGTACTTGACTACTGTCCGTCTTCGCCGTGTTGCCAAGTAGCCTTGAAATCCGCAAAAATCATATAAACTTACCTTTGCAAGTCGTAAGAGTCGAGGAGCTTCTCCTTTCTAGAATTGGCCTTGGCCGTAAGCTGGGTCCACAATTCCGTGATTTCGCGTTGTTTCTGGAGAGTTTGTTCAGCCTGTTCTGGATGGGACTGCTTTAGACGGGTGGCGGTATCGTCTAGTTGTTTAATCTAAAAATAAAATGAACCAAATTACGTCGGTTTGTTTGCTATCGTCGGCTACAATTTTTATCTAAATGAAACCTTACAACGTATTGAGTAATCTCACCTTATCGCCAAGGGCAGCCAAATCCCTTTCCAATCCTTCGTGTTTCCTCTGCAAAGCTTGCACGCTTCTCAAGTCTTTTCCCAGATCGTCGTTGTTAAGGGCTTCATCTTTCTCTTGGATCCAGTCCTTGGTTTCGTCGACGTCACGATGGAACCTGGAATAATTTATAAGTCCTTTTAAAATGCCAGTTCCTTGGTCATGCCAATTTTAATTATGGGGGCAAGTTTTCGAGAAATAAAAATATTTATTTCCATCGCGGCCGAAAATCTGTTCTTGGCTGGTAGTCAGTACCGTGTCACCATGTACAAACCGTAAAATGTGGGGCTAATATGAAAGACGTATCAAGTATTCAGGTTAATACACATTGCATATCGTTTAAAATCTCTCCATTTTTTGCACAAAAACTCCCCATAACCCGTCAGTTCCGTGTTCGTTTATATTCATTTATGTTGTCATAGAAGACAACTTTTTGTAGTGTGTTGATTTTTACTATGCCCACTTAAGACAAAAACGGTCAGTCCCGTGGCCGTCAGTTTCGTGTCAAATTGCAGTCACAAACTGACAACTTATACACGATTTATAAATAAAGTCAATAAATTAGCAGCTATATTTGACTGGTTATCATAGGTAACTAAAGTTTTATGGCACAAAAATACTTTTTTTCATTTTTTACGTTAAATTATTGTTACTGGAATAATTAATTTAACAAATAAATAAAAATTTAAATATTTTATTAACGGATTAGGTAGCCATTTTACATTTACATTTACAATAGATGCCAGATAATTATATATAATTATTAAAATTAAAATTCAGTCACAAATGCTCAATTTACCTCTGCACTTCGTGAGCGGAGCCCAACTGGCTGGCCCTCTCCGACGTGAGCTGTTGCAAGCTGGTCCACTTGGTGTTCAAGTCGTCCATCTGGGTCCTGATCTTAAGGGCGGCCTCGGTTTGCCCCAGCGAGACCAACTGCATGGCGATTTCGTTCATTTCCGCCAGGCGCACTTCGTTAGCCTTAAGATCCGTCTGGAAGTCGTCGAACTTCTTCTGAAGGACTTCCACCTGTTTAACGACGTGTTGGATTAGAATACTCATTTTACTTGCGAAAAAAAAACGGGTTTTGTCAGTCCCGTGAACTACTTACTTGTTCCAAATCTTCGCCTACATCTGCCACCTGAGCGTGCATCTCTTTATCCTTGATCCAGCCTGCCAGTTCGGCGGCTTCTCTGACCAATACGTACGCTTTAACGGTCTCGCTAAGTTTGTCTTGACGTTCGCGAGCGAGTGCCAGTAACCTAGAAAATAAAACGGTCCGTCACAGAGAAGGCTATGAAATAAACAACCCTCTGGATGTGCTGCGCAAGAGAGACAAATCTGTCTCTCTCTCTGGCGTAGCACATCCTGAAGATTTACAAAACGAAATTAAAAAAAAAGTACTGCGACATTTGACCGATCGCTTACCTGTCATACTGGGTGTTGATCTGTTGCTGCCGTGCGGAAATGGAGCTGTTCTCGATCAGATTTTGCTGGGAGGCCGTTAAACCGGCGTCGACTTTTTTGACGTACGCCGCCGGGACGAATCCTTGACGGTCGTGAATTTCCACTTTCCACCAATCCTGATTAAGAGAAAGATACGTATTAGTAGTTATTATAACTCACCTCGCCGTCCAACCCTCAGATCTTTTTTGCGACTCGCGAGAATATCTATACTTAAGAAGTTATTTGGTAGCAAATTAAGACAGAATACGGCGCGGTGCGATTCGTATCAATTACTATACCAATCGGCTTGTTACCTTGTTGTTGGAGTTGAGCAAATGCAAGAGATCTCCCTTTTTCATCGACACCTCTCTGGCGGACTTTTCCGTGTAATCGTACAGAGCTTGCACGGTTTCTCTGCCGGTGACGTCGACAACGGGGGGTTCTTGTTGCTGAAAAGTAAAAATATTTACAAAAAATTCGTATACTCTTCAAAACAGCTGTTTTTTTAAGGTTATGGGAAACTCACTCTGCAGTTTCGAGCCTGCTCTTTGAGCCCTTCGATGGTGTTCCCGAAAGCGATCAGATCGCTCATCAGCGCTTCGTGTTTCTTGAGCAACGCCTCGGAAGAGTCCTCGTCTTTTCCTAAAAACACAAAGAAAAATACGGGGTGTAACCTTTTGACCAACCTAAGCTATTTTTTTTTAAATGTTACCATAATCGGTGTTGGCAACAATCGGTTCTTTCTCCTTCATCCAGGATTCGGCTTCGTTGGCGTCCGCGTAGTATTGGTGCGCCTGGAGGGAGTCCTCCAGGTCCTGCTTGCGTTGATTGGCCCTGTCCTTCAACAGCTCCCAATGATCGTTCAACGCTGTAACTCTGAAAAAAAACCAGAAATTATAGCAGTGAAAAAAGATTTGATCAAACGACAATGAAATTCAGCGTTTGGATCAAAAGACTGAATGAAATTCAGCGTTTTGATCAAAGCACTTTGATCAAAAGACTGAATGAAATTCAGTGTTTTCATCAAAACACTTTGATGAAAAGACTGTATGAAATTCAGTGTTTTGATTAAAACACTGAGTAAAATTCAGTGTCTCGATGAAAAAACTATGATTTTTCTAAACGATCCAAGCCGTTCTACGTCACAACTTACCTGTTTCGGATCTCGTCGCTAGCAAAATGCTCATCTTCAGTCATCTGCCTGCCAGCCTCCACGACGGCGGTGATCCTCGCGTCGTGGTTATTGATCTCCGCCAGCACGGCCTGGTGCTTCTTGATCAAGTTCTGCACCCCGATGAGGTCGCGACCTCTGTTCGTAGACGCTGCCACGGGTTCCTTTTCGCGGATCCACGATTCCTCGTCCTCGATGTCGCGGAATAGTTGCTGGACCTGTAAAAGAGTACACTCTATTACCTTTCCATGCAGGCGTTTATTAGTGGAGTTAGACGGACATCCGGCAGACCTGATTTGACCTTAAGTGATTTAACAAAAGTTTTTTGGCGATTGAATTCCTCCTCAAGGAATGCCCATTATTGATTATTGGAAGCAGTTTTGAAACATTAAAAATATCCCATCGCGGCCGCAAGTCTGTTCTTAGTTAATAATATCAGTACCGTGTCGCCATGTGAAAGCTGTAAAATGTGAGGATATTGCACTTTATTATTATGTCGAATTAAGATAAAAAATATCAGTTCCGTGGCCTCAGTCCCGTGACCGTCAGTTGCGTGACCGCCAGTTCCGCGACGAATTGCAATCGCAAGGCTGACGTTTTGTTTTTTACCTGTAGCGAATCCAGAAGTCTTTGTTTCCTTATGGCCATGGGCGTCTGCAGGGCCGCGTATCTGTCCGTAAGCACCTTCTGCTTGTGTGCGATATTATCAGCGTCGAAATGTCCTCTTTCCACGAACTGATTGGCTGCCGATGTGATGGCTTCGATTCTGTCTTGATGGGAAGCCACATCAGATTCTGGAAAAAATATTTACATATAGGTATAACTGTATCGTATACTAAAATATCAAAAGTATTTGAGTACCAATATCTGATTAGCTGAGGACAAGAAAAACATAATTTTTGAAAATAATCTTTAGTCAAACTCTAACAAGTTATAGATTTTTGGAATCTCCAGAAAATTTGCCATCAGATAAAGCAATATTCGCGGGAATTCGCTTTAGGTTAGAATATATAGTTGAATAAATACAAACTTTTTAAAGCGAGGATCATAAAAACTTAAATTCTATCAGAAAAACTCTTCTTACCTAACAGAGCATGCTTCTTCTGCAAATTCTGCACGCTGGTCAAGTCCTTTCCATAGTCCTCGGACATCAACTGCCCCTCAATTTCGCTCAACCACAATTCGATATCCTCAATGGTCCTGTTGAACTGCTGCTGCTGGCTGGCCTCCTGCAGCTTGGAGTTTTTCTTGTCCGTGGCCTGGACTAGCGTTTCCCAGAGCTGGACGATCTCTTCCATGCGCGACTGGATCCTGGGGGCGGCGTAATGCTTGGCTTCAATCAACTCTTGTCCAGTGGAAGTAATTTCTTCCATCCGGGTTTTGTTGGCATTCAATTCCTGCTCGAAATTCTGATGTTTCTGCACTTTTCCGCCCAAATTCGTCGGGTCTAAATAGCTCTCATCCAGGGCGAACTTCAGCTTCTCATTAATCCACCCTTTGGTCTCGTCGCAATCCCTCTCGAACTGTTGAAGCCTGTAGGCGTCATCCAACAACTCTCTGCGTCGACTAGACTTTTCTTTAAGGGCTTGTCTGCGTTGCAGAAGCATGGCTCGGCGCTGAGCCACGTCGTCAGCAGCATAATGCTCTCCGTCAATCAGTTTCGTAGCGAACTCGTCGAGAGCTTTGATTTTTTCTTCCTGGGCCGCCAGGCTCTTTTCGAAATCTTCGTGCTTTTTAATTAGGGCCTCAACAGAGTCCAGAGAGTCCCCTAGGTCTTCGTTGGCCAGGAAAGCTTCTTGTTTAGCCATCCAAGTATCAGCCTAGAAGAAAAAATGGAGCTAGAGTTTAAGGCGGGATCCTACCGACTGCGCCAAGTAATACTTTTGTTTGATAGGAAGATTAAGTGGATTATACATATAAATAATTGTTCTTACCTGTTCAGTATCGCGATAGAAAAGCTGCAAATCCATACACTGCTCGTACAAGATTCTCCTTTCGTCCCACAGGGCGTTTAGCGACCTTTTGTCTGACTCTAACATAGACAGTTTTTCCTTCACTTCGTCGCTGGCGTAGTGCCCTTTGTCCAAAAGGTCCTTGCCAGCAGCTGTAGTGGCCGCGAAGCTGTCTTCTCTAGCGTCAATCTCGCCCCGGTGTTCTTGGTGGCGCTCGATCAGAGCCTCAGCACCCGCCACGTCTTTGGCGAGTTCGTCGGCGGAAATGATGGCTTTCATGTCGTTTATCCAGGAGACGAGGTCCCTGAAGTCAGCGAGGAAGCGATGGAGGGCGTAGGACTCTTCCAGGCGTTCGCGGCGTTCTTTTGCTTTGGCCGTAAGGCTTTCCCAGTAATTCTCGATTTCGGAGCGTTTAGCCTGGATTTGGTCGCCGTGATCTCCATGGATAGCACCCAATCTATAATGTTACAACACCAAACTTTGAGTAAACCATGTTTTAATACTAATTTCAAACAAAATTGAAAATTTCAATGTGGCCACTTTATTATCAATATACAAACAGCGACATACAGATTAAAACGGACTAATATTGCTTGAACCAAGAATGACTCCTTTACGGACGCGCGCAGTGCCACAGGAACGCATGCGCAGTTAAAAGGTTACAGGACGGGTCTTAATATTTGTGTATGGTGGTAGGTATATCAGTTCACATAGAACACATATTTAGGAAAGATTTAGTAAATTTTTAGTTTAATACGCCGATGTCCATGTAGAAATACTTATGGTAATAGGTCGAAAACTTAAAAAATATTTTTCATAAAGATATGGATGTTACCCGCGTAAATTAAAACTGTGAAAGCCAGCTGTGTGGATCCGGCAATCGCAAAGCGAAATAAAGATTGCTAGCAGATTTCCATCAGCGAAAAGGCCGACATACCGCCAAGAACCCTTTTACAGTCTAGATTCAACACAGTAAATATTATGTTTACGTGGAAATACGGCGACACGGTTTTTTCGTGACGCCAAAACATGCCTTCGATACACCCTTTACTAATTCCAGAATGATACTAAAAACGACACGAGACACGAGCACCAGCCACGCCAACACGCTATAGCATTTAGCGCAGTGTTGCCAACCGACAGGAAATAAAAGCCGTGGCAAAGGAAGAGATTTTTTATTCACGGTTTAAATTTAAACACGTATTTTTGTTCCACTCAGCGGCAGTTAAAATACCCTTGTCATTTTTAGCATATTGATGAAACTGTTGACAGCTTTCCTTAAAATTAAAATATATTAACAATTCTGAATGAACAAATCCCTCCATTTTTTAAAATGCTTCTAATTTTTTTACCTTCATATTTAGCCTTTGTCGTTCATAAATGGCCAAGTATGCGTTTGGAGTTTTTAAACGAAAAAGTCGTGTTTCTATATGCGCGGCAGTACAGTAAGCTCGTGGCCGTACCTACCTTCGGTTTGAAAAGCCGTAAAAACACGGCAATTGCCGTGTCGTGGCAACACTGCTTTAGGGAGACGCGCTGACGCTACCTGCAGTGTTGCCAGAAGTCATTAAAAAAAAACTTGAGAGTGCTTGCGACTTGCGACTTAACCGCCGAAATTCGTGATAAATCGCGAGCCTGTAATGATTGCACCGGAAGTAAAAATAATAGAATTCAATAATCTTATTCTACTATCATTTATTTTAATAAAACTGAAAAAAATTTTACGATATCAAAATATTAGTAAACAAATTTACAAACTTAAACAAATATCTATCACTTTGTGCTATAAAAAACGAAATATATTTTTTTATAAATAAAAGTGTAAAACTAACACAAAACAAAGAAAAAGAAAGAAGTTATTCATCTGGAGTTTCCATCTTATTTTTATCTGAATAAAATATGTGACCACAACCTAACCTTTTAATCGTATTATTTGTGATACAAAAATCGTAGCAATTTTTGTCTCTTGACAAACTTTTGGTATATAAAATGCCTTCTATTGTTTTCACTTTAGGTTTGTTGCGTAGGTAGTTGAGTTTTTATTAAACAAATGTGAAAAAATGTTCTCTCTACTGCTGCTTTCGAGTGTGGTAAGCAAAAAATCTGAAAAACAAATCTAACGACCCGCAAATTTTAGAGAGTCATCCGAGATTTTTACTAATGAATTTTTTCCCAAAACAACAAGGTATCGTTATCAAAACTGTTTAGTGGGATCTTGACATTCGCCATTCGTTATTCAGATTTTGGATTTCATTTGGATTATATTGGAACTATTTGAACTACGTATATTGAGAAAGTGCAATGTGAAAATAGAAACAGAGTTTCAAACCTCAATTGCAATCAAATTGCAATTTGCAAAGATCAATGTCGTGAGATTCGCTGATTGATATTTCTATAAAGGTAAAAATCGTGAGATTTGGTACTTGATTCATGGGATCGGGAGAAATAACCGAAATCTGACAACACTGGCCCACGCAAGCAGCCCGTACGAAGCTAACCGAAGCAGACCGAGGACGGACTTCGGCTGCTGCTCCGTTCCTGAATCTAGATTTGTTCGTTGCATAGATAAAGCTGTGTTTATTTGAATTTACTGGCGGACGAACCCGTCTCGTGGTTAAGAATACTATCCTTTTTTAACTACGTTATCTAAACAAGGAGAGCGCGCTGACCGACTGGAATCGGTTTGTCGTTGATGAATTCGGGAACAAGGCTATTCGTATACTGCGCATGCGTTCCTGTGGCAGAGATTTCGCCCATAGTGGAGTTAAATAGTTCTGCGGAACCTATGTATTTTATGAAATATCAGCACTAATCAGCAGTCCAAGTATGTATGTCGCTGTATACAAACCTATCTGCTTCTTTTCCCAGAGTCGAAACCTTATCTTCCAGCGCTGCCAAATCTCTCTCTACACCTTCGTGTTTGCGTTGTAAAGCTTGCACGCTTGCCAAGTCTCTGCCGTAGTCGTCAGATGACAGGACGACGTCTTTTTCGGAAATCCAAGCGACCTGCGCACAAATTTGTATTTATTTAACACAAAAATAAATCAGTTAAAAAATAATTAATTTTTTCACCTAAATTCAGTTTTAATTAGTTTCTGGACATAACCTTTAATCAAACCCTAATAAGTTATACGCAATATTCGCGGATCAGATGACGACTTTCTCAGAAATTTCACATTATATAAAAAATATTTTTTTAAAACAATTCTCACCGTTTCGTCGGCATCTCTATTAAATCTCTGAATCTCATGAGCGCCATAGAGCTTGTCTTGACGCATGAGCGTCATCTGCTTCAGGCGTTGCCAAGCGTTATTGAGCTCTTCCTTCCTATTGCCGATCTGGTCCCGCTCAGGGTGGCCATCTTGGAGCAGCTTGTCGGCCAGCTCATTGACTTCCGTCACGCGGTATTCCTGCGAAAAATGTACAGAATTAACATAAATCGCTAGCGGACGGATGCACGGATCTAAACGAAATTTTGCACACGGATAATACGTACTTGAGAAGCCATATCCTTTTGGAACTCGTCAAATTTGCGTTGTAAAACTTCGACGTGTTCGAGGTCGTGTCCAAACTCTTCGGTGGATAGAAATGCGCTCTTCTCGGTGATCCAGAACATTACTTCGTCGCAGTGCCTTCAAAAATGAGCAAACGTGAAAGATGTACCGAAAATTTAAACAAACTCCCATTTTAAGTAAAAAAGTTCATATAATAATTATTGTATGTCCTAAAGGGGCTTACCTAATGAATTGGACCAATACCAGAGCTTGTTGCAACTTCATTCCTTTCTCCGCCAACTTGGACAGGAGTTGCTCCCACAAACGATGGAGTTCCTCGAGACGTCTTCTGATCGTCTCGGATTCGTAGTGATTTTGATTGATCATTTCACGTCCGGTGTTGTCCAGCACTACGATCGCGTTGCTATGAGCTGCCACTTCAGCCTAAAATGCAATTATTTCTTTATTAGATCTCGGTTTCTCTTATTTTTTACGAAAATTAACGAAAAGTCCGTTTTCCGAGTCATAATACCTCGAAAGCCTGATGTTTTTGGATCTTCGCCTGCAAGTTGGTCGGGTCTTTGTAACTCTCGTCGGAAGCAGCCTGTAGTTTTTCCAAAATCCAAGATTCCAATTCATCGGCGTCGCGTTTAAAGTACTGAAAACGTCTTAAAAAAAAAGGGAACAATTTCAATAATCGTATCTTAATAATCACACTAATAATCAAATTTCACAATAAGGAATATGCATGTATGTTTTTTAATTTCAAAAATTGTTTAAGGAAATACTTACAAACCCAAAAATATTATTTCGAAGAAATTTACTAGGATAATGTAACTATTTTTTTTTTACTTTTCGGCATAATTTATTACAATTTAAAAAGCAGCATATAAAGCATATACATATATTGGATCCCACAATAAACAAAGAATAATATTCATTACTGACTGAAGAAAAGAGAGATGCTCTAGATACTGTTGCCGAACATTTTGCAGACATAGGCTTATTACCATTGATAATTAAGTTAGAAGCCAGTTCGGATCATTTTCACAAAACTATGTTTTCGGATGAAATAATTAAAACTGTAACAGCAGTTTGGAGATCCCAAGAAAATGTTCCAGAAATTATGCAAGTGATTATAGTTACTTTCGTTTTGTGTGCCTGTACCTCTTCTGCAGATATAGAAAGGATGTTAAGGCAGCTAGACTAGTATTCCTTTTTAAGCATTATAACACTTTTAGGTATTATAAAAGCGCGACAATATTTTGTTTTAACTTTTAAGTTATGTTCTCTATTTTTTTTTGTATTACAAGGATTTTTTAAAAGCATTACTTTATGAAAAGCAGCTACATTACATATCAAGTATTATAATGAAAATTATATAAATGAAAATGCATCAAGGTTTTTTTTTGTATCAAAAGGAGTTGAAAGTTTTATTTTTATGAATAAATATGATTTTAAGTATTACCCTGATTTTACCTTAATTTTTTTATTTTAATCATGATTTAATTAAAAATCACTTGATTTTAATCGCTGATTTTAATCAACTGATTTAAATCTTCTCAACCCTACATATTCTCTATGAAGGTATTAGATGATTAGATTGACAAGACCTAATATATATCTACAATTCTTGAGAGTTTGAAAGCATCCTCAGTGTTTTTTTTACCTTGAGTCCTCCAATTTCTCCCTCTTAGCTCTGGCATCGGCCTTGAAGTTGTCATATCTGGTCAATACTTGTTGACGTCTCTCCTGGATATCCTCGGCCGTCTCGAGGATTTTGACCTCTTTCGGAGGCGGGATCTGATCCATGATTGTGGTCAATTACTGTGACGATGCAACTCTTTATAGTTTCTCTCTGCAGTTTTTTTGTTGATGCTACAGACACGAAACTACATTGGATTTGTGAGCAAAATTACAAAAATGATTCTAAAGATAGATAAATTGAAAAGTTTTTTTAATTTTTCTTTTATCTAAGACATCCCACGTCGACTTTAAGCCTAAGTACTAACGTACCGTGGGCGTCTGAAGAGAAGGGAAATGTAGTCTATTGATACGGGATTTGAAGGATTGGAGGTTGGGACGGGAAGGGAAATCATCTGCAGGCAGTTTGTTCCATATTTTTCGTTACCAAAAATCCTGTATAGAGATAAATATTCTATTTGCTCTACTTACAGCTCTATAGTAGAGCGAGTCACAAATTACATAAACTTAATTGTAAAAGCTTAAAATTTTAAATCAATATTGTCATAGTTCCTCAAACCATTATGTTTTTGATTTCTTCTTATTTGAAAATGTCCTTGCCATTATCTATTCAGTTTCAACTTGTACAAATAATACCAAGAATAGACATTGCGTTTATCCTTATCAGAACAAAAAATTGTTTGCTTAATGAGGTAAAAACCTAATTATTGATAAAAATATTTATTTATTGAAAATACTTCAGATAATAATAATTGTTAATCTCAATCAAAGGTTACCTTATATGGATTAGAAGTTGTCACTACTTACTTTTGTAATAACTTGAGTGTTTTTGAAATTTTTCAAAGGAAATTCAATTACCTGTGAAAAGTGTGAAATTCTTCCAGTTTTAGCTCTTAAATGAACTAACTAAAGGTCATGTTAAATAAAAAAATTAACTTCTCTCGCGTCGCCTTCGTGGCCTTGTCCTGGAAGCGCGTATCGCAATGACCGCAGTTTGCCTATTACGCTTTCATGTAGGTTATTATTGACCTGGCTTACAGGCAATGACACGCGTTTCGCGAGAAACCGGGAAAATTGAATAGCCAGGGCAGCGATTTCTCTGCCGCCTTCCGAGAGTTTTAGTTGGTTCGGACGAGTTCGTCTGGCAAGTTTTGCGTATTTTAGGTGTATTTACGGATTTCTCGGGGCGAATTTCTGTTCTTTTTGCAATAGAGGGTTTTTTGACAATGTTATTTAATATGTAAAACCCTATAATCTGCTTTAAAAAAAAATACACAGTACACATTAATTTCCTTTCTTAAATAAACCTTTCTGAAATTACAGTTTTACAAGTTTTTAACTCTGAAAAAAGCGTTTTGTAAAAAATCCATGTTTTTCAAAACAGGCGATCTTTGAAAGAATTACCACAAGAATAAATAATAACCAGAAGGATAACTTTCAAGCGGCAGTTGAGTCAATGTTGAACCAAAATTTTATGATGCAGACCGGTCTGCAATCCTAATTAAAGAAAAAGCTTCCTTCTTCCTGTTAGTTTCTTGGATTCAAAACAAGTATTTTATTATCTAACTAAGAATATGGCAAATTTTGGTATGTAATTCAGCGCTTGGAGAGGCACATAGCCTGGAGAATAGCTGTCTTCCCATGATTTGTTTCAATCCATATTGTATAAGGAATTTTCAGGTGGTTTAGAGAACTTATTCTCAAATTTACGTATTATCATATGTGTAGTTACAGCAGTACCTAACACTCCGAAGATTGCTACTGCACTGACCGTTTCAGGGAGTCGATGGTTTGGAGGCCACCAGTCGTCACGCATGACAACAAGAAGAGTTATCCTTCTGGCCATTATTTATTCTTGTGGCATCACTTTTGGAAAAAAAATTTCTGGATCGAAATCTGGTATATTCATCAGACCACGCCTAAATATTAATTTCTAGGTCACCCCCACAACTAGTAAAAACTAACAAGAAAAAAACACAATTTGAACCATGGAACTAACAACACTACTAACACTTTTGATAAGAAAAAACGCCCCAAAACTAAAACAAAGAATGACTTAATGAGAGAAAGAGATAAATAGACTAAATTTTAAATAATAATTTAATCAAAAAAAATTAATAATCAGCCCTGTTAATAAAAAACCATGACATAATAATAGTACTATGACCTCATCTTCACAGTTGCCCAGCCAAATACAGCGCCTTACGCTCGTATCGATCCAACAGTGCCCGACCTAGACAATTTAACTGGCCTGCTGCATTCCTTTTCTGCCGTATAATTATTCAATGGATCAATACGAATGTAGGTGAGGAAAAAACAACACAGAAAAACTTATTTAAAAATAGAATGGGGGGTGTAAGTGCATTTAATTTTAAAATAAATAAACAGAAAGGCTTCCGGTAGTTTTTCCAGATTTGTTTAGCGGCGATCTGAGACAGACGGTTGTAGAATATAGTGTAACAGAAAGGGATACAAAACCCAAGAAATTCTGTACAGTTCAAATCAGGAATAATATGCAATAAAATATAAAAAAACACAAAAACGAGAATAATAATCTAATTTCAATTACGTAACCTTTGTATATAAAACATTAATAAAATATTCTTTTCCTGACTGACTTTTACATTGGGTGTGGTGTGAGGGAGACCCACTTTAGACAACTTTAACTTAAATTAAAAACGCAAACGATGGAGTTACTTACCTAGTGATTAAATTAATATTATAAAAACGCACACAAAATGTTATTTATTTAAAACGACAGCTTTTTATTTTTCGTAATATTCGACTTTCTAATGAAAATGGCACAGCCAACACCACACCTCATCAACGATCTCTCTCGATCTGTCAGTGTCACTGTCAATCCCGGAGCCACCTTTTTATTTTCTGTCAATGTCAAAAATAATAATGTTGAGCCTTTTTCAGTGGCTAGTCTTGCACCGGCTGATATCTGTCTTTTTCTAATTTAACAATCGAACGAAGACATTACATTGACCTAGCAAAATCGATGTATGTAGTGACATCTATTAATGATCGGCTGAACGTGCTTCTAGTTGAGCTCCTAGATTATAGATGGCACTATTTAGAAATAGGTTGAACAGACAACCGGAAATTTCGCCTACTGTATATTGGGTTGCCTGCTCCCTACATGTTATATCTCGAAAACTACTGAACTAATAAAGCTGAAATCTTGCGCGTACGAGTAAAATGGATTCAAAATTTATAGGAGCAAATAAATTAATGCATATTTTAAAAAATATAACAACTTTATTTATAATGTGAGATATAAACATTAATAATATTATCAATATAATATTATAGTGAGAATAATCTAACCTTACGTTCTAAACAGGCAAGATCGATTCAAAAATAATTTAATACAAAGAAATAATAAAATAATAAATAAAAACTATGTACAAAGGAGATAAGTTAGTAATAAGAACGCAAATATATCGTGTTTAATAAATAGCATTAAAGAGAGAAATATAAAATTTTTGCATCTTTTTTTTTGTAAAATATAACATAACGTATAGATGCAACAAACTGAGATAATTCAATAAAAACCAGAACCAAGAATATAAAACAGTGGAAATCTTTAAAAAGTAACTTGATTGACTGACAAAAAGCTAAGCAAACTCAGGATTCTGAGCAAATCTGAGCAAAGGTTTCATTTGCTCAAAAACCTGAGCAAATCCTATCTGCAACGAATAAGAATCCAAAACAAGGGTTTCAACCAACATAATACACTGTGAACTGGTTCTTATCTCTGTAAATTTGTCAGAAATTACCTCTTGTTGACCAACGACACTTAATCCATGGTTCAACTGTCAATCGCCGACAACCAAAGCCATCTGAAAACGCTTCAGGCAAATTTTGGCGTCTTACGGATACTTGTAACTTTAACAACCGAACTGGTCACAATTTTGACTTTATAGAATTTCAAAAAGGTTCTATTTAATCGCACATTACGTATCATCCTGTAGATACGTCTAACTAGAGTTATTTTTGCCAATAATAGTTGGGCAATATACAGACCGTCAACTGGTTCTTTAATCTGTAAATCTCTCAGAAAATTTCGCTCGACAGACAATGACATCTAACCCACTGTTCAACTGTCAATCGCCATTCAACCAAAGCCAACTGAAAACGCTCGAGGCAAATTTTAGCGTCTTAAGGTTACTGTTGACGTTTCAACAATGGATTAAACGTCATTTGTCACACGAACTGGTAACTTCAGAGGTTCTATTTAATACGGTTCACCCCGTGGATAGGTCGTACTCAAGTTACTTCTCAATAATTTCCTTATACAACAATTTTTTACTATATACAAATAAATAAATTGCTTGAAAGCATTTACAATTAACAATACTGACTAGTCATTTCAATTAAGAAAAATGAGTTCTGGTGCAGACATATTTTCAAATAAAAAACTATAAATTGTATATGATTACAATGTATAAAATAACAGCTGATTTGCCATGTATAGGGCATTAATAGACGTTCAAAATTAATAAAATGCGATGATTTCCATCCCGTATATGGACACCAGAACCGACTTTTCGTATCGACTATCTTGAAAATTAGCTCGATTTGCGTTAGTGTTCACAATAGATAAAAATCAATAAGAAAAACCTTTCCTTTCATCATCAATCAATCGTCCTTACAACACCGTAATAACTGTCATAAAAATATCTAATATTAAGAGAAATATCTCTCCAAAATATCACCCAAATATTCATTTATTGTTCCGGCGACAAACAACAGTAAACCAACAATGGCAAACCAGGTTTGCTACTACTGCGTTGTTAAACTGTGAAAGTATAGGCAAATTTTGGCGACTCCAGTTCCGGTCGCGGTTGACAGTTATAGAATGGATTAAACTTCAACTGTTACGAATTTGGTTGACAACTGAAGTTTAATTCATTGCTTAACTGTCATCCGCAACCCACACCGAAAACGTCAAAATTAAACTTATACGGGGTGTTTCAAAAACATGTGCCATTGTTCGTAGGGAGATTCCGTCCCTAAAAATAACACAAATGGTTTCGGTCAACAGCTGTTGGATGACGAATCTTCTCAAGAGGTACATGTCTATTGAAAAACCCTGTATATAACTCTCAAGTTCCTTTGCTACCAGTCAATACGAATAAAATCTAATCATTACCTATCTATTAATCACCGGTTTTTCCCCCAACACGCTGCGCCTATGCCTTTGCTATAATATTAAAAAAAGTAACGGAGTTGCTGTACATAATAAGTTACAGTAGCATTGCATATTTTATATTTTTGCAATGTGAAAAATAACTATCAGCTGCAACATTACCCTATTAATACGTAATAATGCTCTTTCTACACGGAGAAAAAAACTTTTATCATTGCTTGGTTTCTTGTTTTTTTCTTCGTCTACCACCGTCGACCAAATAAGATACGTCGACGACCTGTTTGGTGGGCATTTTGCTCAAGAGATTCAATAAGATTTTGTTTAGTCTCGTTTTTTGTTGCGCCGGAGTCTGTAACATACGGTAAAAATAAGAGATAGTAGCCCGAGCCAGCTAGGTTTCAGCTTAGGTTTACTAACAAACCTGAGTAGACCTGGAATGTAATAAATAAAAATCTTCAGCTAAGATTTCTGCTGAAATTTGCCAAGGCACATAACCTTATAACCTAATAAACCTTAGCAAATTTAAGCTAAAACTTTTGCTCAGAAACCTAAGCATTTCTGAGCAAACCTGGCCTGCTCAGAACCTCAAGCTTGTTTACAAACCTAAGTAAACTTTATTCAAGATCCAGCTCAGGTTTGCTAACGTTTACTCAGAAACCTGAGCAAATTGGAGCTAAAACTTTTACTCAGAAACTTAAGTATTTCTGAGCACACATGACCTGCAACAAATAAGCTCAGAACCAGAAGTTTGTTTAGAAATCTCAGTAAACTTGATTTAAAGATCTAGCTCAGGTTTGCTAAGTTCACTCAGAAACCCTGGCAAATTGGAACTAAAACTTATAAAAGAAACCTAAGTATTTCTGAGCAAACGTGACCCGCAACAAATAAGATCAAATCAAGATTTAGCTCGAGATTGCTAACATTTACTCAGAAACCTTAGCAAATTTAAGCTAAATCTTATGCTCGGAAAACCCGAAAGTTTGAGCTGACTAAAGCAACGAATATCAATAAAAAAAAATTGAGTATACATTAAGAGAACTTACCCTTTGGACAGGAGGGGCGCTGGGTTGGGGCTGCACCACCGACGCATTGTTGCCAAGACCGTCTTTAGTCGTGACAGTCTTGTCTTTGTCTTTTTCAACCCGCTTCCGCCCCGCCCCGCCGTTCTTCAAGAGCGAAACGTCGACATCGTGGGGGCAATAAGTCCTAGTGACCTTTAAACGAGTCTCGAAGGTCTCGAAGGCGAAGCTCTTGGTACATATCGGGAACTACAGAAAAAAACATAGTGAAATCTCAAATTAAGAAAAAACGGAAACAACATCTTAAAAAGCAATAATGTACCTTGCTCCTTGACGCTTTACTGAACATTTTAGCGCCCTTATCCACCCGATATTCACAAATATAAACGTGCTTCTCCAAAGCGCCGATCGGCCGTCCCTTGCAGTACGTGTTCACGTCCAGTACCCAACAGTGCTCCATGACGAGCTCCACAGGTACCGCCTCGTACAACGGCACCCGCATCACCTCGTTCGGAAAGAACTTCCTAGTGGGCTCGTGGAAGGTCTCGTGGGGCCTCAGGTAGTGATGGCCGTAGGCGAACCTCTGCCCCGTGTCTTTGTCCTTCCACAGCGCCTCTATCCTGAAGATGTCGAGCTCCGTGTAGTCGATGTTTCCTATGGTTTTGTAGGTGTGCTTCTGGTTGGTGCCCGCAATGCTGATGTCCCGGAGGACGTAGACGGTGTCGCCTTGGCGAAGCTGTAGGTCACCGCGCATCAGCGTCATATAATATCTAAAAGGAATAAGAGAGGCTCAGTTTTAGACGAAACCATGACGGAACTGTATCTGGATGAACTTTTACAAAATCGCTGAATGCCAAGTCAGGTCTGGTGGATGGCCGTTTGACTCCACCAAGGCGATTACACTATTTCTGTCTTCCATAAGAAATGTGAAAATAACGAAATAATGCTTTTAAACGAACATGGAAGAACTTCCTTTTGTTGTACAATATCTATTCAAATACAGCTAATTTATTGAATTGAATTTTATAAATCGTGTTTAAATGGCCCGTTTATACAGACAGCCACGAAACTGACAGTCACGAACTGGCGGCCACGGAACTGACTGTCACGGGACTGAATGCCACGGAACTGATAAACACGAAACTGACATTTTTAGTATTTTGACGGGGTAGCGGCTTATAGCGAGTAACTCACCTATGGCCGTGCTCCGTGAATTCGTCCATGGAAATCTCGTAGTCCACCGGCCTGGCCACGCAAACTTCGCAGTAGTAGCTGGCCGCCGATCCGTCCGTCTTGACGCACTCCGTGTGTTGCCACACCATGCACCGCTCGCACTGGATCATGAGGCCCTCGTCGCGGGGGATCCCGCATATGCACCGAATAATATCTTCTTCTTGATCTAAAAAAGAATACGAGGATTTACAGTTTCTTCTCTATTAATTTTCTTTGTATTTTAATTGAGTTGGCAACGCTGTTGAGTCAAACATTTGACAAAAATGCAAGGTTATACAGTACTGTCACCCCTGTCGCATCTCAAGTTTCTCCGTCCTTAATTGTCGCGCATTAAAACATGAGATAGCTGCATTGTTGCAGAGCAGGTAACGAAACGAATCGGACCAAGTCAATTGCAATGTTGCCAACGAGCACAGTTACAACACTTAGATGAGACATTTTAAAGATGTAAGAGCAAAATAGACTCACTCTTCTTCTTGCTGACAAAAGTCGGGCGCGGTCTCAGACCCAGGATGTCCTCGAACTTGCCCAGACTTTGCAGCTTCGTTTCTGCATAGATTTTCTTCAATTTGGCCGTTGCTATGCCCACGTCACTGGTACGACCATAAAACCTTGAAAAACCTGAAAAAAAAATATAAAATCTCCAGAAAATTTCAAGTAATATTCTCAGCATCAGAAGCTGCAGCTGATAAAAACGAGGGTAATTAAAATTTCAATTTTCTATCCTGATTCAGTTTTTAGGAATTTCAGGACAGAATCTTTAAGGGAACCTCGATAAATTATATATTTTTTCCAGACAATAATTTACTATCGAATAGAGCAATATAAATTTAAATTTTTTACCTTTTTTTATGAATTTTTGAACAGAATTTTAAACGAAATCTTAATAAACTATATATTTTTGGAATCTCCAGAAAATTTGCTGTCGAATAAAGCCCAAACAAAAATAAATTTTAAACACTTCTTCTTGTCCATACCTGAGAACAACCTCGCCATATCCACGTCGAAAGCTTCTGGGGTTTTATACACCCCCGTGGCGACGTTCTGCTCTATGGAGGAGAGATCGATGGGGTTCGTGACTTGCTGGTAAAATTCGGGCGCTTTTCTTTTGGACGGAAGCTGCATCAAACCGGCACTGACAACCTGATTGTTGTCATCTATAAATATACGTATATTAGCGCCTATAGGGGACGGGAAACCTTAACCTTATTAAGATCTACACTTCCATACACGTTTACCGCTCAATAGAGTATCCTCACCTTTTGCACTAGTTATAGCCACCAAAATATCCTTCAAAACGGCCGCCAACTTCACCGTTTTGCTCAGTTCAGGGTCATCCTCAGCCTGGGCTATTTTCCTCGTCTTCATGTTGCGCGGCTTCTGCAGCGCGTTGAGCTGGTTCATGAAAGCGCTAGTATCGGTGGGTGTAGCCGTCTGTTGCCTGGATACGGTGGTGGACGTGACGCTTTGAGATCGGTCCCTCACTTTACGCACCTGAAAAATTGATTAGAAAAAAATGGTATTTAATTTTCGAATTTAGATTGCGTTGTTATGACTTGTCGCGCCGCGCCGTTCAACCCTCGTATCTTTTTTGTCTATGTTTAGATTGCATTTGGACAGAGTACGGTGCGATTCGTATCAATTACTAGGCAGATCAGCTTATTTCACATTTCAAACGTAAAAAATCACCTTCGTCAAATTCCTCAGCAGGAAGCAATGATGCTCCAGAATGAAACACTTCTGCTGATGACTCATCGGCTTCACCTGGATCTGGGGCACCACCTGAGGAGGAGGGGGAGGCGGAGGGATGCTGGGAGCGCCGTTGGCCTCCTTGCCCGCGTTCGGTTTCTTTTTAGCCTCCGTTTTCCGGGGACGGCCCACCCTGCCTGGGTTTTTAGGCGCCGTGGACTCCGGTAGTTGCCGGATTCTTTGAGTTTTCCCACCTGCAAGGTAAAAAAGCAAATATAGTTGTAACGGAAGATGCAAATTTCCGAAGAATACTGGTAAGAACAAAGGGAAAATGCTTGCCTATAACTCCCCGGCAATTTTTACTGCCGCATTTGCATTCTTGTCCCTCTGCTGGGTTGAACAAGGAGAAGTTGTAGTCGTAGGTGAGCTCCTCGTAGGATTCGATGTCTCTTAGGGCGAAAAGGGCCATACGGAACTGACCATTCACGCTCCACTGAAAATAAATTATTTATTTACATATTATAAAAATCACTTCTGTAGATTTGTACGCTCAGGTTTGCTAGTAGTAGTACTACTTACTACTACTACTACACGGTGGTACGGTTATACGGACATAAAAGAACTGATATTTCTACAAACTTTACGAGTTTGAAAAAATGTTCATTTGAACTACTTTTTTTCGTCTTTAATAGAGCTTTATCATTTCGCAAGAAATGGTCATTTGAATTAATTTTTGTCAGAAAATGCGCCCCTCTTCATACAGAGCAAACTACACTAGAATAAAAAGTTGCTATTCTTAGAAACCTTATGATTTCGGAAAAAAGTTCGTTTGAACTACTTTTTTTGTCCTAAAGAGCATTTCTTTTTATATAGAGAAAACTACACTATTGCAATGACCTAAAACACTGATATTTCTACAAATTTCATAATTTTAAAAAATTGTTCATTTGAACTACTTTCTTTTAATCTTAAATAGAGCTTTACTACTTCGCAAAAAATGGTCATTTAAATTACTTTTTGCCTGGAAATACGTTCCTCTTCATACAGAGAAAACTATACTGTAATGACATTGTTGTGACATTGTTGCCATTCTTAGAAACCGTGTGATTTCAGAAAGTTCATTTGAACTACTTTTTTTGTCCTTTTCATATAGAGAAAACTACACCGTTGTAATGGACATAAAAGAACTGATATTTCTGCAAATTTCATAATTTTGGAAAAATGTTCATTTGAACTACTTTTTTTTTATCTTGAACCGAGCTTCATTATTTCGCAAGGAATGATCATTTAAACTACTATAAACCGAATGATTTCGGAACGATGTTCATTTCAACTCGTATAAAAAATATTCTTTAATTTTTTGCGCTTAAATTGTAAAAAATATATATCAAAATTTCACGGCCTATCTACGTCCGTCAAAATCCACAAAACACACTCACCTTCTGAATCTCACAATTCGGCTGACACGAATGATTGACGAACCGACCGTCCCCGCCCATTCTGTGCCCGTCGATGACCAGCCCGCCGTCCAGATGCAAGCAATAGTGATGAGTATCGTTAACGTAGATGCTGTGCATTCTCTCCTTGAATTCCTGATCGGCGACTACTTCGCCCACGTACTCCAGGATGAACTCTCCCTGTTTGATGGATTCTTTGGTTCGGACGCCCCAACCTTAAGAAAAACAAAGCAACGTCTAAAAATTTTCGATTTTTAATCACAGGAGATGATTAAAACTCTGATTTTCGCTCAGACGCCTTAACAACAAAGCTTTACGGTAAGTTTTGTTCAGGGTTCTGAGCAATCTGATTACAACTCTGTTTTGTCCAGGCTTTTGATTAAAACTAGGTTTTGTTGAGGTTTCTGAGCAAAACTGGCATTTTTAATCAGGTTTCTGAACAAACCATAGTTTTAACTAGGTTTCTGAGCAAACATAAAAGGATTAATCAGGTTTCTGAGGGGAAAACGGTTGTTTTAATCAGGCTTCTGAGCAAAACGAAGCGTTTGAATTTTTCAAGCTTATTTTTAATAAGGAGCTCACCTTTACTTTCAGTCATGAATTTCTCAATTCCGGGTGACCACTCGTGCCGCTGAATCCTCTGATTATTGCACCGATGAGTGGCGGGACACTCCGCCAGAACTAGACGGTTTATGCAGTCGTCCCCGCAGTTAGAAGCAGGTTTACAGTTGCAGGATTGAGGTTCGCAAGCGCCACCGTTGGTCTTGACATTATAGACGTTCGTACGGATCTTCCTGCCGAAAAAGAAACAGCAATAATACACAGAAAAACCTACTAGTCAAAGAAACGAAGCAAAGTATTATGAAAAGTCGTACTTGTAGTTCCAGGAAGGCACGACGTCTCTTCCAGGCAACTGAGAATGCGTGTGTTGCCACCAGAGGTCGTAGGGGAGCCGGAAGTCTACCTTCCGGCAACGCAAGTACTTCCCGCAGTGGTAGGGCGGGGGCAGGAGACCGTACGGGTGTTCTTCGGGATTGTACGCGAGATTCCGGGCCGATTTAGAGTTTTCCTGACGTTTGGACCTGGAAAAAACGAAGAGAAATAAGAAAAACTTTCCAAACAAATATACCTCGCCGCGGCACTTACTCGTCTTCTTTATAATAATCGGAGAACAGTCCTGCCGCCAGGTATTTCTTCCTCCACTTGGGCGTTTTCTTGCTTTTCTTCGGGAATTCGTCCCCCGAAGCGCTGGCGCTGTCTCTAAGCCTGTTCTCCACGGACGGCTCTATACTGCTCGCCGGGGACTCTTCTCTACGTCTTCGTTTCGGATAAGTGTTTGTTTCTACTAAAAATCGCAAATAAATCATCGAGGAGTATAAAAAGGCCAAAAACCCGTCTACACGGATCAACGGATTTAAATGAAATTTTGCATAAAAACTCCACTTACCAGGTGCATTTTTTAAATCTTTACTTCTCTTTCTCTTCTTCTGGTCTAATCTAGATTTAAGCCTCTCTATGGAGGATTCTAAGAGCGACATTGTTTCGTTCTCGTCGCCGTCTGATCGCTTGCTCCTCGTCGATTCTAAGCCGTTTTCAGCGATGCTGTCACTCCTACTATAGTAAGAAATAAGTTACGTTGTCCAATAGAAAAGAAGTTTATTAAGATTTAAAAAAAGGTGGAGGCGCATTGCTTTTTCAAATCGCGTTTAACCGTAATAAGAGCGCTTTTCTACGAATTTTGATAAAGTAAACGCAGCGTACGAAATAAGAATGATAATTCTTACGTTGTCCAATAGAAAATTAGTGTAATAATAAAATTCTAGACAAAAAGGTGGATGCGCCTTACTTTCAAATTGTGTTCAATCGTGATAAAGGCACTTCTATACGATTTTTGATGAAGTAAAAGCAGGATTTCTCTTACAATGACCTTTCTTAAGGTGGTACAAAGCAGTACGGGGCTAAATCAAGGCTGCAAGCAGTAATAAATCGCAGGGAAGTTGACACACTTACCTGCTGCCATCTTCTACGTCAAAGTCAGTCCTCTCGTCCTGTGGAAGACTCTCACATTCGCTCATAGTATCATCCGCAGGGGGCTTGCCTGAAGCAGCTATGGTAGTCAAATCCTGCATGGAATTTCCCGCACTCCGTTGCAGGAACTTGGTATATTCTTCTCCTGAAATTAGCAATTTGCAAATCATCTAAATTAATTTAATTTTACACATTAATGAACTACCTTCTTTAGGCACTCTATCACATACTGGTACGTTAATAACTTCTTTATTTTCTTGCGTGGGCACTTCGACACTGTCCAGCGCTAAAATCTTCTTCTTTTTCTTCTTCACAGAAGGGAATCCCGTACGGTTGATCGCTCTTCTTTTTCTCACTTTCTTCTTCGTACTTTCCGGAGATACCTGAATAGTTTTCTCAACCTAAAGGGTAATAAACAGACCAGAATTCAGTTTTTATAATCTGGATAGAATCTTTGATGAAACCTTAATAAGTTATACATTTGGTAATCAAAGCAAACCTAAGCAAGGAAATTGCATCTGACATGGATAAAAGAATAAAAAAAAGAGGAAACTAAAATAAGAAAAAAAATACAAGGAAAGAAAAAGTCAAAAAATAAAAAGCAAAGACAAAAAAGCAGAAAAAAAGGAAAAAAAGAGAAGAAGCTATGGAAAATTTACACAGTTTTGCATTCAAAAATGGGAAATGAAATTCTCACGCACCTGCAATGTACTAAAACTCTCCTTCTTAACATCCACATCCTCCTCTTGCTCCTCAACCTCCTTCATACTCTCCTCCACGTCTCGGCCGCCCGGACTCTTCTGGCTCATCAAATTCCTTTTGATCTTCAGCTCGTTGATGTACGATTCCACCGTAATGTTAGTTTTAAATTTTTCCAATTTTTCTTCGAAACTCGCGTTTACGGCCTCCTTCTTGATTTCCGGAGAGCTCTCCTTGTTGGAGATGTCATCCGAGTTGGGCTGGAGGTTTTCCAGGCGGTGACGTTTTTTAGGCGTTGTGGCGGCGACGAGTTTTTGTTCCCCGGATTTTTCATCGTTTTCAGGCGACTTCTTGTCCGCGAATTTGTTTATGCAAGCCTCGATTGCTTCCTCAATGTGAGACGTGGATTCTTTTTCGCTTTTTTCAGCCTAAAATGCACAAAAAAAAACATTCCTTTATTTATTACAAAATGCGGTCAAAATTATGAACAATTTTTACCAAAATTTTTTTAAATGGCGTTATTGACGAAAAAATACGGTGCGATTCGTATAAATTACTACTTTTTAAAGTAAATCGACAGTGTTACTAAAAAATTGTTCTATTTTAAAAGTACTAAAAGACAATTTTGGGTATTTTACACAAAAACCATACCTTAACTTCATACTCGTTATTATTGATATGACTCTTGATGACTGGCACGTATTTAGGAGTGACTTTGCTTTCTTTCTCTTTAGTCTTCTCCTTCTTCTCCACTTTGCTCTTATATTCACTCTTTAACTCTTCCACTTTCTCAGGTACTTTTTCCTTGGAATCTTCCGTCTCTGTCTTTTGCGTTTCACTGCTGTTACTCACCAGGTGATAGTGCCTCTTTTTCAAAGGTAATCTTTGTTCGTTTGAATTATTTACCTGCAAAAAAGAGAGTACTCTGTATATAGAGCTTTTCTAAACTCCAGGGAAATATTTCAGGTCGCGACTCTCGACCCAACCTTAAGAAAAACAGTTTATAGAAATATTGTTATAATTGCTTAACTTCTATGAATGAAATAAAAAAAAAAGTAAACCTTAGTTCAGTTTCTAAAATTCACTTCATGTAAATTACCTTATTCACAGTCGTACTGACACTCTGCTTCTTCTTCTTCTTCTCCACATGATCGGTGGTCCGTCTCTTTTTAGTGACTTTTTTCAGGGTTTTCAAAATCTGCTCGGGAACATTCTCTTTCGGCTGTTTAGTCGCGATGACGCAAAACTTCACGAAATCCCCGATTAGTTTCTCGATCTCCTGGTTGATTTTCGGGTCGGACGACACCGACGGTTTCAGGATTTTAAATTTGCGTTTCTTGTGCTTGTGTTTGTGCTTCGAGTGGAATATTTTCGGCACTTTGAGAGTTACGCTTTTGGTTTTGATATTTGTTTGTTTGGTGGTGAGGATCACTGCCTTATTTCTTGCTTTACCTAAAAAACGATCAATCAAAAACAGTTATGCTTGCTGATAAACTTACCTACCTTTAAAACTTTGTCCGCCCTTCTCGGTAGCACCCTTCACTTCCGTAGACTCCGTCCTGTGTTTCGGGGGTCTTCCAGGCCTCCGTATAACCGGGGGTCGCCCTGCCTTGCGCCTCGGGGGGTACAGCACCCTATCGGCGTTGGCGTACAGCACTCTATCGAACTGGTTCGAGGTAACCGGTAACTTAGTCGCCGTTTCCTTGACCTTTTCCTGCGACGAATTCCTGCTGGAGTGTTTTTCCGTCCCTTTTCTATTGACATGTTTTTCTTGGGATGACGACGTTCGGTTCGGTTTTTCCTGCGAGGAATTCCTGCTGGAGTGGTGCTTGTCCGGAGAAGCGGTCCTGTTCTGGTGCTTTTCCTGCGTTGACGTCCTACAAGCTCGTTTTTCTTGCGACGAATTTCTGCTGTCGTGCGACGGATTTCTACTAGATTTCTTCTCCTGCGATGTGTGTCTAGTCGACTGCCTTTCGTGCGACAAGTTTCTACTCGGGTGCTTTTCCTGCGACACATTTCTACTGGAATGCCTTTCCTGCGACGTATTTCTACTGCTTGGCTGCGACAGCCTTTCGTTTTTAGCAGTTTTAGTCATGGTTTTGGGTTCTTGCACGCCGCTAGACGTCTTCTTCTTTGCTTCTTCTTTATTTTGAGACAGTTTCGGCCTTATATTTGGAGAAAGCGATGGTTCTGGGCTCGACACATGATCCGGACTATTCTGAATCCCTAAAAAAGATCAATCATAACAAAAAATTATTTGTTACACCATGAAAACTTACCTGAATCCGGGCTTACGTTGGGCCCCCCGCAAAAATCCTGCACGTGCTTTCCTCCTCCCCCTTCTATCTCCTTCTCCCCGTCATCTGCTAGCTTCTCCCTCACGCCTCCATCTCTGGAAGTCTTCTTAGGCCGCCCCCTCCTCCTCTTGCCACTTTTAACACTCTTACTGACATCAGTATTCGACGTTTGACAGCTGTCGTTCGAATCCTTGCTTTTGACAGTCATCGAAGAGTTTTGACAGCTGCCGGCGCTTATAGTACTCGTACTTGTCAAAGATTTCGAGGGGCTAAGGCTGTCGGTCACCGAGGGGGTACTTATAGTCTGTGGGGGGCTCAGGAGAGGGTTGTTAGCGACGAATTGTTGGAGGAGGCTGTTGGCGAACAGGGTTTGGGGGTTGGGTAGCTGGTGACCTTCGCCGTCGCTTGAAGACTCGGTTGTTCGTTGAATCAGGGAGTTGATCGCTTGCTGGGGTAGTTCCATGTCTGAGCCGGACATGTCGCCCGTGGTTGGGGAGTCCTGAAAGGGGAGTAACTAAATAATGCAACGTTTTAGGTAGAATTAATGTTTTTAACATACATAGGAAGGTATTTTCCTTAAGAATCCTTTGAGAAATGAGGAAATGACGCCTAAAAGACGTACTTTTAACTAACCTACCTTGTCATTCTTATCGAAATCGTTAAAATCGTTACACTCGTTCTGATCGGGCAGTATGGCCGCCAAATCTTCCTGACGTATCTCCTGTAGGCTGCAGGAAGCAGGGAGCAAATCGTCTGATGATTCCGAATCAGAGCTGGAGTAGGTCGAGCTTCGCGACAGAGGAAGCGATGCCATCTGGAAAACAAGGACATGACAGAGAAAATTTTGGATATGACATTTTTCCCCTTTTATTGATGTTTAAAAGGTACTACGGGTTTTAGGAAATAGCATCAGGGACATTTAGGGGTACATATATCGTCCGTAAATAAGAAAAAATATTGGATAAGGAGGATAAGGTAAGTTAAAGCCCTTGGAAGAAGATGCCCGAGAAATGGATTTTATTTGATTGATTTCCTACGCGCTTGCACTTGACCGATTTATTTTTTGCGCTGGAGGGATCATCTTCTGTGAGTGTGAACAATAATTTAGACTGTGTTTGTGCCGTATGTAGTTTGTTAAAAAAAGGATTTTCTAGCCGAAACTTTCAAGAAAACGTGGCATTAGGTCTGGCAGGCCAATGGGGATAAAAAATCCACGTGACATTGTCACGTGGGGTTCTACGAAACATATGACTGGTTAACTGCCTGCAAAATATTATCAAAATTATTCCTCTCTGCTAGCCCTGTTTAATATCAGTCGCATTATAGGTTTAAATAATTTTCACTTTTCACACTAATTTTCAAAAGTGTAAAACAAAATGTCAATTTTAATTATTTTTATCCGATTATCACCTCTGGTGGTTAGAAAAAAGTCTGTTAAGAACGAAACAAAAATAGAGAACTAACCTTATCCAAAATAACCGTCAAAATTCTCAAGTCCCCTAACATGGCTTTTCTGCGACTCTTTTTCATAGTTAAATCTCGAGATATCAGAGTTTTAAAAATTCTGTGGATAGCGTAGACTCTCTATTATAAATTAATAGATGAAATGGTTTATAAAGCATATAGTCTAAGAGCCATGTCATGTTTCAGTCTTTCAGACACTCTCCCAGACGCCAAATTTAAATTCGAATCACACATTACACCCTTCTTGTTAAATCCTCACTGGCACAATTAAAAATTTAATTTTTCTTTTATAACAGAGCAAAAACACAATAATCCACAGGTTTCCTAACACTATTCCCAAAAAACAACCACGAAAATCTTGGCGTCGCGTCCCATACACAACAGGGCCAACAAATTGTCTACACTGAAGGGAACTTATCAAAGGGACCACGCTGAAAATAGGGGGAGCCCTAAAGAGCTTGTGAATTTCACTTTAAACGACTGTACTCTCTCTATGGTATAAAGGGCGAACGAAAGGACGGAGGGTTGGTTTGCGCCAGCGGTTCACCGAGGTTAACAAGGGGTTGATTGCACAGGTTTGTTTTGGAGGTAGTAATTAGTTTTGTAATGTAAGCTGATTAGTTGTAAATAAAGTTTGCGGTTAACGAGGCGATGAGCTGTTGATTAAGGAGTTTTTAGAATGTTTGATTTTTTACGTTTACGATGATTGATGTTAGGATTGTTTAGGGATTCATTTGCCACATGCCGATTTTACAAATAGACAACTGTGTTAAAATAATTTATAATTTTAAGTGGATTCATTGATCGTAATAAAGGGTGTCACCATAAATTTGGCGCCATTTTGCAACAACTTAAGACAAAGTCAGAAATAATGCAGAATTTTGGTCTTTTCCGACGAAGCTCATTTCCACCTCGAAGGTTATGTGAACAAGCAAAATTTGGGAAGTGAGAATCCTTCAGTAGTGTTGTAAATGGATATACATATTTCAATGGAAGTCTTGGAAATTTTCGAAGGGATAACGGAAATATGGGAAATATTCGAAATATTGCAAAATGGGTAGTAAACAGATTATGAATAAAGGTTTATTCACTGTTCTTTAAATTAAAACAAACATAACATAGTGGGTAACAGCCTAAAATATGTAAATGTTAAAATTAACAGTATTTCATCTGTAATAGCCAAAGTTACAGGAATTTTGAAATATTAGACAAAAACAAGTTTTGTATGAATTATGCCAGCTTCTTCAGCTGCTACTGAGCGCAGTTTCAGCGTGTGGTTATATCCACTCAAAAAAACAGGCTAACCAATGACAGAGCTAAATTACTCTAAGTGTTTCACAACAAAAACTTACAGTAAAAAATAGAAAGTGGCAGATCAATTTTTATTTTCGACGAAAATCAAGGAAATGAACAGTCTATTGTTGACGAAGATGAAAATATAGACGAAATAAGTGAGAAACTTGATAGCCACGAGAACGGTGTTGATAATAATAGCAAAGAGCTAAGTAATAAAGACGGTTCTGTTGATAAGGAAACATTACTAGATATCTAAGAGAGAAGTTTAACAAATGGTGACAGTGATGATGACATGCATCTCTCCCGATTGGCAACTCGCAAATAACTTATTTTGACTAGTACCAATTTATTAACAGTTTTTCGGTATTATCGCATGTATTTATTTTTGTTTGTTTTTGTATATATACTTTTCTCTAGCTCGAAGTCACGTTGTAGTAAAGCAAAATCCGCCAAAATATTTTTTTAACATTCGCACTCGAAAGTTAGAAAAACCTATTAAAGACCCCTGGCGCAACAAGTCTTATACATCCGATTTCAAAGCCTTTTGGGTGGCAGTTTCACCACTCCGAGTAAAAATGCACGCGGCGGACGGCCCATGAAATTCCCTTAAGGGCCTTATGGAAACATGCCTTCTCGGGTTACAGCCTTTCCCTTTTAACGACCCCTAAAACGTTGAAACCTCGCGCTTTTGGGGTGATGTTTTTTAAAGGAAACGGCCTTACAACTTTAAAAGGACTCATTTTACAGGAAGATAATTAAATAAAATTTGAATTTAGGGGAAAAACTGCCTCCTTTGGCCCCCCTTAGATACGGCAATGGGTAATAAAGGACGGACAGCTTCCCATCTCTAGTGTGCAAACGTTTCCCACATAGAACTGTTCCTCAGAGTTGCATTTTTATAAAATTGCGACACGGAGTCCCAAAAATACAAAGCGCTACTTTCTAAACGTCTGAAAATAGCCAAGGTGTGGCGTCGAGCTACCAAAACGCATTTCTATAAAGCCATTACCTGTCTTTCTCGCCCGGAATATTCGATAATTGAGGCCCCATCGCCAGGTGTGAGCGTTCATTACGTAATCTTAGATAAGAAATGCAAGGTGGACTAAATACCTTTTAAAAAATGGCGCGCTTTCTGGAAGTTTATAGCTTGTTTACACAACGGTTGAATAACGAAAGTCTAAAGGATTCAACTGAAATATTTTACATGCCCAAGATGTGTTTAACTTTTCTATTTTTCCGTTTGCGTATTGTATTACCAAAAATGTGATTTCAGAAAGTTTAACTAAAATAGAGCCGCACTGATTAATTTTTTTACCTTAGTTCCTAAGGAGTTATATATTTTTGGAATCTCCAGAAAGTTTTCTATCGAATAAAGAAATATTCACGGGAATTCGTCTTGGCCTAGGAAATATAGAGAGTTAAATAAAAGCTTGATTAAAATAGAGTCACAAAAATAATTTTTTTTTAAATCTTATAATTTAGTTTTCATTAATTTCCGAATACTTCAAAGTGGGCATCATCGACTTAAAACAAGTATGTTTTTGTCCTTGTGGACTTGTACTTAATTCAATTTTATAAAATTCCCTCCCCTTCTAGGAATTTATTAGCACGCTTCCATTTGGCGGCTCTTCGTGGCGTCACAATAATTCTGATTGAGAACGTTCAGCGTACGTTGGGAATGTGACTTGTACCCTTTCGCGTACAGTCCTGCGATTACATTATGAACGGGAATGCCGTTGTAGCCGATGAACTTGAATCAGTCAATGCTTGGTTTAGTACTGGCTATTTTTGTTAATACACTTACCTACATACTTAAATATATTATATTATCCTACATACTATAGTTTAGGAAATTTATGCAACACAGAAGACCCCCACCGCGCGTCGCTTATAGAACTCAACCGGAATTGAGCAACAAACGGCCAAGAGAAGCTCACAAGCAGATAAATAAGCATTTGCGTTGACTGGCACCCAAACGATGCTCTTTTCTATGCCAAAAGCATGCGCAAATCTCACTCACGACCTAGAAAAAAACTTTTTTATAGGAAAAATAATCACAAGACAAATACGCGTATTCGTATCTCGAAAACCACACATCGAACCACTATTATTCGCGATAAACTAACATTCCCAATTCGATATGCACAAACGAGACACTATCGCAGGGAACATCTGGTCCCAATAACAGACTTTTTAATATATTTATTAGCTTTTTTCAAGCGGTTATATTTTAAGATGTTTGGAACTAGAATCGACAAAGCCGCGACCCAGTGACAAAAATTGTGTAAGAGGAAAGAATGCTGATAAAACAGCGTAATTATATTTTTTTCGTATCATAAATATGTTTTGGGACAGCATAACTGGTCGCCGAAAACCGTTGGTTCCGCGTTGGCGAGCTTTTAAATTATTAAAAAGTATGCATCATAATTTTTATGTTATTTCACACCTTTTTACTTGTTATTTTCAAGTTTTTTTTTTAAGATACAGGGTGGTCCAAAAGTAATGGGACACAGAGCAACAGCAGATTCCTTATGTCGAAATAATGCGATTTATTCAAACTTGCTTAATTCCAAAGTTGATAATAACCAAGATACAAGGTGTCAAAGTATTAATTTTGTTTTGGATTTTTCCCAATAATTTCTCAACAAAACGACTTAGCGGCACGAAATTACGGATTTGGGGTTTTTTTGAGGCAAAGAATTCAAATTCGTCCATACTTTTGATGTCACTAGTTGAGGGCGCCACCTACGACATACCGCACTTCTTTTAGATGACATAACTTTTTTAAAGCTAAGTATATCGATTTGACTATTGAAAAAATCGATTATTCTACTTCTTCTACGTCAAAAAGGTATACTTTATTGAAGTCGTTAGGAGTAACCGTTTTCGAGATTATCGCATTTGAAATTTCCGATGCAATTAAATACGTATGGTTCAAAAGTAATGGGACATATCGACTTTAAATTATTATAATTTAGCTACATTTACTTAGTTCAAAAGTTGATAATATAGGAGGTACTTCAGATGCTGAAGACTTTTTTTAAAAAAAACTTCTTATTCATGCGGGAATACTAATTTTATTTTAATGAAACTTTCTTATGTAATAATTAGTTTCATAACACTTAAAAGTTTATAACAAAAGAGTGCGAAACTATCTTAATGAACAGTTTCCTGAACGATGGACAGACCGTGGTGGCCACTTGTATTGGCCGACGCGAAGTCCGGATTTTAATCCTATGGACTTCAGTATTTGCGGTCACCCAACCCAACCCTAATGAGTTAGTTCAAAAAATTATAAATGCTGTTGATCTGCTCAGAAATGATAGGGATCTTTTATTTAAAATCCGACAATCTTTTGTAAAGCATACAGCACAATGTATTGAGGTCAACAGTGGCAATTTTATTTTTATCAAGACGTTATCATTTTTACTTCTAATAATGTTGTTAAAACATTATTAACTTTTAAGTGTTATTAAACTAATTATTAAAAAATCTTCAGTATCTCCTATATTATCACCTTTTGAACTAAGTAAATTTAGCTAAATCATAATAATTTGAGGTCAGAAACTTACTGTTGCTGACCCATTACTTTTGAACCACACGTATTTAATTGCATAGGAAATTTCCAATGCGATTATCTCGAAAACGGTCACTTCTAGCGATTTTAACAAAAGATACCTGTCTGACGGAAAAGAAGTAGGACAATCGATTTTTTTAATACTAAGCTTAAAAAAAGTTATGTCATTTAAAAAAAGTGCGGTATGCCGTACGTGGCGCCCTCTACTACTGGCATCAAAAATATGGATGAATTTGAATTCCTCGCCTCAAAAAACCCCCAAATCCTTAATTTCGTGCCACTATGTCGTTTTGTTGAGAAATTATTGGGAAAAATCTAAAATAAAATTAAAACTTTGAGACCCTGTATCTTGGTTATTATCAACTTTGGAATTAGGCAAGTTTGAATAAATCGCATTATTTCGATATAAGGAACCTGCTGTTGCTATGTGTTTCATTAATTTTGGACCATCCTGTATACGGATAAATAAAAATTTTAATAAAATAAGTTTGACCTTAGTTCAGTTTTAATTAATTTCTGGACGAAATTTTTAGTAAATCCTAAACAAAAACAAGTTATACATTTTCGGAATCTCCAGAAAATTTGGTATCAGATAAAGGAATTCTAGCGGGAATATTCGCCTTGGCTTCGGGGATTCATAGGGTTAAATAAAAACTATATTAAAATAGGGACCCAAAAATTAAAACTTTACATTAGTTCAGTTTTCATTAGTTTCCGGATTAAATTTTTTGTAAATCCTATTATATCGTAGATAGGTCATTCTACAGGCAGTCTAAAAAATGAAGAAAAACATCTCTGTCCATCAAAATCAACGACCACGCTGGTCAAAATGCATCCTAACCCCTTCTACATTAATGTTTATTCGCCGGTAACTAGTTTTAGTATTTTGTGGCGTCTTAGTTCAACATCATCCTGTAACAAAGTCGCCTCCCCAACGGCCCCCCCTTTTTCCTTTTTTTTTTACTCTCTTACTCTCTCACACTCTCTTTCTCCCTTGAATACTTTTACACTTAAATTATACGACACTATATAACTAAAAACCAACACAATACACCAGCATTCATAATTATTTCTGGCATTTAAATTCCAATTAAAAATCAGACATGATTAACAACAAACGTGTCGTTATTTACAGCCAGCGAATAAATTATTACATTTATTACCGATAATTTACCTTGTATTTTGCGCGCAACCTACAAAATACCAATTATTTATCGAGATCTGCTTCAAGACATGCCTGATACTGGCATATTGCGAAACTATGGCCGATTTTGCTTTGGCGTTGAAAACATTTAATAGAATTAAGGCGCGTTCGGGTGTTTGCGAAACAAAAATCGTTTTAAATATCTCGGCTACCCTATAGAGTAGCGGCTATTAATTTTATTTTAATGGAAACATTAGCCCAGCAAGCAACAAACATCCCCAGGACGTCCCATTTTGATCCGCAACGTCCCAGGTGGGATGATCTCAGCTAAGACGTCCCTGGGACGTCCCCTGGACTTTAGAAAGGTCCTAAATTGGTCCCAAAGTGACGTCCTACGGACGTCTCATGTTGCCGTCCCAAGGACGTCAGCAATGGGATTAAAAAAAAAATAAATTGTAAAAATAAAATACTGTTGGAATCTTTATTGTATTTATGATTCTATATTATAATGACTTTATATTACCCCAAAATGCGTTTGTTTTGTGTCCGTACTAGGACTGTTTGGAATTGCTACGGTCGAACTAAGGTCCTAAGATGATCCCATATATGTCCTGTGTAACCTTTATGGGATCATCCCAGATACATCCCGACCTGTTCCAAACGGACGTCCCAGGGACGTCATTGGGATCTTATGGGACATTCCGTGACGTCCCTGGGACGTCCCAGGAACGGTTTTGTGTTGACTGGGAGAGGAGGCAAGTTAGATCTGGAGAGTCGAAATAAGCAAAAAAATTATGCAATGAATGAATCATATATAATTGGAATGGGATGAACGTATGAAACACTTTGTAAAAATATCTTGTTAATTTGTTTTATCAACAATTTATTGCAAAAAAGTCGCCTTTTTCATGTCTTTTCCGGTTTTTCCGTCATATGGGAGGATGGGGAAATAAGAAACCAAGAACTTTCGACTCTCCAGATCTAACTTGCCTCCTCTGCATCCCAACAATGTTATCCTAAATGGTTGCAAATATCATTTTTCACCACTTTTGGCAGGTTGTCATGGTAATGGTTGCTATGGTATCGGTCGTCATGGTAACGGTTACCATAGCAATGCCTCAAAAGATGACGGTTGCTAATAAACGGGCAGTATCCATGGTATTACCTTAGCAACCAGGCGGAAAGCTGGTTTCTATAATGAAGAAGAGATTTCTGGTTTAGCAGTAGAGATTATTTACGAAAAAGAGAGAAAAGGCAACAGAACATTTTAGAGATGATTTTTTAAATCATTTCTATCATTTTAGGCACTATCATAATTATATTAATCCAACTGGTATTGTTATTTTCGATATTTTTGCCCAGTTCACATATTCCTCGACCGTTTACCTTTCAAACGCAAGTTTAATAACTCGATATTTGAAATTGCCGTTTTTTTTTCTTTCGACCGATCCCTCTTCTAGTGCTAGATCGGGTCATCGATTCGCTACAAGGTTAACACTTTTATTCTCGCGAAGACAAACAAATCAAAACAAGAAGTTGGAAACCTTTTATTTTACGTAATCAGTTTTCGGTATTAGCAAATTATGGTCACGATCGTTGGTCGATTGGTGAATGACCTAGTAGATATTGTGCATACAGTGAATGTACCAGATCTGTCCAGTAATCGTTAAAAATTAGTTATAACTGATTTAAGGTACTTCTGGCTTGGATGGTTGACACTACGTCATTCAACAGTCGCATCCATTGTCGCATCTCTCCCGACTGGAGTCGTTGGTTTTTTAAAGCAAATTACTACACAAAAACAATGTTAACAACCCCCACAGCAGTGGGGGTGGAAGCTTACTACCTCTTTTAACGTAGATTTTAACCGACCTAGTCGCTGTGTTGTTCGTCCTAAGGTAACTATGTTTTTTGGACACCAGTACAAAGAACAAAGTAGGCAAGGCGCCCGCGGCCAACCCGTATCAAATCGCGCATGCGCGGAGCATGGAAAAACGTGTAAGGACTAAAGTTGGTCTAAAATTTTTTTCTTTAAAGCAAAAATGGTTCAGCAGTTAGAAGGAAATAAACAATTAAATTGTTTAAAACAATTGATCGCACTAGAATTTTTCAATCCTGATAATCTTGGTTCAATCTACACCTATATAATTCTCAATGTTTATGATTTTTTTCAGCGATCCTTTTGGTGATAAGGGTGGGGGACAGCAATTTTTAAGCTTTTTTCCCGAAAAATGTTTTAAAAAATGCATAAGAAAATACATCATATACAGGGTGTTACAAAAAGATCTTAAGAAATTTTAAGGGCAGATTCTACGTTCAAAAATATGAAAATAAGTTTATATAAACGTGGCTCCTCAAACGCTTCTTTTTCGAGATACAGGGTATTTTAATTTTTAAAACGTTTTTTTTTAATTTCTCGACAATGCGTTAAGATTTTGACATGAATTTTGGTACACGCCAGTATGCAATCAGAGGGTACCCTTAAGTGCAAAAATTTATTTTCGAATGTACTTGCATCAGTGGCGTGCGTGCTGGTAAGTCTTTATTTTTAGCGAAAAAAATGGCAGGCCACTGGTTTTTTGCAAAATTGGTATCGTTCTCTTATAGCCCAATTAATTCTGCGTGAAAAGTGTCTCTTGAGCTTTTTCGCTTTGACGCACCGTTTTCGAGATAAAAATTAATTTTTCTTAGAATAATAAAAAATTAAAATTTTTTGTTCAGGAAACAGTGCTTTTTGATTTAAGTTTAGAGTAGATGCTGGAAATGGCTTCTCCGTGCTTCAATACTTGCTCTAAATCGTATTCGCATATTTCTCCTAACTCTTCAGAATACTTGAGGTGTGAAAATATTAAACACCCTGTATCTCAAAAAAGAAGCGTTTGAGGATCCATGTTTATAAGTATATACTTATTTTCATATTTTTAGATGTAGAATCTGCCCTTAAAATTAACATCTTTTTGTAACACCCTGTATATCATTGAATTCGTGCTTCAATAAGCTTTCATTTGACACAATAAAAATCTGACAGGCGGACGGACACCAATGTGATTCCATAAGTGTGAAAAGGAAGGAAGAAAGAAAGAAAAAAGGAAGAAAGAAAAAACGAAGAAAGAAAATAAGGAAGAAAGAAGAAAAACTAAGAAAGAAAAAAAAGGAGAAAGAAAAAAGGAAGATATGAAAAATTAAGAAAGAAAAAAATGAACTTAAATAAGGCGTAATATTTTGTGTGTACTGTTTTGACAGGTCGAAATACACGTGTTGCAGTGAAATTAAGTAATTTTTGGTTTTTCTTAGAAGGACTTTGTCCATAAATTTTTAAATATAGCACGTTAGTGTCAAGTATGTGGAAAAATGGATTCTTTTCATCCAGAACTGTCTTTTCACAGGTTTTCCATCAATTCGCCTGTACAGTCTCCGATAATAAATCGTCGAACGAAATTAATTCGATGAGTATTTCCAACAGGAAACTCGACCAGAATCGGTTAAAAAACAAAACGTCTACCAGCGTGTAATAATAATAACCAGTAATTTATTCGGATGGTTGATCTCTCGTTGAAGTCAAGGTCATCCGGTCGGCCGCGGCAGGCCGTGCCGCATAACTTCGGCGACGACGATGATGCCTCGATGGATTGTTTGCTCAGCCTGTCAGGATCACGTTTGTCTAATTAATTTGATATATAACTGGGTGCCTTTTTTACTTTTTTTTGGAGCCACCACAACATTAAAACTTTAATAAAACTACAATCACAATATTAATTAACAATAACCTGGTAATATACAGCATTATCTCCAAACCCTTCATCCTCGAAATCGTCATGGTACCCATGGATCTCCTCCCGGACTCCCTCGTGATGACCCGATGGGATCACTTCGTAACTCTTCACCAAATCACTCACGTCTTCCCATACCCCTTGTTCGTACGCTCCCCCACCACTAACCCCGTCCGACCAGTTTTGAGGTAGATCGCGGAAGTGACGAACCATAGCGGAAAAATGTCAATATTTGAGGGTACACCACCAATCAACGTTCAATTAGTCCATAGAGATTCTGAAAACACAGCCGGCCTTGAAACAAAAGCATGCGAAGCGCTTTTTTTCCAATAAGTAAGTAGTCCGCTTCCGTGATGAAAAAGAACCGAATAAAACAAAAAAAAAAGCAGCGCCAACTTGACACTTGTTTATTGTACAAGGCTTTATTCTTGTGCATCGGGTTTTGTTTGCTTTTTTGGTTTGGCGTTAAATTATGCTGAAACCTTCACCGGACTAGGCACAAAAAGAAAATGGAAACTTAACTTTTCTGACTAGACCATTTATTCAAAACGTGCCCACTCGCTCGGGGCGTTTTCCCCTTTTTTCCCCTATTTATTTAAGACATGAATCACTTTTACCATGTATTTAATATCCGAAAACATAGGTGGGAATACCGCTTGCGTGCATACACTTCAAAATAAATCGACTTATATTATTTTTTTAATTCATTCACCACTTTGTATTGAAACCACATCACGACACGCACTTAAATCATAGCAGGCCTATCGAAATCGGCACTTGTATTTCTCTTTTGTTTCTTGACACTCGAGTTTGACACTTGAATTTTAAGATCAAGTTGCACGGGAAAAGATCGAATTTGAACAAAAGCGCGACGTAGGTATTATTTAGGTGGGCTCAAGTTGCATCAGAAGTGGAATGACATATTTAGTAACTTCAGAATTTAAGAATAAAAATTAGTTTCTTTTTCAGTATCTATTTGTATTTATACTGTATTAAGCCGAGGCTTATTAGACCAAAAAGCTAGGAACTCCATGATAAAACAAACCGCGAAAATTTTTTTATGAAAAAAGATGTAAAAGCGTTGCCTTAAAACAATGAAGTTTATCGACAGCGCCCTTTCAGGAAGCGAAAATTAGCTGCTTTTCACTTTCTATCATTATGGACGACTGTAAACAAAAAACGCATCGTTCGCGCCATTTTATAACTCAAAAAACATCTGAAATCCCAGCGCACTTGACCGTAAATCCATTTTTATCGCACCATTCACTTGTTTCCCGAAGCACCCCGCGATTGATCGCCGTTCGCGTCAAAACAGTTGCGCTTTCGGTCTAGAAAATTCTCTCAATTTTCCAGCGCGTAGTTTAGTTTTCCGGACTATTTTTCACTATTATTTTAATAAAAATATGTACGGGAAATGCTGAACCATTGAACTACATATGAAGTATTACGCGTATTATTATTATTGTACATTATTCGATGGTAAAAGATCCCGAACGGCGTGAAGTATCAGTATGCATCGCGGCCGGCCGGGAAAACAACGAACACACATCAACAAACAAATGAATGCCGGCATGGCTAACCGGATTTACATTAAATAATTATGTATTAACTACTCTCTGCGAGTGGCGGCAATTCGTTATGTGTTGATTCGTTTCAAGGCCGCGTACAAACGCTATTTTTAACCGAGAACCGATGATATGGCGATAAAATGCGCGGATTTTTCTCTTTTTCGCGCTAAACGAGGTAAAGAGGAATGAAGGAAAAGGCAAAAGTAGCCGGAGAGATTGGCGGCGGATAAATGGGACGTCGGGAAGCGTGACGTAAATCGTCTGCGAACAATAACGCCGAATGGTGAGCCGTAATCGAATAAAAATGTTAGCGCCCCGACGCCTACGCTCGTTTTATTAGTTAATGAAACTTTAGACAATGAACGGACGGGGATTATCAAACAGGATTGATAAAAATCATGATTTAAAAAAAAAATCAAAAATCAGCGATTTTTTATTTTTTTTTCAAAAAATTTTATTTTGGACTAATTTTCATTAGTACACATATTTTGTAACTGTTCCTATATTGTTTAGTCAAACTTATAATGAAAACATATTTTTAACCGCAAACACAGAGTTCGGCAAAATGTATTACCCATTTTATTTTATTAATAACACAAAAACGATTCGGTTATTTTGAATGAAAACAGTTTTGAATGGAAAAGTATATCCAAAACCTTTTTGGATATAAAACACTTAGAAACATTGTATTATGCATTAGTTAACACTCATTTGAATTATGGCATTTTAGGTTGGGAGGAATGAGTAGAATTTTAGTGAAAAAAATAGAAGTATTACAAAAAAGATTTCTAAAAATTATATTAAATAAAGACTATTTTTATCCTTCAAAGGAATTCTATTCAGAAACAAAAAAATTGGACGTTAGGCAAAAATATATTTATAATATTTTACTTATATGTTTTTAAAAATAAAATTAAAAACATAACCATGACACGCGTCATAAAAATGAAATTTCCATTAAACCATAAATACATAAGTTTATAGCACAAAAGAATTATAAATATTTATGTATTTATTTAAACGATTAATTACCAGTAAATATTAAAAGAATTGTATCATTAAAAAATATAAAACTGAAATTAAAGCTGGATATTAACAATAAACGATTTATATAAATTTTTGGAATTACTTTGTATTATTTTGTAAAATATAAAAATTATTTATTTATTTTTTTCTATAGGACCTCTCTTGTCCTAAAAAAGAAATTGTATGTACATATGTATTTGAATATATATTTTTTTCAATTGAATAATTTATATAATTAAATAATGTAATGTTAAATATAAGATTTGCCCCCAACAAGTACGTCTTCGGGAGTTCTATGAAGTTTATTTATAATATACATATATGTATATCGCCCCTGTTTTGTAAGAAGGGGCTATCTAACATACAAAAATATTATAGATGGCCCCTTCTTACAAAACAGGGGCGATATAATCACATTTAAATTGTAATTGATTTAAATTAACTTTATTATTATTATTATAATCGGTGATTATAATCTTCTCACCCCTGATCTAAATTGTGCAAAAACAGATATATTAATTTTTTAATTAATATTATTTCTTAAACCTTCACTAACGCCGTATCATATCGCGTATGCGCGGAGCTGAGTGGGGGGGGGGGAGCGTTTTGACCTAGCCAAATTAAAAATCTTGCAAAACGTGTAAGGAGTTGTTCCTTACACCGCGAGAAATATTTTTTGTTAAACATTTTTTACTCTGGCGGAGGACAGCAGTTTTTAAGCGTTTTTCCCAAAAAATGTTTAAAAAATGCATGAAGAAATACATTACATATATTGTTGACTTCGTTCTTCAATAAGCCTGCATTTGACATAAAGCCCTTGAAATTTTGTTTTCCATTTCCCGATTTATCCCCTAAAATTAACCCCCAGAATAAAAATTGAACTTTTTATATTTCACGTCTATAATTGGGCCACCACGCTCCATCTCCGTGCTAAATTTCAAATTTTTATGTCAGATAGTTTCAGAGAAAATCGCCTGTGACAGACGGACGGACGGACACCGAAGTGATTCCATAAGTGTTCCGTTTTGCTAATTTTAGCACGGAACACTAATAAAAACTTACAAGTGTTTTTAATTATACTGGGTAAAAATAAAATGTATTTTATTTTTCAGTTAAGTAGGTATCAGAATTAAAAAAAAAATTCTAATAAATTTAACCACCAACCAACAACAAAAAAACACTCACCTTCTTACTCCTTCTTTTCGTTCTTACTTTTTTCTTTCCGCTCTTCCCATCAGCGCCCTTACTCGCCTTCTCACTTCCCCCAACAGCTTTACCATCTTTCTCCTTATCCTTCCCAGCACTAACTTCCTTATCCTTGTCCCTCGAATTACTTCCTTCTCTTTCTTTCTCCTTAGAACCAGTACTATTACTGCTACTCGAAAAACGTAGTTTGGGTATTACTAAAGGGTCTTTAGATGTTGCATCCTTGGTACTATTACTATCCTTCTCTTTCCCATTCGAAGCTGAATGACTGCTTCCCCGTGTTTTAACTGTCAAAGGACTCTCTTTCCCTCTATCTCGCTCTGTGCTGGACGCTTGTTTATCCTTGTTGCTTGCAATGAGAGCGCTGGAGCTTCTCAATTTTCCCACTACTGGTGATGCTCTTTCTCTAACCCCAGACTCTTTACTATGACTATCCTTTTCTCTATGACTATTGGTGCTGCTTCTTAATTTCACACCCTTTTCACTATCTTTACTAGAGTCCTTACTATTCGAACTATTAACACTATTACTACTACTTGAGACTCTCAGTTTCGGTAATACTGAAGTTTCCTTTTCTCTTTCTCTCACTGCTTCTCTGCTATGGGAGCTCTCTCTTGTAGAACCCCTCAATTTTGATACTAGAGGGCTTTCCTTATCTCTATCCTTCACAGAATTATCTTTTTCCTTGTTACTTGCTGAAGTATTCCCTGATAACCTCAACTTCGGAACAACAGAGGTTTCTTTAGCCCCGCCAGAGCCTTTGTTCTTATTTGTTGAACTTTGTTTCTCCCTCTCAGACTCTCTAACACCCTTATTCCCTGAGGAAGTAGCAGTATTGGATGTTACTCTATACCGCGTCATTGGTACAGCCTTTTTAGCGTTTTGAGAAGTTTTTTGTGTCACTTTATTTTCTATTTCACTCCCAGAGTCACTGGAGTACTCCGAACTGCTACTACTAGTGCTCTTCTTGTTCCCTTTCACTTTATTTGCTACAGCCTGACTACAGCTGTTATCTGCTGATCCTTTTTTAACAGTAGTTATAGGACTATTGCTGCTTTTTCGCACTGTAGCTATAGTAAGTCGTAGTCCATTAGTTTGGGTACTGGTGACTGAAAATTCAGGACTTGGGGAACGAGACGACGATTCTTGTGAACTGGAAGAGGAGTCACTGTCAGAACTATCACTATGAGAACAAGATTCTTCACTAGCATCAGAATTCTGAAAGAAAAAAACATAGTTATGAACAGACTAAAATTACAATAACAAAATAAGCACAAGCACGTTTGCTATTGAACTTACACTAGAATCAGCCTCAGAATCCTCACTCTCTGATTCACTTTCAGCCGCATTCTGAGCTTGATTTGGATCGGAGGGCTCTGCATTGAGCGCTCCGATGTCCACTGTGGAAGGCAACTCGGATTCTTCAGGTTCGTCCTCAGGCTGATGAACAACTGAGGACCATCCGGTAAAGAGTTCTGTTGTAGCACCATCATTTGTTGCCATTCTAAAGAAACGAATTGCTTGATAGCATTTTGACAAAAATTATAAATAAAATACCAAAAATCAATGTAAAAAACAGCTGTCAGGAGTTTACACCTTTGGCAACAGTACACTTTTAAAACTCCCATATTTTTTAAAAACTTTAAGAAATTAACAAGAAAATCAAGTGGAGGTTGATGAAAATAAAAGAAAAATGCTGACAGGGAAAGTAGTTCATAAACATCCTGTAGCATTTTTTTAATGTTTCACGTCCTACTTTCGGTTTTCCACTTAAAATAAACATTTCCATTTCCTCTTTTACCTACAAATTCTGATGTGAATCGAAAAATAATAAAACTTGGACCGTCAGCAAAAGCCTAAATTTTTTAAAAATTAAAAAGTGATTCAAAGTTGGCGCTAAAAAACAAAACAGTAACATTGCATGCGCCATGTTGCCCAAATTTCTCTGCAATTATCGGTCACTTTAAACAGGTTTTAAATAAATATTAACGCAAAATAGGATCGGCCACTTACTTGCTAGGGTAAATGCAACATTTTTACACTAAATTAGCACTATAAAACTAAAAATATATAAGTAAAAGAAGTCTATTTCCATGTTTATGTCAGCCCTGTAAACAAAATGGCCTCCAGCTGATGTAGGAACACATTTTCAGCATTTCCACTGATTAAACTTTAACGAAAATGGGTTTAGGATTTCACTAGGCATTCTTGAAATATTTATTTAATAAACCGAAAACGCATCACTTAGATTGTGCATTATATCTTATTTATTTTTTTATTTATTTATTTGAGAGTCGACAGTTGCGCAACGAAACGCCACCAACTGAAAACTAGATCGCGAGCGATGTTGCCAACCCGCGAACCCATGATACAAGCCGGGAACCGCGAACTGAAATAACTCCGGAATAACGGTAATTTTGACACTAATTTACGTGTTTTGTGACAGCTTGTAAAGTAAGTCCTTTTTAAATAATTAATGTTTACTTGAAATCTGGGAGACAAGCAGAGTAAGTTATTTTTATGATTATAGTAATATTTTTTAAATCGATTTAAAAACAAGTAGTGCTGCGTTATCTGCACCTTGAAAATGTCATGTTAAAAGTTGGGCTTTTCGTTTATAGATGGCAATAGCGTTCCGAAACTTTTAGTTGTCTTATTAGAAGGTAGATGCCCATACAGAATTATGTTAGAACACCAATAGCTCTATAGGAACAGTGACGACAGGACAAATATACAAACATTGAGATGGCAAAAATACTAAAGAGAGTTCCGGATGAAAATAATCCATTTTTCCATACACTTGGCATTCAAACGAACTCAGTATGCCTTTAAAACCATTTTGAATTCAGACTCTTTGTGGATATAATACCAATTTTTAGCTAGTCCTTATACAATGTCTTATTGTTAGCTATAACGATGTACTTACAGCAAAAACTTGGTCATTGGGGTAAATCACAGTAATCGTAGGCCTATTAACTCTTTTAAACGTAATTCCCTTTGTTTTAGCTGCAAGTTCAATAGCTGTTTCTGTTGAAACTGCATCAGCAGCAGGATAAAAAAATGGTGCTTCCATTTACAGCACGAAACATGGCTGTCTTCAACCCCATTTGGCTGGGACCATCTTCCCCTATAATTCCACAATGGGAGCCCACAAAGTTGACGTTAGTTTGGGAAATTACGCCCATACGGATCTACAACAAAAAACTGTATATTTTCACATGAAAATTTACAATAACAAACGAATAAAATGGGTTTTATCACTTATCTACACCTCTTCTCACTAATTTATGCTAAAATTAAGGTGTTTAATTAGTATTTACCCAATTATTTTCAAAAATAAACAGATATTATGTCACCCCTAGAGCGACAGCAAAGAGTAACCCGACCTATAGTTACTCTTTGGCGACAGCTCGTTTATGAATGAAATCATCAATGGAATTCCGGAGGGGGAAATACTATGCGGGGGCGTTATAGTAGGGGTGATGGGAAGGTCATTTCCCCTTAAGGAATTTCCATTCATAAATACGAGAAAAAGTATGGCGGCCGTCCGGTTGGCATGGTTACCCGGCTAACGGCGAAGGGGTTGCATCGGTAATTGTTGTGACTGTCAAAATGACTCTCAAAACAACCCGTTTACTGGTGACACTTTCAAAAAATTCTTAACAATTTGTTAAAGAAAGTTAATTTATGGCGCTGTTAGATGTTTTGTAAAGATAAGAAATCAATCTATAGTGCAGTGTTAGTTCAGTGTTTAAAGTTTTATTCGTTCTAATGGGATTTGCAACTGTATTTTGGATACCACCGCTACCGACCGGTAAGTGAGAGTTACAAAAAAACTCAAAATTCTGCCTTAAACGATGTTGTCAGCGTATACGTTGTTAAAATATCATTTATTGGAGTACTCTGTGCCCATTATTATTCTACGGCACAGTTTAAATCGATTTATTCCAGTTATTCCTGTTGATTCTCCTGCAAATTCCCAGGTGTATGACAAGTTGTCTACTTTACGCCCTGACATATTGATTTTGTGAGGTTATGATGATTGTCAACTTGCTAGGATTTTCAAACATTTCATAATAAATTAACCATTTTATTACCCCCAGCTTTTCTGCACTTGGTGAGGGATCATTTATATTGTTAGACACACCCAAAGCTTTATTAATAATAATCGTATTATTGTTAAATCAGGTACACCGTCCTAGAATCAAAGGATCAAAAGCCACTAATGGAAAGAATTAACTTTCTAATATTTTAAAAACTTATTTAGTCCAGATAAAGACGTGCATACGCTGATTTCATTGTTTTTTTAGGAGTTTATGTTACGAAAACTATGAGTCTGCCGACTATAATAAAAATATTATGGTTTAATTTTAAATTCCTTTCGATTCATTGATAAGGTAAACATATGTTTAGAAAGTTTGGCAAGTCTCACACAACAGTACTACTTATATAAAACTGCTGGGTTTTACCCATGGATTTCCATGGTTTTACCAGAGGTAATTTAGACTATAGAAACGTAAAAAGATGGTTTATGCTGGCTTAATCAATTGGCTACTAGTTGTCATTAAAAATTCTCGTCTTGTTATGATTTGTTTAAATCATATTAATATTGAAATATTAAAAGTAACGAGTTGTATCAGATTAGTATCAAATCCTTAACAAAATGAAACTGTACCAGGGAGACCTCAGCTGCAGACTATGTAAGGGAAACAGTTCAGCACATCATCTGTAAGCTATAACCAGAAGATGTGATAACCCACCCCCTTGTAAACCTGTACAAGCTAGTGCAGGGAACTGGGATAACAGAGTGGGTGCGATAAAATTTATTGGGTAGGCACAATAGGCCTCAAATAGCCGCAGTGCTTCCGGTCTCGGACAGAGCCCAAGGGAAAAAAAAAGATGTGACAAGGAAAGTTTAAATTTTATTAACGAAAAATTAAAGTTTTTTAACACTGGTTTACAAACAATTGACAACGTTGTTTAAGCCTTTCCTTGCATTATTTAAATTAATTTGCCGGTTGCAGATATCTTGGGCAGACCATATGCTCTCTCACACCTTAAACCGGAGTACTAGTTTGTACATATTAAACAATAATAATGTCACCTATGGACCTATATATGGACCACCTATGGAAGTATAAAAAGTTGAATTTTGATTCTGGGGGTTAATTTCAGGGGGTAAATTGGGAAATTATTGAAGAGCTTGTCCAAATATTCCTTTTGGTGACCGGCACACCGGGCATTGTTCCGTTGTCCCTGAGCCTCAATGACATTTGAGCCATAGGTATGCACAACTCACTCTTTGCAGATATTTGAAAGAGTGACATAACACAAGATGCAAAATTTTTCAAACAATCCAACAACATACTCCTTTTGAAGGAGAAGTGATTCTTTCATAACGAAAATTTGAAGTACCTAATTCATTGAAAAAAGTCATTAAAAACAAACTGATTCTTTGCTCTTTTTAGCCAATTCAAATATCGAAGTTGGATCATGTGATAGTAACCACGTTACTTAATTACTGATTCTAATCTTGGTACTTCTAAGCTAAGCTCAACTCCTAAGCAATGCCTAAATCAAGTATATGTTACCGGCCAAACCCGATTTCAGGATAAACTAGTTTTTCCTAGTCCAAACCAGTCTATCCGAAGAGCGATAGGATGAACTAGTTTGTCCTAGTCCAAACTAGTTGGTCCTGAAATCGATGTGAGGCTATTAGGAAAAACCGATTTATCCTAGTCTAAACTGTTTTAATCTGTAATTCTGTAGGATAACTAGTCTGGCCTAGACTAGAAGGGATTAGCCTATGAAACGAAACTAAATTTATTACAGTTGCAGTAACTTTTATTATTTACTTGTTATTACATGTCAAACTATTATGGCATTTTGAGTTGCAGAGTACTGATTTTTTCCTACAGAGGCATCGATTCGACGTACACTTCTTGGTGCAACTTCACTTAAAGAAACCTTGGCCTGTAAAATTGCAGTTCGAACTAGTATAGACTAGGACAAATCAGATTTTCCTAGCAACCCTACTTTGGTTTCAGGACAAACTAGTTCGGACTAGGACAAACTAGTTCATCCTATCGCTCTTCGGATAGACTGGTTTGGCCTAGGAAAAACTAGTTTATCCTGAAATCGGGTTTGGCCGGTAACATATACAAATTAAAAATCCACCTATTAAATTCCTAATAGACACAGGTTGCCATCCGTCATTATTGCAAGCAAGATAATTTATAATGACATAATATTATAGCAACGTCACACATGCCAGTGGTAACTGACAATACAATAAGTTCATTGACAATAATTAAACATTACATTTTATCGAATTTCTTATAAAGTGATGGAGCTTGATTCTACAGAGTTTTAAATATTTATTTATTTTCAAGTAAAGAACATTTGAAATTTTAAGTGACACACCCTCTAATGAAGGATCCAAATTGCTATAAACTGAACGGAGTTATCCCACAAAATTAGTATTTTAACCCACCCAACTAGACTATGAACCCTTTGACCATCTCTATGCCGATACATACAAAACCCACGGACAGTACTTCGTTATAATTATAGACAGTTTTTCTAAATACGGTCAAGTCTATCCTATAAAATCATTAACCGCAATAGAAGTCACTAACACACTATTGCAATTCTTTCGTCATTTTGGCTTACCTAAACGAATAACGGTAGACAATGGACATGAATGGAAGAATGACGTCATCCAAAGTCTATGCAAAATACACCACATAGAAATCCATTACACTACTCTATATAGGACCAACAGCAATAGCCCTATAGAACGCTTTCACTCAACCCTAGCACACAACAGCAAAATTGCAGCTCTCGGAGTAAGGGTTCTTGCCTTTAGTCCACACAATCAAGTTACTAGTACGGCTCTTATAGACGACAACCACCTTTGTTAGGGTGGGATTAGGGACGTCCAAGCATACATGTAATCTGTGATTTAGCAGACCAATAAGACATTCCCTTGTTACAGACAGACAGTGTTGTAAAACTTTTAAAAATGACTTACCCAAACGGATAACGGTAGACAATGGACATGAATGGAAGAATGACGTCATCCAAAGTCTATGCGAAATACACCACATAGAAATTCATTACACTACTCTATATAGCACCAACAGCAATACCCCTATAGAACGCTTTCACTCACAGGCAGTGAGCTGGTGTTAAATGTGTAGTGTTGTAGTGTGGGCACCACGGTGCAGTTGTATCCTTCTTAGTCTGGCTTCTAACCTCAGAGACCTTCCCAGCATGGTTGAACCTAGCTGGTCTAGCCCTCCGAGTCAATGAAGCTCGCAAGCCCCTCCGGTACGTCAAACCGAGGATACGGTGGGGGGGACGACGATATTAATGCAGCAACAAAATTGGCACATAAACCAAAACGAGGTTACAGCAGTTACTGTATTAATTTCTAACGCGAGTGCAGAACTCCGAAACGTATTAATGCTAAAAATACAAAAAATATCGAAGAAGCTACATCACTTGTACTCAATCATTATCTTAAGTGACACACCCTCTAATGAAGGATCCAAATTGCTATAAACTGAACGAAAATATCCCACAAAATTAGTATTTTAACCCACACCACTAGACTATGAACCCTTTGACCATCTCTATGCCGATACATACAAAACCCACGGACAGTACTTCGTTACCATTATAGACAGTTTTTCTAAATACGGTCAAGCCTATCCTATAAAATTATTAACCGCAATAGAAGTCGCTAACAAACTATTGCAATTCTTTAGTCATTTAGGCTTACCTAAACGGATTACGGTAGACAATGGACATGAATGGAAGAATGACGGCATCCAAAGTCTATGCAAAATACACCACATAGAAATTCATTACACTACTCTATATAGCACCAACAGCAATAGCCCTATAGAACGCTTTCACTCAACCCTAGCACACAACAGCAAAATTGCAGCTCTCGGAGTAAGGGTTCTTGCCTTTAGTCCACACAATCAAGTTACTAGTACGGCTCTTATAGACGACAACCACCGTTGTTAGGGTGGGATTAGGGACGTCCAAGCATACATGTAATCTGTGATTTAGCAGACCAATAAGACATTCCCTTGTTACAGACAGACAGTGTTGTAAAACTTTTAAAAATGGCTTACCTAAACGGATAACGGTAGACAATGGACATGAATGGAAGAATGGCGTCATCCAAAGTCTATGCAAAATACACCACATAGAACTTCATTACACTACTCTATATAGCACCAACAGCAATAGCCCTATAGAACGCTTTCACTCACAGGCAGTGAGCTGGTGTTAAATGTGTAGTGTTGTAGTGTGGGCACCACGGTGCAGTTGTATCCTTCTTAGTCTGGCTTCTAACCTCAGAGACCTTCCCAGCATGGTTGAACCTAGCTGGTCTAGCCCTCCGAGTCAATGAAGCTCGCAAGCCCCTCCGGTACGTCAAACCGAGGATACGGTGGGGGGGACGACGATATTAATGCAGCAACAAAATTGGCACTTATAAACCAAAACGAGGTTACAGCAGTTAATGTATTAATTTCTAACGCGAGTGCAGAACTCCGAAACGTATTAATGCTAAAAATACAAAAAATATCGAAGAAGCTACATCACTTGTACTCAATCATTATCTTAAGTGACACACCCTCTAATGAAGGATCCAAATTGCTATAAACTGAACGAAAATATCCCACAAAATTAGTATTTTAACCCACACCACTAGACTATGAACCCTTTGACCATCTCTATGCCGATACATACAAAACCCACGGACAGTACTTCGTTACCATTATAGACAGTTTTTCTAACTACGGTCAAGCCTATCCTATAAAATTATTAACCGCAATAGAAGTCGCTAACAAACTATTGCAATTCTTTAGTCATTTAGGCTTACCTAAACGGATAACGGTAGACAATGGACATGAATGGAAGAATGACGGCATCCAAAGTCTATGCAAAATACACCACATAGAAATTCATTACACTACTCTATATAGCACCAACAGCAATAGCCCTATAGAACGCTTTCACTCAACCCTAGCACACAACAGCAAAATTGCAGCTCTCGGAGTAAGGGTTCTTGCCTTTAGTCCACACAATCAAGTTACTAGTACGGCTCTTATAGACGACAACCACCGTTGTTAGGGTGGGATTAGGGACGTCCAAGCATACATGTAATCTGTGATTAAGCAGACCAATAAGACATTCCCTTGTTACATGTAATCTGTGATTAAGCAGACTAATAAGATATGCCCTTGTTACAGACAGACAGTGTTGTAAAACTATTAAAATTGCGCCTGAATCGCAAAATAAATTCTGACGACGATATTAATGCAGCAACAAAATTGGCACTTATAAACCAAAACGAGGTTACAGCAGTTACTGTATTAATGTCTAACGCGAGTGCAGAAGTCCGAACCTTATTAATGCTAAAAAATCCAAAAAATATCGAAGACGCTACATCACTTGTACTCAATCATTATCTGGTAGAACAACAAATTAACTTAAGATATCAGTCACATAAACCAGTTCAAAGAAATCAACCACAAACTAGGCCCAACAAAATTTTAAAAAAATTTTGTTGCCAAGTATTTTTAAACGCATTTAGGGTAATTCGGGTCTGCTGAAGTAAAAAATAAAAGTAGGTTTCCTAAATTGGCTTTAGTTTTTGAGGTAGTGGATACCATCACTTTTTAAGAAACTTAGACATAAGGGGTGCTTTTTATAAGAGGATATGTGCGAAAACTCTACTTTTCTCGACAATCAGTCTTGCTTACTTGTTTCTGCGCGTGCATGTGACCGGCTATACAGATTTTTGTCTACTTGCGCCAGTTCTGCTTAATAGCGCTTTTTCCCTACGAATTAGTTGTAATTTTCCAAATTAGACTACTGTATTTCTTTGTTATTATACCCCAGAATACCTTATCTACAAGGTATTCTGGGATTATACGGAATAAAAATCATTATGGGTTTTATTGATTTTTCGTTTATATTTTTCGAAAACATTGTCATTTTTAGTGAAACTTGCTTATGGGCACCAGTACTCTATTAATTTTGAATTTTTCTTTATTTTATACTAGTTAGCTAATTATCTCCAAAACTAGAGCCAATCCAGAAACATGGACTTCATATTCGTAATCAGCACTACAAAATTACCTAGAAATCTCTCAAATATTATTGGCAATATAATTAGTGTTGACCAGTGACCGCCGGCGACGCGATTTTCTTGAGCCCAACAGATACCTATTTAAAATAGCCTAAAGAACGCATATTAAAAGTCCATCTTTTTAGGCTTCGAATTTCACAAAATCCCGTCCGACGGTCAAACCACCGTCGAGAGATATTCTAAATTCTAAATAATTCTCGACGGCGGCGCGGCGGCGGTCAAACAAGCAACCGAAACGAGGCAACAACGGATAGCATTTCGACTGCACGCGGCCGCCGATTACGTCTGAAATTCCGATGGATTTTCTCTCCGAAAGAGAAAATCCATCGAGGGGTATATGGCGTTTATATGAGCATGATCGTTCTTATGCGTAGCTCTATAATTTTCTTTGCCGAAAGTAACCAAGCTAACTCGGGTTTTCCCCAAATTATACGGGGTCCAATCAATAAAAGACTATACGGGGTCCCATCAATAAAACGCAAGAATTTACAAGAAATTGTTTATTTATTACTAATGTTGGTTTTCTGTTTAGGTCAGCGTTTCTCTAACACGTTTAATGAGTAGGAAACAATACTTTATTAGCATTAGCTCCTGCCGGATTAGTAAAGGATATTTTTGTCCCTTTAATCCACGCAGTGGCTAGTGAAATCTCTGTGGATGTTACTAGTACCATTGGGTGTATGAATCGGCCTTTCTCTATACATATGTACATATATACATTCACGGTTCATTATAGTACTTAAGCCTCTGGGGTCTTCGTGGGATATACACAAAAAAACCATCGCATAACCTATTTCTACGTCACTGTTCCATATTGCAACATGCAGCGAGATTTGTCCTTTTGTTTTTGATCCAACACGCTCGTAACTCACGGTTTTAACATATTTCAAATGTTTGTTCCCGAAAATTCTACGTATTAAGTGATGAATAGTGCAAAGCGGAACACTGTGTAGTCAGAATCTATTGGCCGCCATTGTATTCTAAAATTGCCCGGGCACGAACAAATGGATAAAGTTTTAGAAAGTGCTTTTACCTGTACCCAAGCAACACACGATTAAGCTTTATCGTTGATTTTACGTATATTCAACCATTTTTTGGTAATTATTTGGTTATGGTGTATTAATTAAACGTTAACGATAAACGTATATGTTTTCAACCATGTAATATACGTCTATATTATACTATTTTGGTAATATATTAGATTATGGTATATTAATTAAACGTTAACGGTAAACGTATATGTTGTCAACCATGTAATATCCGTCTATATTATACTATTTTGTTTTAAAAATAATTGTACAAATATGAACTTTCGCATATTCATATGAGGTTAATGCTTTTTCATGATATACAGCATATGGAGCCACTTAAACCGTCAAAAGTCGTTAAACAATATTAAGGGTGTTATTAAAAGGTATATGGTATACGTTTTATACACCAAATTTTCTACTTGAATTAAACGTGTGCGTAGACTTTATTGTTTCGTCATGTTTCGGGAAGAATCGCGTATCTCCGCGCCTTTTTGGGCCAATCCGTAATCCCGACTTTGTCTGGTGACGATACACGCGGTTCCCATTGGCTTCGTTAGTTTGCCACATAAATCAGACAAGATAGTCAAGATACCTAGAACAAACGCCGTTTTTGGATTATGCAGCCGCCATTGATTTCTATAAGTAATTATTGTTTAAGTTTATTTTTCGTGTGTGATTGAGAGTCATTGTGAGCTAATAAGGCAAGTACCTATTTACAGTTCAGGTCATCTGTTTTCATTAACATTTTTGTGTTATAATTGCCCAATTATTATTGTTGCGATATTTTTTTTTGCTTTATTAAAATTAAAGGTGCTGTTCCACAGTAGCTTGCCATAGGGCTTTATTTGTCTACCCCTTTGCAAGATCATTCTAATTATACCTAGAAAAACGAATAGCATCTAATTTTAGTAAAAAAATAAGAATAATAAAATAAATGTTAAATGTTTGATTATTGCTGGTATAATTTTGGTTGAGTATTAACCTTTATTCCACTATAGAAATTAACTATTAAGTATTATTCTCAAAATTCGCCGAAAACCAAAATGGTAATTATTCGGATTAATGGAATTTAGTAAGCTTGTATAAATTTTTTCATGCAAAATTTTGTTTTTTACTCTATTTGTCAAGCTGTTACATGTATGTATATATTATCTATATGTATGTATGTATGTATATATTATATATGTTATATGTATGTTTATAAACGCATATGGTGTTAGTTTGTACAATAATAAAATATGTATGTTCTTTCTTCCTAGGCTTTTATTTTTTTCCTACATTATAGTTGTTAGGAAGAGTAATATTTTCAAAGAATTCAAAATAGCTAGGCTTTCTTATATGAATAATATGCGAACTTTATGGGATACATCGCATAAATGTATTGCATCAAAAAGTATTCCATGTGTCCTTTAAGCGTAAACACTTTGTAGATCTTATATTATATTTCAATGTTTGTGTTTTACCAGATATCATCGTAGCGTATCAATCACTATTAAACGTGTATCAAAAACGTTACTAATCTAATTACCATGAACTATATTTTAACGTTTAATTTATACCACATATAATCGTGTTTCTGTACAAGATTATTATACGAATTTTATAAACGTTTTTAATTTGGATATAGTCCACCATACTGAAACGTATATCGCGCGGACATTTTATCCTTTATCGTGGGTAAACTTTACACCATAATTATACTTGTGGTATAAACGAAAAATAAATGTTTATTCAACTATTGTGTGTTGCTTGGGTAGTTTTATTGGATGGGGATTTGGAAATAAACTACTTGACAACTTTTTGAGTATAAAATATTAACGTCCAGTTAGTGGCACAAACAATTTAATCAAGAGATAAACTAATTCGGCGCTTGCAATGTGACACCACTCATGTCGATGTCATTGCCAAAGATGACTCTGAACGTTAATCTAGCTTCTTTGATCTGGAGTCATAGCAACAGCAACAGGTTTTACGAATCTAAAACTTTCTCTCAGTCTATTGGCGACTGAAATTAAGAACGTGGCGTCCTCGTCGACCGATTTGCGAACTACTATAGCGGGGAATGTTTTCGTTTCGTCTTTGTCTTTATTATTTGGCAATATTTTGAAAATATTTTCTCCAAAAACCCGTATTTCGAAAGTACATTTTTTTAATAAGTCTCCAAACAAATAGGTTTTAAAACAGGTACATTTTTCGAAAATATATTTTTTTGAAAACAATATTTAGAAAATTAAATTATGAACTCTAGTAGCGTGGAAAACGTTAATGTAAAGAAGTCGAAAAAAGATCCTGAACAAACCCAAACGAACCTTTTTCTGGGTTTGATCAGGGTTCTTTAGGTTTGGTACGTTACTTTCTCGTAAATTACTTTTTCAAGAAGCCGTTGCTTGACAAAATTAATACTATCCGAAAAAATTTAATTTCGAAAAAGATGTTCTCTGAAGCAATGTATTTTTGAAAAGTGCTTTAAAAAAATTGAAAAATTTGTTTTAGACAAATTGAACTTTCGTAAGTACTCGTATATCCCCCCAAATGAGCAGAAGGCAATGAAGGCATAAATAAAAAAATGCTACAATATTTCCAGTACCCTATAAATTCATACAACTTGTCCTATCGCGTGTAAGCTAAGATGACCAACTCTTTTACTGTTTCTTTTTTCAACAAATATCTTTTTTGATGTTAAATTAAGTAAATTTTTTCGGAAAACAGCTTCTTCGAAAATATATTTTTTAAAAAAGAACCTTTTAAAAATAAATTTCCCGGAAATATATTTTTTAGAAAACATAGTTTTTCTAAATTTAAATTATGAATGAATGAAATGTCAATGAAAAAATGACAAAAAGGTCCTAAACTAACCTAAACGAACCTTTTTGTGTTTGGTATTTTATTCTCTCCAAAAACTTTAGGACAGCGCTTTCATTGACCCGCATGCCCTCTGGAATTTCACCTTTAGACTTCCTCCAACTCTAACCCTAGAAATCTATTTATTACGTTAGCCATTAAATTTTCTGTTTTGCCCACGGAAAGTCCAACCTTAAGAAACTCCAAATTAAATATTAAAGCCTGTTACACAAAAGTATAACGATAAAACGTTTTGGACGTAAATACCCATCCTCTAACATTTACAGTTATCCCAATATTTTACCTGCGATCTTTTTAAATTAAAATTTCCAGAGTTTAAATAAATTCTCGAGTCGAGTTTCACCGCGCCGCTAATTTATGAGATTTTTTTCTGGCAAAGTTTGCTGTCTTTCTTACAGTTTTCCTCGAGAAAAAATCTGGATTTGGTGTTTTTTCTTTTGTTCTTAAAATCGCGTCTAAGTCTGTCAACGGTGCCGCAACATTTTTTTTAAATAACTATGTAGTTAATGCAAGGGAAAAGATATACTTCGAAAATTAATTTAATTTTTATAGTTATAATTAACATTCTCTAATCATTATTACCCTCCTCTTCCCTTGGATATTTCCTATAACGATATTTCACTTCCCTTTTCACCTTGCGACCTCTACCAACCTCCAAACTAATCTTTTTTAGGTTATTTCCACAATACGGAATCAATTTCAGTCGATATTCCTGCAAATCTTCGTCCCAGACTACATTATTCCTGATTTGTTGAAGGTGTTCCTTGGGCACGGATTTAGCCACAACATAATTTACCAATCCCATATCTTTTGCTAAACATTTGTTTGCATACAACAAGTGACTTATCTCGTTTTGATACTCGCTCTCTTTTCTCAATAGATAACTTTGCGCTTTAGCAATTTTCCTTTCTGCTTCTTTGATTTGAAGATCCAGAAGTATATCTTCCTCCTGGAGTGACAAACTCTTCCTTTCGAAGGTCTGCTTTTCTTCCTTTTTGCTTTTAAACACTTCTTCCAAAATTTGCTGAGAACTGTCTAGGATTTTAAGTTCTTGAGCGCTGTTCTCGAGCAGTTCAAGTTGGACTTGAGCTTTTTCTAGAAGATTCTCGCCTCCAACTAATATCTTCCTTTGTATCGCACCTAACTTATCTAAAAGCTCATTTTTCTCCTTGGTTATAGCTGTAAAATCATCGTCATCTTTCTTTACGCTCACATTCTTTTTACTTTTCTTATTTCTCACTACTACTTTTTCTTTTTGGTTCAGTTCGTCTAACTCCTGCTGCAACTCTCTAATTTTGTCTTCAAAACTCTTCATAATGCTTTTGTTTTCTTCATTTTTCCTTACAGAATTTGTAATGTGCTTCACTCTATCAGCATACATCAATGTGTAAAAAGTTTCCTGAAAATATTCCTGTTTGAGGCTAATGGTGGCTATCATGGAAGTCAAGCAGCTGCCTCCCAAGGAATCCTGGAGCAATCGTGTCAGTTTGGAGTTTCTGTAGGGAATGTGGGTGGTTTTTCCATCTACCAGCGCTGAAATTACATTACCAAGCACACTCAAGGATAAATTAATTTTACCAGCTTCCCTTAGACGATCCCCTGTGGCGAAGCTCTTGGATACTCGCTCTGAGCCCGCCAGATCGACCAAATTTAGTTTTCCAAACGTAGTAGACTCGTCTTCGTGTTTTGCTTCAATAAGGATACTAAAAATGGCATGCGATCTAGAGCTTTTATCATTAAGTTTAGTTGATCCCAAAGCTCTATTTCTGTTTCCTCTCACTATAAGGTCCAAAACTTGCTCCAACGTCTCTACAGTAAATCCAGACAGATCTTTAACATAAACTCCTATTTGGGGATTTTCTCTTACCTCCAGTTTTTTCTGTGACGTATTTAAGAGGTCCCTCACTTCTTCGTTGCAGATTTCCAGAAAGGTTACTGTCACTACATAAGAGGTGCTTTGATCAGCTGAACATATCTGGGCAAATATGTGTGAAAAAACGTTGGGAACGATACCTTTAAGGTGGGGCTGGAAAACGTCTCCCAACATGGTGAAAGTTTTACCAGTACCAGACTGTCCATAGGCGAAGATAGTACCATTATAGCCGTTTAGCGCTTGGTCTACCAAGGGAGAGGCAACAATTTGGTATACTTCAATTTGAGAACTGTCTTCGGAGAACACTTTGTTAAAGCTAAAACTTCTTGCATCCTTGGAGTTACCGTTTTTGAAGAGGTTTATCGTAGAATCATTAGTTATTGAGATATAGGTTGATGTTTCAGGGGAATGTAGAGGTCGAAGACGAATAAAAACTTTGATATTTTCGGCTTTGGATTCATTTAGATCGTCAAACATTTTGACAGCTTTGGCTTTGATTTCTCAAATGAATTATATGTCATTTATATGTTTTTACTGCTAGCCATCGGTCAAAGTTACTACAATTTGATATGCATTTTAGAGCTTGAAACACTGCATTTTAGTAAAAAGATAACAAAATCTTGTAGTTTATAAAGAAGATTTCGTGCAAAGCCTTGTAAAATCACTTGCCAACACAACTCCCAAAAAAGTTCTTAAATAAACAATTATCCAGAGCTCCGTCAAGTTAGTTTATCAGACGCAGACTGGGACGACGGACGAGGCTACAAAAACAGCCAAAGAGCAAAAACAAGTCCCAAAGACGATGTTACATAAATGTAAACACGCCAACTAGAAACTCAGACACAAAACTTCCGGTTTAGCAACTCCAACTCCATTGTAAACTTTCAATTTTCGAGCGGGGCAAAAACTTATCCTCCGATAAATTTTAAACTGACATTCCAGACGTCTCTTTATGCATCGATAGACTTTCTTACATCCTCTTGTAGTTTTTCGGGAGATAGAGATACGTTCTAAGTTTTGGTAAGGATTTAAAAACAAAGAAAAATCTATTGAAAAATGGCACCAAATTAAAAATTGAGACATCCTGTACTTAGAATCAAATTGTTTGTACATGTATGGTACATACACTGAAATTGAAATAAATCCTTCAAAAAACTCGCAATGATTTGCCAATCAATTAACCAAATTAAATAACGAGAAAAAGGGAGGAAAAAAACAGGCAAAGTTGCTCCGGGCATTTTTATTGTTTTCCAGAAAACCGGATAAAAAAGTTCTTAAACAAAAGGCCATTGTGCCGGCTACATTGGATGTTACCGATAAAAACTGGGATTAGGAGAATTAGCAGGAGTTGGCAAACTTGGCAATTAAAACACTTCTATATTTTTTACCAGGAAAAAGATAAAAAAAATCAATGTGAATAATAAATTGACTATTTTGTTAGATTTATACTTAAAGGTTGTTGGTAAAGGATCGAGACATCACCAAGAAAGAAGAAACGTGTTATATCCGATTTAGCACCATCAAGCTTACAAGCAGATATGGATAGAATGGGCAGCCTTATATGTCCTGGGGCACACACAATAGTGTATAGTTATTTTCGAAAAATGTTCGTTGAGTTACGATTTCACAGTCTAAGTGAACTATTCCCCCTAAATCGATACTCGGGCCTAACCACCCATCGATTTCTGACGGTTCAATGTGTCGGCCCCCCTTAATTGTCCCAATATTTATTTGTGTAAACTCAAATCGGCGAACGTTTTCACAAGATCACTTAGGACTCCGTAATCATCCAGCCAGATGCCGGCATATTGATAAATTCTCTCCTGCAGACGCCGCATCAACGAAAATTGCTAGATTTATAAGCCGAATCGGCGACCGTAAATAAGCTGGAGAAATTCGGGATTCTGGAGAGAAAGTGATAAGCAATTTACAGGAGGTCTGATCTAATTGAGCGTCGGTCTGGATGGTCTGGATTGTGTATCCAAATCAATTTATGCTGGAGATGAATTTTAATCAAATTGTTGGCTTGTATACTAAATAATGGAAACGTTTTAGCTAGTCGTCGTGATGAGGTGATGAAATATTGTTTAATTATCTAAATTAGAATCCTTGTTGGCGTTTGAAATTCGAAAAATATTCACAGTACTGCATTTTTGAAGGGATTCCAATTATGAACCTGAAAAGAGCTGATCAAGGTTCTCTGTAGAAATAGATTCTGTAAATAAAGAAAAAATTGGCCAAATTGTTAATAAGGAAAAAAACTAGGAATAAGAACTCTTGTTAGGATATAAAATTCGAAAAATCTTCTCGAAACTGCATTTTTAAAAGGATTTAAACTATATTTAACAAGTTTGAGATTGCTTAAAACCTGAAAAGAGCTAGTAAAGGTTCTCCGTACTCCAAATTTGCCAGATTGTTAATGAAGAAAAAACAAGTAATAAGAAAAGAGACAAGGGTCTAAAGCAATCGTACATATATTATTTTCTTTATTTTTCCTTTCGACTGCTTGACAAATTTAGAGATGAGATTTAAATCACGAAAAACCCAAAGTAGATTAAAGGACAGTATTGTTTGTTAACGTTATTCTTGCAAGAGAAAATGATACGGGGATGGGAAAAGATAGATTTTTTAAAATTTTGTCATATTCTTGGTAAAATTGCAGAAAATGCAAATCATACTGTCAAGAATTGTGAAAAAAATTATAAACGTGAATTATAGTTCTAAGAATTATGAGAAACAAATTCAATAAACGGTAAACCGTGCAACTGTATGCAAAACACAGAGAGTTATATATTTTTGGGAGTACTCATCAAATTTGCCAGCAGTCCTTACGAAATGCAAATCATACTGGCATAAATTGTAAGAACACTAAATAACTGTGAATGATAGTCCTTATAAGACAATTACATATATACAGGTGCTCTCTCACAGTCAGAGTTTTACAACTATTATTAACGCCATTGGTGTGCAAAAATATTTTAAACGAATCATACCCAAAAAATAAAATGAACTTCGGTAACCTTAAATCTGATTGAAATAAAGGACGTACAGGGTTTTAAGGGAATCGGTAATATTTCAGGACTCGATTGACTGGTCAGTCTTGTTAAAAAAGTTCCGATATTCCCGTGTATCCCTCGGGATTACGCTAACAAGATTATTCGGTTTTATTTCTTGCCGGACAATGTTTTTCTTTTTTTAGGAAATCATGTGTCTGCTCGTGTTACTTATTAAGTCAACAACAAGATACAGGTTGACCTATATTCAAATATACCGGGTCGACAGAAAAATAGTGGAGGAGGAAAATGGAAAAGGACTAAAGGATTTGCTTAAAAAATGGGAAAACAAAACAAAAACAATTTGAAAAAAATTTGAACCGTGGTTTGGGAGATACAATATATATATTTTTTTAAATGGAACAGAAATTGATACTTTTTACCTTAGTTCAGTTTCTATCAGTTTTTGCACGGAATTGCCAGTAAAATCCTAACAAGTTATATATTTTTGGAACCTCAAGAAAATTTATTATCTGATAAAGGAATAGTTGCGGTAATTCGCCTGGTTAGAAGCCACAGAGATAAAAATTTTCGGCCTTACTTTAGATTTTATTAATTTATGAACTAAAGGAGTTGCTTGAGAAAAAATGCGAAACAAACCTGAAAAGAAAAAAGATATAAAATAAAAACAAAAAGCGTCAGTGAATGGACAAAACACATCAAGAACGTGTGTCGCTGACTAAGATTTATTGCTCGAGTGTGCGGTGGCTCTAGAAAATCTGACGATCGACAAAGTGGAGGTACGAAAATATTCGAGTGGACGTAGAAAAAACAAGGGAAAAGGAAGTGCCGTTGCCTTGGTAACTTTGGTAAAAATCGGTTGCCATAATTGTTTCCAGTTTTCTTTCCGGGAAAGCGCATCCTTAACCAAAGTCACGTGTCGACGTTTTTACTTACCTAATTGGCTCTCAAGGAAAGCGAATTTAAATTCCTTCCGATTTATTCCGCTATATATTTAAAAGGATCCTAATTTCCTTTCAAACGGCCTTTGAATTTTATTACCCTGCTCACCGCGGCCTGCTACGAAGTTAAATACACATCAGGATCAAAGCCTGATTTGATGTTTATTTAAAATGTTTTTTCGGGGAATATTTAGTTCACTGCACGTGTGTAGATACAGGGTCCGACAGAAGATATTGAAATAGAAGAGTTATTTGTGATTGTTTCAATTATCTTAGGAGATACAGAGGCTTAAATCAAACCGTTTTTAAAACATGGCACAGAAATTAAAATGTTCTATCTTAGTTCAGTTTTTATTAGTTGTGGACGGAATTGTTAGTGAAACCTTAACAAGTTATACATTTTTGGAGTCTTCAGAAAATTTACTATCAGCTAGAAAAGTATTTTGGAGGATTCGGCTTCATTTAGGAGAAACAGATGCTTAAATAAAGTAACTTAAATCACTTTTATAACAACAGAGCCACACAAATTACATTAGTTTAACTGTTATTAATTTCTGGACGAAATTGTCAGTGAAACCTTCCTCCAGGCACAGCCGTTAGGGATCAAGAACGTAGTACGAACTTAATACCATGGGCATGGATCTACAACACAAATCGTGAAGAAATAAGAAGTTATGTGTGATCTGTTGTCCGTTTCTCCTTCCATCTCTCTTAATCTTAATAGTATACACTTATAAAAAAATTCCAACGCACTTTTCAAGATATACACTCTCGGACTTCCACCATTATCTTTTTTGCGTCTCCACAAATTATCCAGAATTATATGTCCTGACAACTTAATACTCCTAACTCACGTTTTCCGTTTTCTTTTTCTAATCTCCCGGGAATCTGGTCGGTAATATTTCATTTTTTGTGTCAATATGGGAAAGGTATCCCAATTATAATCAGTCACAACGCGTTGCGAGCCGTATATTTATAGCTCTCTCGGCGTCTCGTAAAAATACTCCTAACGGTCGTCGTTTCAAGGCGATAAAGCTAAAATATACCTACCATAAATATTTGTGTGAAAATATTGATTTTCCAAATAATTTACTAAAAATGATTTTTATAATTGGCGCATATATGAAACACATTATCGTTAGAATTGCCAAAGTACGTGTTGTATTAGACTTCTTATCATGTCTCACGCGTGTTCTGTTGGGGAAATGTCAGGAAAGTTTGGGGGCCAAGAAACACACCGGCAAAGGGCGCTTTTAATGCGTTGATTGTGGGGAAGAGCGACTGGAAATATTTTTTTATCCTAGTTCAGTTTTTAATAATATATGGAATGTGGGGTAGCGAAATTTATCAGTTTATGGACGCAATTGTTAGTGAAACCTTCATTTTTATAAGTTTTTGGTTTACTTTTAAAATCCCTCTTTATTTTATTAATAATAAGCTATGCTAAACGTCAAGTCGACGCTAAATAGAACTAGCACAAAAACCATAATTCTCTTTCACCGTCCAAATTACAATTCTAGAACAGCGAGGTCCTAAATGTTGTTGCAAGCAGCCTGTGTGCAGTTTTAGGAGACTGCATAAATTTTACTTGCGGACGGCATAGACGAAGCCGGGCCAGACCACGAAAATGTTGCGGAAAGGACTGTCTTAAAATGGCGACCATCGAGAGTTTCTAGCGTGGATCTGCAGGGCATGCCAGTAATGACAAATTAAAAAAAAAACACTAAAACTCGGCGCAATAAGGTACTAAGGTAAGGAAATTTAAATTTTCCACCATAGTTTTTATTAATTTTGGACGGAATCGTTAATAAAACCTTAATAAATCATATATTTTTGGAATCTCCAGAACATTTTCTATCAAATAAAGGGACACTCGCCGGAATCTGCTTTGGTTTAGGAGATACAGAACCTTACATAAAAAAAATTGAAATAGGGCAACAAAATTTTTTTTTTTACTTTAGTTCAGTTTTTATTAATTTATGGACGGACTTCTTGCCATCAGATAAAGGATTATTTGCAGGAATTCGCCTTGGTTTTGGAGATACAGGAACTTAAATAAAAAGTTTTTTTGAAATAGGGCAACAAAAATAATTTTTTTAATCTTAGTTCAGTTTTTGTTAATTAATGGACGGATATTTTTGGAATCTCCAGAAAATTTCCTATCAGATATTCATCTTGAGTTAGAAGATACTGATAATTAAATATAAACTTATTTAAAATAGGGCCACAGTTAAAATTTTTATATTTTACTTCAGTATTTATCAATTTCTTGACTGAACTGTTTGTAAAATCGTAACAAGTTATACATTTTTGGAGTCTCCAGAAAATCTGCTATTATATAAAGGAATACTCGCGGATATTCTAATAGGTTTACGCGATACAGATGCCTAAATAGAAATTTGGTTTCCTCAGTTATATAACAATCAGTCTGTCAGGAATCTGTTTTATTATACCATTTTTAAACATACATATATTCGCAACATACACCTACTTTTTTACTCCAACTAATTCTTTCTCAGCGATTCGCCGAGCATTAAAGCTAAATACTGCAGTCAGTCGCGAACGGAACATGTGTAATAATTTAATGGGGCCCGGGTTTGGGGCCCCTGACACAGCCAGAACTATAGCCAGTTTCACTCCGAAAGTAGGTTAGAACTTGTTACCAAAGTACACACTTTAAATCAGTTTTCATGTTATAAAAATATCAACTCTAATAGGAGCAGTTATACGTAACAATAAACAAAGATTTAACAAGGTTTGCATTTGGTAAAATACTTGTTCTATTAGCTTACTTGTAAGATGGGACAAAAACGTATCAAAACCCAACTGATCAACTAGAAGATGCCGATTTAAACCAGTTCGAATTATAATTCTGAAACCTTAATTATAATAATCGATGTTTTAAAAAAGGGTCTGCATTTTTCGACTGCTAGAATTTAGTGGACCCAGAAACGACTCTAGTTTATAACCCACATTATTTCCACAAGTATGTAAACAACATAAAAGTACGCAACATCGAGAAAATGGATGTCATCAATTCAGGATTTGCTTTTATTTTAGTATTTCGAATCGAGAAGTAAGGGCCATACGTTACGCGTATCGATGTAATTCTTTAAATGTGACACTCTATCGCTTTTATTGAGAGCAATAGAAGGCTTCGGAGAAGGGCAAGTCGCCACTGGTAAAACCATTATATCAAATAATGACTTGGGGATTTCGTTTTTCATAATATATAGAAGTATGTTTTGCACTTATATTTTTTGTCACAATTCTGGACAGTATGAGTCGCATCTTATAATTTCATTACACATTTCTTTTATCTGTGGCAGTTAACATAGGCCTTATGCTTCAACACTAGTGCACTATGAGTGTTTATAATGTTAGGAGACAAAGGGAAAACTTCTGCAGTTGAGCTGTTCCATAATTTAGACACTCTAGACATGAAAGAGCCAGGAAACGGGGTTTTATGGATTTATCTAGCTCTTTTCTGCTATTTTTCGCAAATATCTTGACGCAAATGACTTTTTGTAATGATTCTAGACACACATAAAGTTAAAAAATCTTGAACCAGCTTCATGCTTAAAAGGAAAAATTTGTATCTGCGACTGCACCTTCTAACGTAGGCCTGGAAAATATAGTTTTCTAGGAAAACCGTGAATTCTATCACCTCAACTGTATCAAACTCAAATTCTATATTAAATTATCTATCGATAACGTTATTTTCATCTCTGTTTGAGGACGTTTAGGTTCGTTTCAGGGGGTCAACTCTTATTTTAGAATCAACAAACTTCCAATCAGCCACTGGCGAAACAGTCGTCCGCCCGAAACGACCAAAAATCCGTCATTGTCGTTCCGAGAAACAGGGACAATCAAGGGTAGTGCACTTAACAGGCTTTTTCCAATCCGTTCCGGGACAGGGCAAATTAAAGTTATCACCACCCTTTCAAGGGCTCGCTAAAATATTAGATTGTAATTGTTTTAAAGTTGGGACTCCACGCAAAATCCCACTCGAAGATTTATCGGAGTTCGCTTTATTCCTACATAAAGTCTTGGGAGACAGTTATAAATTGCTTTAAAGAGCCCATGAAAAGATTTTAGGGAATTAACTTTAGGGTCAGACTTATGGGAGTGACAAAATTGGAAATGATAAGGGTACAGTACAAAGTAAAAGTAAAAAAAGCGAAGCTCTACCTCTTAAATTAATTAGAAATAGAAATGAATCATTACCTCTTTAATGGAGGTTCGCGATGGCTGGTTTACTAAACCTAGCAATTTTAAATTTTGCATATTATGTCATCTGGAGACCCGGCAAGTTTATTATGGACTACGGGCATCGCTGCGCGTTAGCTAATTGTATTCCGGATCGGTTGTCGATTTAAAGGTGCTCGATTCAATAAAAATATCGCTAGAATACGTGAACATGTTGCCGATAATCCCAGAACCTCAGTTCGTCGTCGATCTCAACAGTTTCACATAACGAAAAGCTCACGCGTATAAAATTCAACTAACTCAAGAGTTAAAGCCCCCCAGACCACGGGCAACTAATTTTATCTTAGAGAAAGTTAGAAAAAATGCAGAATTTTGCAGTAAAATTATCTTTTCCGACGTTTCCACCTCGAAGGTAATGTGAACAAGCAGGATTCGGGGAAGTAATAATCCTCCTTTTTTTGCAGTCGTGTATAAAAAGTAACTAAGCTCTGTGACTTTATTAATTAAACTTTGTGGATATTACACATACTAATCTTTTTCTGGCTTTGAAACTACAAAGTATACGAGAACTGAAGTAGATTTTTATTGTAGTTATACCTTCGAAAACTTTGATGTTAAAACTTTTTAATTGTCTCCGTCGTAACACAAAGCTGGTACACTAGAGTCGAAGTTCTGTTTATTTTTAAAAGTTTGATGAGAAAATTTAGTATGCCGGCAATGTAAGTAAATATACGTAACGGTACGAAACTTTTCTTGGAAGCTTAGTAGAGGATAATTGAGAAATAACTGAAGATTAAAAAAAACGTCCTCAAAGTATGCCGTTGAATTAATCAGGCATGTCTTGAATTATTACTCTTGAAAGGTAACATAGGTAAAGGCATAGGTGAATGAAAAATAGAACTGTCAAGTTCTGAATATTTATTTTTAAGAAAATTGAATCACTGTCATTGTCATTGCATAATAGAGAATTAAAAGAAAATATATATACAACAAAGAACATAAAAATTCTAATTTAAACTAAATGAGAGACGTTTCCACCTTCTACTTCCAAACATGTTCTTATTCTTCTTATTACAGCATCAAAAACATTGGTGGGCACTTGGGGGGAGTTGTTAATCTCCTGAAATTTATTTGTAATTCTGGCCCGTAGGTCTTCTAAATTTTCACAAGGCGTTTTGAAAACCGAATTTTTAACGTGTGATCATAAAAAAGTCGCACGGCGTGAGATTGCAGGACCGTGGTGCATTTTTCACCGTGATTCGGTCTTCGAAAAATTCTTTCAAAAAATTTAAATTATCAAGTTACGTGAATTGGTGTACCGTACTGCTGGAAGTAGTCTTGTCGCATCTCTTCATCGTCTATACGTTTACATAATTTTCTAAAATCTCATTACGGTAGTCTCATATCCAACGTTAAAATAGTAAATATTCCGGAAACGGTTAGCTTTAGCGTCATTAAATTAACATTCCTTGTTTGTTTAACAAGGACAAGAGAATACCATTTTTTAATTAAAAGCTCCACTTATAAAAATGCAAGCTTCTTTAAAGCATGAAGGGTTTGACAAAATTGGGAACGGATTATTTTTCTCGTCTTAAGCTAATTGTTAACACAATACGGTACAAAACTTGTTACAAATATACAAATTGAGATTACACTCGTCTGTAAGGCTTGTAAAAAATCATTAACATATCGTATCACTAGTATCTCTTTTAATATTAAATTTTGGGTTATGGTAAGTTTAGCTGAGTTGCATTATTTTGATGCTAGAATCCACTGTTTCTCTATGTACCATTGATACCCATAATGGACGACTCTGTATAGGATTAAGATTACAAAACTCATCCATAAAAGTCTACTTTCAGTTAATTTCTATGTAATATATGCGAAGATGACAAAGTCTACTAATGGAGTCCCTTAAAAAAAATCGGTCCAATTAACCTTGTTTTCCATACGGCCGCCCACATGCCAACTTTCTGTGAATGCAGAGGCTTCTCTATAAAGAAATGTGGATTTTTTGATCTCCATATTTCTCCACAAAATGTGGATTTTCAGAACTCCACATTCTCATTTGTTGAGAATTTACATAACGAGATCAAACCATGCCTCGTCAGTAAAAAAGGGGTTTTTCAAATACGTTTTCATTATTATGGAAATTACCCATAAGCCACTATGAAAATTGCATTCGCCGCGGCTTGGTGTTTGGTAACAATTCTTGGACTCAGCTTAGACGATAAGCGTGCATATGCAGGTCACATTTCAGGATTGTATTGCAGGTCCCGTAGGATACATTTACTTGCTGGCTTAAAAGCCGACTAGGGGTTTATGGGTGTTAATTAACAATTTGCCTCAATTCTTCTACTTTTTGTGCATGCGAACTTTGGGTCTCCCACTGCCCTCCTTTCTATTCATACTTCCTGTTTCTCTAAACAAAGCCACAGATCTAATGAAAACTTGGTGAAACTGGTCGGAATCCATAACTATGTGTGGAAATTCTGTTTGAAAATCCTGAATGGCGTCCTGTGTTGAATATATCCACTGGCCATCAACCCTTCTACTATTTCTAAAGTAACTTTCGATCATAAAAACCTTTTGTTCTGCCGTGATTGCCATATTTAATTTTCTTAAAAATAAAATCTTCAGAACTTGACAGTTCTATTTTTCGTTCACCTATACCTTTTACCTATGTTACCTTTCAAGAGTAATAATTCAAGACATGCTTGATTGATGTCACGACATACTTCGAGGATGTTTTTTTTATCTTACGTTATCTATTGGGATTTCCTTGTTTAGGTCTGTTTCTAACCATTTACATCCACACTATATCATCACGCTATTCTATCCTTATGGTTTTATGTATTTTAACATTGAAACTTATAATGCTCAGAAGTTTCTGATTGGCGTATCGCATGTTAACGTAGGTGATAATGAAACTACGTCTAATAAGATCCATTAGCGCAAATTACAATTTATTGTGTAATGTATATCGTGAATTTCGCTTTAACCTATATTTATGTTGCCTACACTAGTGATGTAAGGATACGTATCCAAAAATTCGTTGGATCCGAATATTAAAAGAATCCGGATTATCCGGAACCGGCCGAGAACTTGAATACGGATTCGGAATCAAAATAAATTCGCATCGGGTGGTTACTAATGCAAAGTGCAAAGAGAAAACGGAATCGGAATCGAGTGTAAGCGAACAACACGGTCTGCGATTTGGCATATTTGATATTGTGCTTTCTCTTTCTAATGACATTTCCTAAAAAAAGATGGCATAGTTATCGGGGTAACGGGTATCATATGAGATGAGACCCATTGGTTAAACTAGTCCCGCCTCACCCGAACCGAATTCAAACGAGAACGGCGCGACGCGGTGCCTTCTTATCCCTAAACTTCGACTTCGACTGGTATGATACCGATACCGCATCGACCTACCTAGCCGTGTATCCGGATAGAAAATGTTTTAGTCTGTTGCATGCATACGTATACATGATCTGTAACCGCTTTCGCGCGGGTCAAGAAATGGATTCGAATTCGGATAATGGATACGGATATTAGCTGATTCCGATTCCGTATGATTCGGATATCTAATGAATACGGATATTTACAACACTAGCCGCCTACACAATGTTTTCCTGTCATAGATGGATGTAGATAGACTCTTTGTAATTATGTCCGATTCTTTAACGCCTATGATAATGTTTTTGCTAAGACTATATGTCGTGGAAACTTGAAATTTTGCACAATATTAACTAAACAAAATATAAAATTAATTTTATAATTAACAACCTGCGCGAATTCAAAATGAAATATTTCTTTCCTCAACATTTCGTATTTAGTAGCTGTTCTCTACAAAATGTACAGAATAACGTTGAATATGCATAATGAATATACCAGTCATATTTCGGTGGTTTTTCTCTGAAATATGGAGTGTGCTGGAGTGAACAGAGAGACGTTGAGATATATGTTCGAGTCAAAATGATAAAATAAGGAAAATTAGTTGAAAAGGTTTTGTTTAAAAGTGCCTGAATGGGGAAGATTTACAGAGGGTCTGTATTTCTTTTATTTGGTTATTAGAAAGTATGGTGAAAATTATGTACGAGAAATTTCTCGCCTCGACGGCTAACCCTTATATAAGGATTCTTTACGGGTCGCGTCAGTAATTTAATATTACTTAGATTAGACACCAGTGGCGTACTGTGACAATTATAAAGTATGAAGCAATCCAATAACAATTATTACAAAAACATTGTATCAAAATCCTTTTTTTTTTTCAAAAATATACTTATCACGGTGAGTTTTTGTCATTCAATGTCAATAGACTCAATTTTCCTTCCCTTCAGACGCCCACGGTACGTTAGTACTTAGACTTGAAGTCTACGTGGGATGTCTCAGGTAAAAAAAAATCAGATTTAAAATATTTTTATTGCCGAAATTATAATTACGATATAAGTGGTGCCACCTTTGGGTCACATGACCAGGTACACTAATCATCTTCCGTTGGGAGTTTTAATGTTTTCCGTAGTTCGAGAACGGAATAGCCAGTTTAGCAGTGACCACTAGGAGAGATCGCACGATGCTTCGGCCGAATGGTTAGTGATAGGCAACCCGTACATTTAGATACGACCTTAGACTCGTGTTGCGCGCGACGGTTTTGTAGGGACGTGTACTTTGATCGTACCTGATGGTATCAATACTTTCACTTGGAAACTTATATGCGAAATAAAGCATAATATGTTTTTTTCACATCTAGTTTTGACACCCGACCGTCTGACACTTTGAGGGGTTGATATACTTGAAGATATCGAGTGCAGAGTATCGAGTAGATACTATTCTGCACATCGCTACAACAAATGGGAAAAATGAATATCGGGTTCTTGGTGGCCGTGTAAAGCCACGATGGGCCTTTTTGCCTGTAGCTATAGAGGGTAAAGGAGTGGCCATCCCTTAACCCTTTAAGGGTACCGGTGTGGATCTGGGATGCCACCCCAGATATTTCTTCCGGGCTTTTTGGTGTACCTTTTGTCTGTTGGATGCCGTTGGCTGTTTTAATGCCATTGCTTAGTTGTTATGCCCGAAGGATAACGTTGTTAAACGGATTCCGAGTAATAGCCGACACGCACGCTTCTGACCCGCACAATAGTCTTAGGTAAGTCTTTTTCCACTCAACATTATTAGATCGGATCGGCCCGTAAGTTAATTTTCTTTATTATATTCGGGGTCAAATCTAAAGTGTAATCGTAAGCTATTCGGTTTCGACCAACAAAACTTTACTGTCTTATACATAAAATATTTTACATTTACGTAATATTTCAGATGAATTATAAGAAATTAAATCTATATTTTAAAAAATCGTATGTAAAGTTAATGTTAAAAATTATGCATTATTAATATACAAAAATATATCTTTTTATCTCCAAAAAATCTAAGCAGTAATCCCCACATAAACCCCTTAAACATTTTAATTTCGCGTTTTGCGAAGGGTTCTTTCCGAAGAAAAATGCTCAAGTTTATAAATAACCCTTTTGTTCTCACATATCCACAACCAAAGGGTGTTTAAAATTGAAAATCAATCATTTAAGCTATCCCAATATATTGACAAGGGCTTTTAAAGCATTATTTTTTTAATTAGAGGCAAATTTTCGGCTCCGGGGAACATGTATTGTGTGTTTTGGATTTGATGACATGGGACACCCATTCAAAAGTGAAAGGTGATATATCAAATATTTGTGTTTTGGAAAATTAATTAATACTCCATAGTGGAGAAATTAAAAAGGATTTAAGCGGGATTTTGGGACCGGGCAAAGGATGGCGATGGGTCGTTTAGATAGGAATATTAAACAGAATAACCACAGTAATGAAGAGATCGTATTTTTAAAGACAATCATTGTTTGAAAAGCTTGTATTAGATACTTGGAAAAATTGAAAAACCTTGCTCCAGGAATAGAAATTTAATTCGTAAATTTGTGACACCGTGGTATATCAACATAGGTTAGAAATTTTGCAGCGTTAACAAACTTAGCAATGTTTAGTCTTTCAAAGAAAGTAGGGTGTTTTGCAGTGGAATGAAGTGTGTTATCCACCAGCGAAGTTTTAATGTCACTAATGAAAGGCCCTAATTCGAGTTTTTGGCGTTTTCAGAAACAAGATGAATTTTCCTTAGGGAGAAAGTTTGTCAGAACGCTTCTTGAAATTTTTAAATAAGATTCGGTGGTGGTAATTATGTGAAAAAGCTGCGTGGCAAAGCCAGTAAAATTTGGTGAGATTTAATATATTTGGCTTGAGTTTGCTGCAAAAACGAATTGCAAAAAATGAGACGACTTTCGGCATACCCAGGATGTAAATGCTGAACGATTTTGACTTTATATGGTCTAAATTAATACTTGTGTAATATAGTTTATGATAGTGCTCGAGCTTTGTTCACTCCAACTTCTTTCTCAATAGCCCTATACGAAGTAGAAGGAGTTGCTACTACACAGCCTAAAACGTTAACCTCGTCGATTTCTCGATTTTCCTTATAGGATTTTGGACACTCTGTACAGTACGATCATTCAAAATTGAAACCGTCTATTCTATCACTAGCGAGTTGAGATTTTTGACCCCTAAGTATAGCCCGTATTCTTTCTATGTTGATGGCACATAGTAAAAGAATCATTGCAGTTTTATTCTTCAGATTCGTTTCAAATTTTTTCAAAGCTTTGCAAACCACTTCTATTTGGAGGCTGCGTGAAATCAGGCCATTGCGCCTCTAAAGACCAGCCGTCCCTGGAAAACCCTGCTTTTGAATATACGAACTTTATAAAAGTCCAAACAAAAAGAAACTCCAGTGGTCCGCTAAAATAATTGTCTGAACATTTTTAACTGATGTCAGATAAAAGGGTCCAATCTTTTCATGTTTTTAACTTTTTGTCGGCGACTTTTTTATTATTATTAAAACGAGGAGGTCGCCGAAAAATAAAGACATTCGGGTTGGCGTTTAATTTCCTTCCCAAAAATATATTAATTCCTCGGCGTCAACACAAAAACAAGAATCTCGCAATGCGGACCCCAAAGAAAAAACGAGATAAGAAGAAAAAGGTAAAAAGTCCAATTAAAATGCTCCAGGGTTTGGGCTAACCATGTTTTTTAGGAGATGTTTTTGAAGAAATATTCATTATCGCACGTGTTTACGCGCATTCATTAAAAGTAATATTTAAAAAAATATTCTTACCTGGAATAATAGTTTTTTTCTCTGTCGTCCTGTGCTTCCTTATTGCTTTTCTGTACCTACGCCACTGCCCACACATACCCTGTAGGGTATATAAGGGCTTCCCGGATGTACGTATCGACAGTAATTATCGTACAATTCAACAGATCCTCCGTTCCATACATGTCTTCTCGTTCCTGGAGGGACTCCTGCTGATTTCCCTAGCGAGCGCGACAACTCTAAAATTTCCTTTCTGCGGTTTCCCTTTCTGCTTTTAAAGAAGTTTAGAATGGATGGACTTGAGGGATTAATAAAGGCTAAGGAGGAGTTTTAGGCACAGATATACAGGATGGTGGATTTAAAGCAAATGGAGACAATTTAGCGCAAATAAACCCACGTATAAGGACAAAAATTATTTCTTACATCATGAGAAATATTTTTTGTTCAGCAGTTATAAGGAAATAAACAATTATATTGTTTATAGCAATTGATTGCGCTAGAATTTTTCAATCCTGATAATTTAGACTCAATCTAGACCTAATTCTCAATGTTCATAATTTTTTTCTGATTTGTCTGAGTGATCCTTTAGGTGATAAGGGTGGGAGACAACAATGTTTAAGCGTTTTTCCCGAAAAATGTTGAAAAAATGAATATACTGTTGAATTCGTGCTTCAATAAGCTTTCATTTGACATGAATTTTTTTTCATTTCCTAATTTACTCCCTGAAATCAACCCCCAGAATCAAAATTCAACGTTTTGTACTTCAGATCTATAATTGGGCCACCACACTCTATCCCTGTGCTAAATTTCAAATTTTTACGTCGAATAGTTTCAGAGAAAATCGCCTGTGACAGACGGACGGACGGACACCGAAGTGAGTGTTCCGTTTCACGGAACACGAAAAAGATAGAAAATAGAATGTTTTTCGACGAAGTGCATTCTCACAATGAGTATTTTCAAAAAAATTCATGGATCCATCAGGGAATCTGTCACGAATTTACCGAAAAAGTCATTCCTAATTATAAACTTTGTCGTACATTATTTCTCACTCTTGTTTGATAAATTGTCTCCATATTTTGTAACAAAATTCCGAAAATAAAAGTACCAAATGGCAGCGAAATTTACGAATGAAAAATGACGCGGAAACCTGTAAAAATTTAACTACGTCGTAAAATGCAGACTTTTTTCCCGGCCTGGAAAAAGGCCCTTTCCAAAACATTTTAGAGGCTCGAAATAAATGCATCCAACGGAAAAAATCGTCTGGAAACTAAATCGAATCGGATTCCTTTTACCTTCGGGACCGTAAATTACGTAAACACCGCAGAGCATCTACGACGGGGTTTTAGATTTACAGTTGCGGTTTTCGTACGTCGTTTTTTATTTAGGAAGTTCTCAGACATATAAGTTTAAATCAATCAAAAATATTTTTAATTCATAATCTACATTGATACCTTTGTATATAAATGTAATGGTATTCCTCCTATGGTTGGCGCAGTCTATGTAGGTTTCACGGTTAACGAAGTCCTGCCTTATACTGATATACTAAGAGGTGGATGGGAAATTTTTTGCAGGAAAGTGGTTTTATGACCTGGAAACTGTGAAAGCTGTGAAGGAGCCAGGAGCTAACAAAATTGAGCGCTCTGGGCTTGTGCAGCTGAAAAATAAATAGATGCACGTCTTTGAGTAAAATAAGGAAGTATTCCCGCAAGATCTACGTCATTTATCAGCTGTATCTTGGTGCAAGTTTCGGCTAGCAGTCTGTAAAATGAACAATGTAATTTGTACAACATTGTTTCCCCGTCTGTTCATCTGAGAGTCCGTATATAAAGGTTCCATGAACATTTTTTGAGAATGTATTTTTTGCCAAAACCAGCTTTTTCGTGTTTTCTTCTTTGTTACTTTCTCTTTCAATGCGTGAGCCCCGAAAATCTCCCGATGGCGATAATTCAGACCGATGTAATCTTTTTAAAATGATGAAACCCCATTTCTTGATTGCTGTCATAACATTAACAAAAGCGTCGCGACGCCGACGTCGAAGTAAAAATACCCTAAAAAAACGTTGTTATTCCAAAGTATTTTAATACTATATACTTCGTATCCATTGTAAACATAATTTATCAAAAAAGGGCATTTTAATATGAAAAGTTTGGTGGGCGTACTCAAAGTCGTAATATATTATATACAAAAAGAGACTTACATTATTAATATTGTAAGTGACTTTTTAAAAGGATATATGAATACGCAAAAAATGAAAAATGTTTTAAAGTACAAAAGCTCTTTTTTCCCTCTGGCTTTGCTGAAAAGTTTTTTGCGGGGAAAATGTCGCGAATATACGGTGTGTCGCATTTTTACTAATTTCCGAACGGAATTGTTAATAAAACCTCAGCAGTTTATATATTTTTGGAATCTCCGGAAAATTTTCTTTCCGATAAAGAAATAATCGCGAGAATTCTCCTAGTATAGGGAACACAGAGGCTCCAAATACTTCTTTAAAATAGGGTTACTGAATTGTAAATTTTTATCGTAATTCAGTTTTTATTCATTTACGAACGACTGATAAAAGATAAAAGAACATTCGTGTCAATTTGCCTTGGTTTAGGAAATACTCTGTAAATAAACAAATCAACACAATAAAACTTCGATAAATCCTCGGTTTTAGTAAAGTTCTTTACACAGTAGTGGCAAAATATCTGTTTTATAACTGTTATATGTAATGTTTATACTTTTTTATAAAATAAATCTTATTTCATATCTTGCAAATTACCACTAGGGACGATATTCAGCCACACTAGACAGATGGTCAGTCTCTTGGCACGATAACAACCTAGCAGCATCGTATCTCCTGCAATTGCCTCTCGAGTTACGGCTGCCTGTTATAAACTGCTGCAACTCTGTCGTAATATATGACACCCGGTCATATTTTCTAAATAAACATGCTTCAAAGAAGTGCTGCAATTTCGCAGGAAAGGGTCTGGGAAAATATCGACAGAAACGTGTCTAGATGTTAAAAATATATTATATAAAACAGAACATTTCTAAAGAAAATAAAATTCATTACATAGTTATTATTTACGACTAATGACTATAAGAACCAGTAAAATCAACATTATTATTAATAATTCCATGTCAAAGTTTAGTTTCAGTTCAGATTTAGAAGTTTGTTAATGTTGTAAACACCCTTAAACATTTAGAAACTCAAAGTAGTGCGGACTTAAAAGGATTTAATAGGTTATAATAAGTAATGTTGCTTTATTGGCGGTGGTAACTAACTTCCGAGAGTTCTCTATTAAAAATTTATAAGGTAAGAACAACTTTATAATCAGATATGTTCTCAGAGTGTTTGCTAATCGGTGTTTAAAAGTTTGCAGCGAAGAATGTAAATACAATACAGATTAAAGGAAAATTAATCTTGGTTATCTGTTAAAGGTGATGGCAAGATCGATTTGGTTCATCCTTTACTCTCTAGACAAACCTAAATAAAGCCCTTTAACTTGCCCATGCTCTGCGGGATGGTCGAATATTAAAGCCTGGCTTGGTTTGGCCATCTTGCACAACCTTCCATCATGCCAGCATAAACTTCTTGAGGCATTCTCTCATTATACTTAATAATTTCACACTTATTTGCTTTTCTCTTCAGCAAATAGTATTTCCTATCTATCATATACCGTCGAGAATAATTTGCTAATATCAAAATTCGTGATTCTAATAACTACATCTAAAACACGAAAGAAAGAGAACAAATCGCCTTAGAAGCGAATATTCGAAATATTTAATAAGATCGTTTTTCTTGGCGGCACTTGAACATCCCGGATCAAATAATAAGGAAAATATTCCGAGGAAGGGAACAATACAAGACCAATAAGTAAGGAAATTGAAAATAGGGGTGTTACAGAGCGAGCCAAAATGTACCAAGTATGGATTATGGAAGCTTCTGTTAGTAACTTGAAAATAATTTGTGACACGGCTGTCTAAATCAGAACATTTTGATTTTGAAGGATCCCGGCCCGTGCGACTTTTTTTGTGGTCACACATTAGAAACTCGATTTTCCAAATCCCTTGTGAAAATTTAGAAGACCTACGGGCCAGAATTACAAATAAATTTGAGGAGATCAAACAACTCCCCCAAGTGGCCACCAATGTTTTTGATGCTGTAAAAAGAAGAATGAGAACGTCTTTGGAAGTAGAAGGTGGACACGTCTCTCATTTAGTTTAAATTTATAATTTTTAGGTTCTTGTTGTATATGTTTTTTTTAAATTCTGTATTAGGCAATGACAATGACAATAAAGTAATAATTCGTAATAATAAGTAATACCTAATTCAAGACATGCGTAATGCGGCATATTTTGAGGACGTTTTTTTTTGACCTTACGTTATGTTGTGTCCACCCAGTGTATGTGATACCTTCAATTACCCGTCAGATAATTAATTTTCCACCTAAAATCTCGAAGTAATTCGCATATTTTCCACGGACCGTCCCAGTATTAGAAAATGCACGGAATCCCGCCTGTGCGAGGTGCACGCTTCCAGCTTGAGAAAATAATAAGGGTTGAAAATTCAATCGCTTCAAGCGACGCTCCGACTATAAATAACTCGAGGGTTGGTTTGAATATATTAATTTTTGCGAAAAACGACGGAGTTTCTTATTAGGATGTTATTTTTTATAGTTGGCCCTTTTTTGCTTTGAAAGAATGTTCGGATTGTGGAATTTCTGCTCTGCAGAGGTTTTCTATTTCCTTTCTGGCCTTTAATTATTGAAGTTTAGTGTAAGTTGATAACATCCCACTTCTGATTAAATCATTTGTATTTGCAACCCAGTACTAACATATATATTTAATATACTTTTTCGTAAGTTCCATGTACTCTATACACGTCGTCTAACAAGCACCCGTTCACTAGAATACGAATCTCTTTTTCTAACAGGGAAAGACACAAAGCGTGTGTCGGGTTACTTTTGAAAAATTATCGTTAAAAAGGGAGATATAACGATGTTATATTGGGAAAGAACAGGAAATATTACGCCGCAAATGAAATATTTTTGTGTGGGAACGAAAACTTCAGTGGTTCGTATTACTAGGAAAGATTTGAAAAAAAACGGCTCCTATATTGGATATTAAGCTTCAATTTTATTTAATAATATAACAATAAAATTTCGAGATATATTATGGCTTACTATCCACTTTTAGATACCAATATTGTGCAATACAGGGTCAACAAATTTAGTAGCCTAAGATACTTAAAACTACAACCCTGTTCCGCCAAAACAGCTGAAAGACTTAAAGTTTATGCGAAAGACGTGTACGTCAGGATATTGAATAAAGTCTGAAGTCGTAAAAACACCCAGAATCGTAAAAATACACGAGATAAAGGGCACAAAAGGTCTCAAACTTTGAAGAAGAGACCCTTCCGTAACTCCAGAGGGGGAAATTCTATAATAAACAAGCCTGATGCTCGGGGAGATTGTATGCATGACCCCGGTCACTTTCAACACTTTCCGACACTTTTGAATTATTCTAAAACTTCGTCAGATTGGTTTGGCGAACTTTGTCAAAGTTTAAAAATCAAATTTGTTTTAATAAGATTTACGGCAGTTTTGATTTGTTTCGCAAAATATGAATATGGGGGGATTTGGACGGCTCTGAAGAAAATCCAGGTTGTATAACTCATTTTCCCAAGGTACACGGTGTAACAAAATCGAAAATTCGTCGACATTGGTACTTTACTTCGCTGTTTTGCAAAAATTCTGGCATATAAAAACATATATTGGAGTGGGTTATTACTGTACTAAATTTAGACCTACGTACTACCTTACTGGGTAACGGCAGCTCAAAAAATAGAATTTTTTTTCGACAAAATAATGAAAAAATTCTGTTTTCGATTTGAAGCAACTAAGTTCAATAGACTTAGATACTGATTATAGAAAAACATTCTTAAATTAACCTAATTTTCACAATCTGAGCTGGAGACTGATCTATCAGAATTGTCTTCCTCAACGTTAATCTAGAGGCAAAACAAATTAAAATTCGATAGTCGCTGTTTTGACCTATGTCCACGAAAATCAAATCCGTTAAACTGTGAGGCTGTAGAATTTTCTCACTGGATATTTTGAGATGTGTAACATAACAAACATTTTTTATCCAAAAAACTCTTAAAAATTAGGGCTGATATCGGAACAAAACCAAGAACAAAAATGATTCTTAAATATTTATTATATCGCCCAAAAGGGGAATAATATAATGGGGGGTGGTATACTGAATCTGGTTGTGCCTGCTTATTTTTCCTTATTTATTGATTATGGTAGCACTATTGAACCCATTAACCTGAAATTTTGCCCCTGCAAAACCCCAAAATCTCATACGATATTTTCACAAAAAAGGCCCATCGACCATCGATTAATTTGCTAAAATAACTTGTGAGCTCTACGTCCGCTCTATTTCCAAACATTCTAATAAATAACATCCAGAAAAACTGAAATACTATTCGGCAGCGAAAAAGCGCGATCCTAGCAAACGCTAACAAACAAATCGTGTTCAATGTCGAAGCGAATCTATTGAGCTATTCCGAAAAAAAAGTACGCGAAAAGGGTTTGGGAAAATAAGAGAAAAAGCGCCTCTATGTCATGTTCGAATTTGGAATCTGTTGAATGCTTTTAAGGATTGTATAGAGATGGGCTTGTATCGGTTCTAGAGTAAATTTAAAAGGCAGGGGTGATGGAAATCTGGTTACCTGGAAGATTCCAACCAAAACAAAGTTAATATAGCAAAGTAAATCCAAGCAGGATGCTCCAAAGAAAATGCCCGCCTTTTATTAGTACCACGACAAGGAGTGTGACAATTCCCAGCATTTCAGACATCTTCTCTTCAAGTACTGAACGTTTACAATTATTGTACATTTTGCATAAATATTACAAAATAATTTATTTAGTTAGGTATTGTTGTTTGTAGTTGTATCTAGTATTTGTTAGGACATTTATTAAAAACAAATAATAAAAAATAGAGTTTTTGTCATAGGGTCGGTCGTTAAAAGGAAAAGCGTAAATTTTCGCACTTGTTAGGTAGATAGCTATTTTGAAAAAATATTTTCGAAAACTTATGGCAGACCCTCAGTTTATAATGTGGCATTTTAAATCAACGGACTTCAGCCCAAAATTTAATCATTATCCAAACTGACGGCCGGACGATCGTAAATTCTACGAATTTCAAGCTCGATAATAATTATGTCCGGACCGGCGGCGGCGGTAGCGGGCAGTTAGACACTCCCCGGCAACTAAAATGCTAATTTGGAAATAACAAAAACAACATTCAATTAGAGTTGACAGCCCCGCGACCATTAGAAATAAACATAAATCATGAAAAGGGGCTGCAAAAAGCTACATTTCCATTTAATTTCTGAACTTTTTGTCGCTTTGCGGCTTTTTGTGCATAAATTCAATAATGGATTTGTTTTTCGGGCGGCCGCGTCCCCTGGGGAAAATTGGAATTTAATAATTACCTTCTTGAAAAGCGGAAAAGGTTGTTTTTATTTTAGAGGGTGGTCTAATTTTCTTTGTTTGGTCAATTATATAAGGGTAGAGAAATTCTTTCGATGTGGCGGTACCGTTTTATTTATTGGTTGGTACTGTGGTGATACCTATAAATAAAATGAACATACAGTGTTCGCCATAAAGTTGACTACATATGGGAAAAATTTGTATTCTTTATATTTTTATAAAACTCTATGGGGAGTTCGTTTCTGCATGTCCGACAACCAAAAAATCTATTCTAACACATGCCATGTGATCACTGGTTTGGCGGGAATTTAAAAGAAAGTTAATAATAATATTTCAGTTCTATTATAATGGTTATGTTAGAGTGTACAGGCCTCCAAATACTCGTTTTGAAGAAAAATATACACAACATATAAGCTAAAGTAGAAGTTTTTCGGTTAAAGTTTGGGGATGGATGAGTGCTAGAGGGATTGCAGTGTGCACAAATATTGAATCATATACTCTAGCCTTAGTGGACTCAATACCTAGAAGACTAAACTTTGTAACTGACAGAAATGGAGAGACAATAATATTAGTTGGCCCGGTTAATTTTTTTTAGTAAAATACCAATTATTAACTACTTGTTTCTATTTAACAATCAAATTTGATTTTAGTATTAAATACTATTGTTTATCTACTTCCCATAATAAGTCAGTAACTAAATTTTATGCGCTTATTTTATTGTAAAAAGCATTTTCCTCACAAATTCAGGTCTGTATGGTGGAATAATGCGACTGCAGAGTAAAATCATCGTAAAAGTGATCTAAAAATACCTTTTGAAATAATAGTGTAACTAGCAAAGGTGGACAAAAATTAAGGTAAAAGCCTAACTTACCAAAATTTGCATAAACGTCATAAAATGTCACCAACGTGGAATTTCACCACCAACACTTACCAAAAACTTACGTATTTTGCTAAGCTTAAATCGATTTTAGATTTAATTTCTTCTTGTTAGACAGTTAGGTTTTGACAGCTTTGGTTGTCAAACCGTTTGTTAGCCGTCAATCAAAGTTGGTGTTTTATTCTGTTGTTGCTTCGATTTTCTTGCTTTCCAAATTAATTAATTTGTTTAAACGTACTGTGACAATGATTTTTGTATTTATGAGAAAAACTTGCTTAAATACTTTTGCTTTGTAATTGTGTAAAAATATCAGAAATTCATATTACAAGAATTAATTGCGAATTTAAACTCTTAATTGTAAAATTAGACCGGTCTAGGCGAGAGTGAATCGGCCCTAAAATTAAATCGGAAATGAACTTATGAAACATAGATCACTATTATATTTATTGCGAGCACTTTCAACATGTCGTTTACAGTTATACGATAACCATCCAGTTAAATTAAGCTGACATATACCGTAAACTATCTTTGTACCGTCATACTTTAAATCTGTTAAGTTATAGAAAAAAAAATAAACTGAAACTCTCTCTGCTTCATATATTTTGTACCTCACCGCTCAGATTTTTAGTACAGTATTTTTCTAGTTACAGGGACAGAAACGTTCCAATTCGGTTATTACGTTCTTAAAATCCAATTTATCCAGTTGTAATTAATACATGCCGGTGACAACGTTTGTACATTTCGAACATGTAGCTATCAATAATGTTTCAATTAGGACCATTGTTTGAAACTCGCAATAGGGACGGCCAGGATCATTTATTAAACCAGTGAGGCGAAGTATTTTATCCAAATTTGTGAAAACGTATTATGGAAATGCTAAAAAGGGGCCTTTTATGAATTAACAAATCAAAGCACTGGTTGGTATTATAAAAAAATTGTGCCATATTGCTGTTAGTTCAAACACTAAGAACTATGTATCATAGATTTTTCTTTTATTTATGTTGTAAACTAATATAAACTTATAAACAAAATATGAAACGTCTCGGTTTCCAATCAGAAACAGTTTATATATAATTGGGTGAATATTTAACTTCGTTTATTATTAATTTAGACATGCATATAAAAGCCGAGACTAAATTTAAGTTGAAAGGGATTTTAGAGCCGTTCCCGATGGAAAACCTGCTTTTAGAGAATTTAATTAATTTATTTGTATACAGTAATTTAGATTGAGTTGTTCGCAAGATAAATACGAACGTGTACGAGTGGGAATTTAACCTCGGAAGGTTTACTTGCAGTTTTTAAAACAAGTGAGTGGGAAATTTTACCTTATTTCCAAGTAAATTCATTGAGAACCTGATCAAACCCAAAAAAGGTGAATATGGATAGGTTTGCTCAGCTTCAGAATTCAGTTTTCGAAAAAACGTATTTTCGAAAAATTTATTTCCTCGAATTTTTGAGGACAGTGCGCAGATTTACCTGATTTGTCCTTATTTGTAATGATCGGACAGCTCTCAAATTTTTTAACGCCTTTTTGTGTTAGAAAAGTGGCTGTGGTAGAAACTAAAGCGAAAAATAAAAGCAACGTTTATCTAAATATAACGTTTATTTCATCCGTAGAGAATACAATAAAGAAGTTTAGAAGAAAAACTGACAAAACATTTTCAAATTATTTTCTATATGGCAAACGTCTTCCATAATAATTGTGTATCATACCTAACAAAATTGTGACAAGCCACAAGAGATTGTGTACCATACTTCACAGAATTATGAGAATCCATAAGAGATTGCGTATCATACTTTTTTTAATTATGCCTAGAAAGTATGATTTTTATATTTTTTTAAAGTCATAAGATACCATCTAGGACCGCAATAATATTTAAATATATTTGTGAGTTTTTGTAAAAAAAAACAGCTAGTTAGATATGTTTACTAAGCTGCGTACAAAAAGTTCTAAAATATCGGCTTTAAACATTCCCCAAGTCCTTAATAATTTAATATATACAATAAATTTTAATCTCTCCCCAAAATTAGCTCGTAAAAAAATTCAAAATGGCCTACAAATTTAGATATTGTATTTATTATTCCACTAACTGACATTTAAACAATTTATTGTTTCACAAAATGCAGGATATGTTGTTTTAAATTAATTCCTAAACCGTTAGTAAGCCATCGACGTTTGCCACATAACTCACTCATCCATACAATAACAAACTTATTAGTATGTGTGGTTTTCAGTAATATACACATTGTTACATTAACTATACAACTTTAGATACAGGGCCAGTCGTAAGAAAACGTCAAATATCTCAGAATGTAGCGAAATGTTTTTGCTACTTCTAATATACATAAATATCTTCATATACCCGAATCACCCTGTATGTTTTTAATATTCTTTCACATTAATTACAAAAATCAGTTAATATTACTTTAGTTACGCTAAAAAGTATAAATAACCTTTTAGTCTAAAAGCTAGCGGTACAAATATCCTATAAATAAGATACATGAACAGCCTTGTGTGAGCGAGTAGTACTACCACAGACCTAAAGGGTGACACCTTTTATGTAACTTAATTTTGCCCGCGCAATGTGACGTCACTTCCGGTTACGAGTTGTAATGTTTTCTTAAATCATGACATACATGAATTAAATTTACGTCAAAATGTAGGTTTTACTGCATACAATAAGATTATAGTGGGATGTCAGGCCTTAACCCGCAACCCCGAGGCAGTAAAACCTACATTTTGACGTAAATTGAATTCATGTCTTAAGAAAACATTAAAAATCGTAACCGGAAGTGCCAGATTCCATGATGCGGGCAAAATTAGCTTATATAAAAGGTCTGTGGTGGTACTACTCTCTCACATAAGGTTGTTTGTGTATGTTATTTATAGGATATTTGTAAGGCTGGCTCTCCGACTATTTACAAAGCAGTTTTAAAGGAGAACAATAACTCTATACAAAATATAATGAATTAAGAGACAGCGAAGTCAAAATCTATAATTTTTCATAAAAATTTCTAGTCCATTCACGAACATCAGAGTTTGACTGACGACCCTTTCATATTTTGTTTGTTAGAATTGTCACCTTTAAAATGACTAAGCAAAATATAAAATTCCTATTTATTCTTCTACCTATATAAAACATTGTGGTTTGGTATCGGTGAGCATTTTCGTAACACATCTAAGAAACTCCCAGATAGAGGAAAAGAAAAACCATTGTTACGGCTTAGTCGGTAGCTACAGTATGAAAGCATAAACAAGTTAAGTATATGTTAAAAACAATAAGAATAGTATTAGTCCTATGCAAAAACAGTTCCTCATTGAGGAAAAAAACTTAAAAATGACGTTAAAAACATCAAAAATTAATAATAAAATAAAAAAACACCAGAGCTTTAATAACGCTCTGTCCCTTTTAGGTACCTCTTGATATTTGTAGTTCCATACCACAAGGAACAAAAAGAATTGATTGTCTCTAAAACCAACTTCATTGTAACAAAATTTAGACTAAAATAAAGATAGAATGCAACAAGACGCAGAGGAGATTTACAATAGCTTTTTCTTTTAGAAAACAATGATTATTTGACAAGCACTTTTTCAAATTGTTATTAGTTACTACAAAAATTATAGCATACGAGTCAAACACCACACCAGCACTGCAAGAGTGTCAAACTTTTGTTTCAGTTTGTTTGTATTTTGTTCGCAATTAACACCAAACACATTTCTTTTAGTTTTTTTGTGATCGTACCCCGTACAAAACGGCGCGGCCATATACGAGGATTGATTAAGATAGATTTTATATCTTTTAGAATAATTCTTGGCTCGTATGTCGATCGCTCCTCGTAGAAGTGATTATACGCGAATTCGTCAAAATTTTTCTTCGTTTTAAAATGTACCAGTACTGGCAGTTTAGATTTTACCGATTGTGCGTTTGGTTTTTTAGTACTTTCCATAGTCATCAACACTATCCTGCTCGTACGATTGTTGCGGCATTAATGTTGACGTTTTTACCAGTTAAAGTACTCTTTGTTACAACTTCGTGCGCTGCCGCACCACTTCGTTTCGACCAATGGCGGACAGAGTCTCCCCCCTCTCCTCGCGTGTTTGACTACTTCTCTTTTGCGTTGCATCTCACCGATACCGCAGGATTTGCTGCAAGCACTCCATTCTGACCATTCTGTCACTCTGCAATCTCTTGGTGGTCCTGCAACAACAACATTCTTTTTAGTTTACAAAATAGTTAACAACTAATCGAATACAAATGGGGTTAGGTGTGTGCTAAGTATATGCAACTGAATATCCTTATTTTTTGACGTGCACGTGATCAATTGTTGTAAACTATAAGATTGATCAGATGGCTGTTAAGAATTCCAAGCAAAAAGATAAAACGGACTGAAAATGACAACGTAGCATGAAGCAGCGACGCATGCTTTAGACAATATCTAGCGCCATTTGTCAAAAAAATACTTTAAACCCAGTGAAAATTGTTAAAGTAATTTTGAGGCATAATTGAATATTTTCATTTTTGTGTGTAAAATGTCTCTTGTTGCAGTTTTTTTTTTGATACTTACGAATTTTTCTAGGTGCTTTCTTTAGTTTTCTGTACTTTTTCTGTTGTTGTTTGTCTTTGTTTTGGTTCATATACGAATCTGCAATACTATTCATAATAGCTTCTTTGTTTCCGCGGGGAACGACTGCAGGAAAAGCCGCAGGCGACGTTACTGGAATCTCGTTCGGATGTCTGAAACAACCGAAAAATAATCAAGTTATAATCTTTACTCTTTTACTTTATTTCTTGTAAGAAAGCGCAAGATTTAAATTATTTCTATCTAAATTAAGATTATGTTCCCCATCATTGCAAACCTTTTTGCCTATAGTAGGGCGGTATATGTATTCTTAGCCTAACATAAGGTAACTGTAATAAAATTATAAATTCACGGTGAGTAAAGTATCATTGTCAACCTTGACATTAACTTTGTCTGTAGGGTTTAAAAAGGGAAATCTATTTCTGGACACTTTGTATAACCTAATGAAGGTTCTCTCTACCTAACGGCGATAAAATTATTATTAGAAATATGCCCTTTTTTCTATTCAAGGCTAAGAATATATGGACCTGGCAACGTATTTATAATCCTTCCGAAAATTCTAGAATAATCAAATGTAAATCCAGCTGTACCTTATTATACCTAATTAACTTACATTAATTAAGTACGCCATAGATAGTAATTACAAATCGAAAATTCGTTTCGGTGAATTCTGATAACGTGTTTGCACGGCATGTAATGGGCAACAGTTGTAATTTAACAAACCACTTTGACTGAGTGGAAAGAGATACGCACAGATGTACGTAAGTGAGAAAAGAACAAAAACATTCATAGGAAAGCACATTTTATCCAAAAAGCATTTTTTTCTTGAAAATACCTTTTTCCAGTCAATATTTACCTCGAATATACATTTTTTGGAAGTTGCTTATTCTATCGTGTATTTTCCCATAATAACTAATATTAAACCAGATCAAACCTGCTTAGGATCTTTAACAATATTCCTTAAAAAAATTTAGATCTTCTCAGACTTGATTGGTCTCAAAACGATCTTTATCTTGAAGCCTGTAGAAAATTCATTCTTGAATCCCACAAAACCCAATTCATTCATCAAATTTAATTTATAATTATCGCCTACCAAGTTTGAAATTGTTGTTTCCAGCCGTCGGCCAGAGAATCACGAGTTTAATACAAATATCTGACAAATGTGGGCACTATCAAGGGAAATTCCAATTTGTTGTTGGTCTATAACGTGGTATCCAAACAAGTTTCCATTGAATCCAATGTCATTTAAACAGAATTCAACAAATTACGTATCAAGAGCAGGACCAGCGAAATACATGTTTGGGAAAACGTGTTTTGTGTTGCTTGAATTTCAAAATTTTAATGAGAGTTTGGTGCAAGTGGACTCTGGTAATATGCTTATCATAAACTTATACATAAACAATACACTACACACAGCAAGGGACAATTTTTGTGCAACCGACAGACCATCTTCCATACAATATTGAACTAAAGTTTCGAAATCTAGTAGGCGGCAGTTTTGGCAGCAGTCATAATTTAAAAACTGTCTTCTAGCAACCAATTTCATTTGTTTGATTAGTGACGGCGTTATCTTAACTGCCACCCAGAGAATCGACAAGATTTATATAGAATGAAAGTGAAATTTCGTAAAAATAATGATAAAAGTGATCTTATTTGGCTCAGTCGAAACGCTCCCCACTCAGCTGCGCGCATACGCGATGTGATACGGCGTTGGTGCCGTCGGCGGCAGCTACCCGCCGCGGCGGGTAGCTGAGGGCACAGAACGCTAATTGTGCACGTATAGCTTGTACTTGAAAGTTGACTTACATCGCATTACTCATTTTATTATTATCATCTGCATAACCAGAACTTGACGAACTAACACTCAGTGGCGTTGACAAGGCGTACTGCTTGTAATTGTTACTATAGTAAATATTTGACCTCGGTCTGGGTTTCGGTTTCTGGTGTATCTCCTGCTCTTGTCTTTCTTCCTCTATCGCTGTTTCAATGTCATTGTTGTCTATAGAATTGACCTCGTTGTTAGGTGAAAGATGCTCCATTTTCAAGACGTCGTATTTTCGGTCATCTTCGGAATGGTGAAAGACCTCTGACAGCTCGTATTCTTTTATCTGAAATTGGAAAATTGGCGTTAAAAACTAAAATCTGTTTTATTTACGTTAAACTTGGTTAGAAGCAAACAATGTGCTTCCGGAAAAGACGTTTTTCGATTTGTCTTTTTACTAGAAGGATTATCGAAAACTGGTTTTAAAAAAAATCGAAAAATTTTCTTAAATCCTACAAACACGGTTTTTTGAATCTACATATCTTAGAATTTGGGCATAAGTTAAAAAAGCATGTATTTTAACCTTGATAAACTGAAAGGTGGCGATGGGCGCCAATCTCTTCAAATATGGATAAAAGAATGATCCTGCAGGATGTGCCGGATAATGAGCAGTTATTCTGTAGGCTTCGCCCTGTGGGTCGGTGGGCCAATTGGGTGCAGTGAATGTGAAGCCATTGTCGGTACCTGCGTCGATCGGATCAACCTGCAATAGAAGGAGGACATGCTTAAAATAATGTCACGTATACCCATGGACGGTTAAAAAAAACGCTTGTTTCTAGCAAATCATTATCATTATCTTTTAAACAGAGAACAGAAAATGCAAACTTTGTCTATTCACGGTCAAAAAAATTTAAAATATAAACTTGCAACTCCCTGTTTTCTTAAAAAAGACTTTGGTTACTCCTACAACAAAATTATAGATTGTCAAAGACTCTTTTATTAGTTCTTTTCTGAAAGGCTGAAAATGCATTTCATAAAAAATACAGAAATTAAATTTTTACCTCAGCTCAGTTTTTAATAATTTCTGGCAAGAACTGTTAGTAAAACCTCAAAAAATAATACATTTTTGGAATGTCCAGAAAGCTTGCTATCACACAAGTGGTGTAGGTTGCATATCCAAGAACCGGAGCCACTTCTTATTATAAAACTAGCTTTATTTTCTCACGTACGCCACTGTTCGTTTACCTTTAATGGACTACACGATAGGCATCAAAACCTAATAAATTATTATTAACCATCAATTGTAATTATCGTCCTGGATCATTAGATAATTGTGCTTGCTACGTATCATTATTTAAATTAAAACGTAATCAGTCTTACATCTACTGTAAGCGAACGCTTACCGTCGGAAATCGATGAATGAAATATAAAAATTAGGTCACATAGTTACGTGGAAGCTATGTAAACTTTGATAATGGACGAAGAACTAATTGTTTTTTAATGACGATATTTTTAAAAAGGCGGTTTTTAAAACCCCCTTGTAAAAATTTAGAAGACCCACGGGCTAGAATTACAAATAAATTTCAGGAGATGAATAACTCCCTCCAAGTGCTCAGCAATATTTTTGATGCTGCAAAAAGAAGAATGAGAACATGTTTGGAAGTAGAAGGTGGACACGTCTCTCATTTAGTTTAAATTTATAATTTTTAGGTTCCTTGTTGTATATGTTTTTTTGTAATTCTGTATTATGAGCGACAATGAAAATAATGCAATTTTCTTAAAAATAAAAACTTCAGAACTTCACAGTTTTATGTTTTATTGACCTAAACCTTTTACCTATTTTACCTTTCAAGAGTAATAATTCAAGACATGCGTTAGTGATTCCATGGTATACTTCCAGGATGTTTTTCTTGATCTTATGATATTAAACATTGCATATTGACAATAACTAAAATATAACTAAAACGTAAATACCTCGATGGTGATGCTATCGAGCCAATTACCGTTCACACACAAGTCAAAGCTGTCAATACCAATAAACCAGTCTGGAGATGGGACGATTCGTGACATCAGAGACACCTGTAAAAGAGTCAGAAGTTAATAATATATTACCTATAAAAAACGCCTAAAAGTCCCAGGATAAAGCCCTGAAAGGTTTTTGTAACAGATCCTTTGTAGTTTTTTTATATTTCCTAGAGATGCCGTATAACAAAATCTTACTATGTATGGAATAACACAATAACGAAATGATATTATTTTGTAATATTAAACAATCCTTTTAATTAGCATCCCTGGTAATATTTATTTTATTATTGTAGTAACACACCACACTAATTAAATACTATTTATTAAATTTAACATTACTGTGACTAATTATGCATAAAGAACTAATACAGTATTAATATTTTATAATACTTTACTAATTGTGTTGGCTTCAATAAAGACTTGTTTGAAATAGGACCATGGAAATTAATTTCTTTTACCTTAGTCCAGTTTTTATTAATTTCTGTCTTTCTAATATTACCCTTGTTAGATAAAACGCCATATCCATGGACATATGTCACAAGATCAAATAATAGAAAAACCTGTGAGAAGTCCAAAAGGAATAATTGAGCGAGAGGAATTCCTAATCAAGCAAAACGCAGCTCATATTTCAGTCTTGCAAACTGAGGTCTACTTACGCTCTTTTGACGGCCAAACGAAGTTGGCCAAGAGAAAAATAAAAGAAGGCTCGACTTGGAATCAATGAAGATGTTTCGGTTGGAGAGACCTTTGAATTTTTCTGTCACCTGACTGGTCAGAAGTTATCTTTCCGGGTGAACTGGTTTTTAGACGATTGATTTTTATTTTAACTTGCGACAGTGTTGTATATATTTTGTTTTGGGATCGAATGCAGTCTTTACTTGCTTTTATTTAGTTTTGATTGGCCACAGAAATTAAAATTTTTGACCTTAGCTTAGTTTTTGTTAGGTCTATTTAAATGGCATCTATTTTTCTTTCCTATTACTAAATTACATAATATCAATCGGTGACGACGCTGTAAAGGCTCGCAATGTCTGAACAATCCAACCAAATTTCTGTTAACGGTTTTACCAATTCAATAAACCCGGATTCGCAAAAATTTCCCGATTGTTGATCTCTTCTAGCAAAGGCATCTGGGAAAGTTGATCCCAAGTCAAGTTTTTTTCTCATAGTTCTCTATGTCTTTTTACTAACATAATACATAAATTCTTGTGTCCTTTTTCTCTATATATTAGAGTATATATAGCAATATAAAGTATGTACTACAGGTTACTGTAGTAACGGATAATTGTCTTATACAGCAATTTTTTAAAAATTTAATCATTACAAATATGTATATAATAACAATAATAAAATTATTAAAACGATATTTTGCTGATTTACCTGAAACTTTTAGTTGATAAACATTTTAAATCACACCGTATATGCGAAAATAACAGAACTACTGACATTAAAAGTTAATTATAAACTTTTGTTTAAACAAATTAATAATTTATTTAGCTTTCCAGATTATTAATCACATTAATTTTGAATTTTATAATAAATCTCGTTCGTAGAATTGTAATTAATCTGAAAATGCTTTCAATGAGCTTTGCTAATTATTATTATTAATATTATTTCGGCAAAATCGTAATAACTAAATCAAACAACAAATATTTAGTTAATATAAATAAGCAGATGAATAATAACCCTTTCTTTCTGGTACGAAACTATAGGCACATACGGCTAACTTTTTTGCATTTTTCTTACCCTAGAATGGTTACCATCCACAAAAAACTCAGCTTCTGTCCTTCCCACGCCAGAAGTGATTGGAGGAGCATTAAACTCATCGTATATGCCCCCCTCCCCTTGGCTCTGCTCCTCAAGGACGTCACTCCTTCCTGTTTCAGCAAACGTTTTGACTCCTGATGATGACTTCTTTCCGAGGCGAAATAGGACAAACGATTTGTCGTGACTTCGACCTGTAACAAGAAATATGTTTGGTTAGGGAGATTGTAAGATGGGGGTTACAAGATGGCGTATATATACATATACATTTTTGGAATTCTCAGAAAATTTGCCATCAGACAAATCTAGATTCGGGAAAATTGGGCATATTACAAAAAAACAGTTGATTAAATGCTAACTTTTGTTAAAAGTGGGTCACGAAAATTTTCTCCTCTTCAATAATTTTTAGAAGTTTGTAACATTCCAAAAACAAATTATATTGGCGCTTTTTAATGATATTTTAACCGGAAAAATACTGAAAGAGATTATTTTTAAACAGGGAGCTAAAAAATTAAATAAATATATACTCTGCCGTGTTTGCAAATAAATGAATTTAATATTCTGCCTTTTAAAAGTAAATTTGGCTAATTAAAATCGACTCCTAATTAAGCTGTTGGTAAAAGAAACAGTGGCGTAGGACATGCTGCAATGATAGTTGAAAATGATGTCACTAAGGCCCCAAACCATTGACTTTCAGCAAGAGAAGATGCAGGCGTTCATTCATAACTACCCTTTTGTTCGTTTTATACATTGTGTGTGTAGGACAAAGAACGATAGCTATAACTCTGCCTATGCGCGCCACAGTACTAGCTTTCCGGGCCGTCTGTAATCCATCGAGCCAACAGCCATCAGTCATTCTCAATAAGTAGGTGGGAGATGTACCAATTCACACAGTATATTTCTGTGCTTTCAAAACACTGCTAATAACGTGTAGGCAAGGAACTTGGCATAATTTTTACATTTCAGTTATTTTTTTCAGATAACAAAACACACAGTCCTGACCAGAACTAGGCCTGTTTTTTTACATGTATATTTTTGGTGTGATTTGATTTAAGTATTAAATACTATTATTTTCTACTTTCCATAATTATGTCAGTAACTAAAATTTGTGAGGCTTATTTTCCGCAGAGTGTATGCTGGAATAATGCCACTGCGGAGTATAATCATCGTAAAAGTGAACTGAAAAATACCTTTTAAAATAATAGTTTAACTAGTAAAGGTGGACAAAAATTAAGGTAAACCAAAATTTGCATAAATGTCATAAAATGTCATATTAACGTCCGAATTTCATTTGCCGTAACTGTATTTTCTCACGTCGTCGGTGCAGCCGATAACTATACGATTCGATAAATATTGTTATGTACGCCACTGGGCTATATTTAATAATATTTTCAATTCAAAGTGTTTCAACAGTTTCATTTCTGTAATTAGTTCCTTTTTCGTTCCTAATTAGGGCTCAGAAACCTTAATGAAACAAACAAACAAAAACGAGGAAACTTTAGGCAACAATCTCCAAGTGTCGCTAGCTTTCAATATTTAGAAAGCCTGAGAGTTCTTGCTAGAATTTAGTAAATAAATTTACATTTATACATTAATATATGGGATTTGGCGAATATTTTATATTCCGGTGTTCCTTAAAAGCTCATGTGCAAAATAACAACTAAATTTATGACAATTTAAAAATTGAACCTTAAATAGATGTACGTAACTTAAGATTTTTTTTTATTAAGGAATCACTGTGTAATGTGTACCATGTAGAATTTATTTAGCAATCATATTTAATTTATCCCCCTATACCTGGTGACATATCTGTTTTAGGTATGAATGTGAAAATAATGCACATTTAAAAGTTAGACCTATCACCAGGTGTACTTTTCAGGGAAACGTGTACCAAATTTAGTACGATTTTTTTTACCTTTGACAACCCTGCTCTGAAATTACCGATAAATACTCTTATTAGTGTAAGCTATGGGGTTTACCAGGGGTTAGGGCTACATGTTTTGATATACGTGTAACTCAAGATAGTATAGAATTTGATTAATCAACGTTCACCTCGTGACGTGTCTTTGTTTTAGGTTTGATTTGACATCTGAAAGTTAGAACTGTCGCCAGTTGTACTTTTTAGGGAAACGTGTATCAGATTTAGTATGATTTTAACACGCTGGACAACCCTGCCCTGAAATTACCGGCGAATAAGTTCATTATTGTTAATTATGGGGAGGTTTACCGGTATGTTAGGGCTACATGTTGTAATATACGTGCAACCCCGGATAGTGTATATTCACTATACCTACAATGCAGGTAGCAATTATTAAAACAAACAAATGGTAGTTCTCTGTATGTAAGCGCGAGCTGCATTGTTAGGTTGTGCAAATATGCCAAGTAAGCTGAGAGAATGGAGAGTGTATATAGCAGCAGTGTGTTGTCAAAGAAACTAAAGGAATTTACATAAGGTCGAGGATCCTTTTAGATTGTATAAATTTCTCTCTGGAAATACACACCTATTCAAAGACCCGGCCTAATTTGATAATCCTAATTTGATCCCCGCTATTTTCGTCACATTTTTTTTAATATGTCCTTTATGTTCTGACTACCACTACATTTCTCGAATCCATTCGAATCCAAAAAATTCCCAATGCAATTTTTCAATCCGATCCAAATGCACGAAACGCCCTTACTGGAAAAGTTTCCACATTTCCCTGGATCATGTAAAACAGGAAAATATTACAAAAAGTTTTCTAATATTTGATGCCGGCCTTTTGTGAGCGCCGTTTTGAACTTATGGGATTTTTATAATTCTTTAGAAATTCAAAACTTTGCCGGGAAAGCGAGAAGCTTTTCCGGTGATATTGTTAAAGGTTATGGATTTCTGGATGAAAGGAAATTTTTGTCCTTCAGTCGATAGGACAGAAATTTGCTTTGTCAGCGGAAACGTATTATTTATATTGGGCTTTATTAAATTTTTGTAGTGGTTCAAAAATTTAATACATATGCTACAAATTTTTAAGTCATATTACTAGTATGGAATGAAAAGTTTCCAGTCTAGCCCAGAGAGGGCGCTCTCTGCTCGACTCTTCATTAGGTTTAAGTAGTTTGTATTTTACCAATCTAAATATCGCCCTCAAAACAATAATTTTTAAATATTTTAGACCGACGTAAAACTAACGCTTTGAGGAGCTAAATTAGGAAAGTTTATAGCTCTTCCTCTTCATCTCTGTTCCCCCGCAGCCGTCTTCTTAAATAAGGACCAAAAACATCTAGGACAACTTAGTTTGCTTTAAAACGCCTACCACAAAACTCTCAAACTTCTTCTCAAGAAAGTTACGTTATGTGTCATATTCTTATAATGACTTGTTGGCTTCGCTAGTCCCATGGGTAACAAATCTATCGATTCAATACGCTTGAGAGTTGAAAGTTGATAAATTCAGAATGTTGCTTTCCGGATAAGGTTGTTTTTCGTCGGCAGATTCACAAGTTGTTGGAAGGAAACATTTAATTTGTTCGGTGTAATCCAAGACAAAAAATTTAACGGTCAGGTTTGCTATTGCTAAGGCCGGTCTAATATGTCAACCTAAGGCTTAAATTAACAAATGTATGAATAAAATAACTAAGTTTTCAAATTTTTAAACGACACGTGAAAGAAGGTGACAAAAATAAGCCTATATAGGTAAATGAAAATGAACATTTTTTTTTACCTTAATTCGGTTTTTACTTATTTCCGGACCGAATCGTTTATGGAACTTTAAACTTCTTTTAATTTGTTTTTATAATAAATCAATCAATAATCCAACCGACGAAAAAAAACGCCTGCTCATCGCTTTCATCCCGAATCTGACCCTCAACTGACCATGACAACCGAATGTAATCTCCGCGATAGATAATAAAGTTACCGAACATAAAAAACACTTAAAAAAGCAACGTTATCGCTCGACGAGGGAGAGAAATCCATATTTCATAAACTTTCAACTCTCGGGAGTCGAGCTGTTCGAGTGACTTGCATCGGGGGGTTCCCAGATCATTAATAATACGCTCTTATAAAACGGTTTTGTTTAAATTCGACTTTGGAACTTTCTTGTAGTTTCCGAGCGATTTCACCTAACAAATCGGATCAGAAATGTCGACGAGAGTTTTTTCTCATATTTTACGGAGTTTTATTTCGGGGTTAAATAATGGAAATTAATTTACTAGCAATCGAGGAATAGCCGGCGTAGATTTCAAGCCTAAGTAAAGCAAAATAAAAAAAAAACGCCCTTAAAGAATGCCGTGGACTCAATCACGTATATCTTGAATTATTAACCTTAAAACGTAACATAGGTCAAAGGTATAGGTGAATGAAAAATAAAACTCTCGAGTTCTAAAGTTTATAGTTTTAAGAAAATAACATTATTGTCATTGCATAATACAGAATTAAAAAAAAACATATACAACAAAGAACCTAAAAATTACAAATATAAACTGAATGAGAGACGTGCCCACCTTCTACTTCCAAACATGTTCTCATTCTTCTGTTTACAGCATCAGAAACATTGGTGGCCACTTAGGCGAATTGTTGACCTCAAATTTATTTGTAATTCTGGCCCGTAGGTCTAAATTTTCACAAGAGGTTTTGAAAACCGAGTTTGTAATGTGTGGCCATAAAAAAAGTCGCACGGCGTGAGATCGCAGGACCGTGGTGGCCACCTAACTGGCATATTACGACTAATGATTCGGTCTTCGAAAAGGTCTTCCAAAAATTTAAATTATCACGAGTTACGATGAATTGGTGCGCCGTCCTGCTGGAAGTAGCCTTGTCGCATCTCTTCATGGTCTAATGCGTTTACAAAATACATCGATATTCCTTATTACTTATTAGACCGGGAAATTATTAAAATATTTAAAAATATTTTACTTTAAAATAAAACATTTCTTAACAATGATCCCGTGACAGTGAGACATTTTAACGTTGTCTTATTACAGAACATGGCTTATTTTTTCACATTAAGTTTCTACGTTCATGTTCAATTTACTTGAATCTACACAAATTACCGCAAAAAGAAAAGCAACCGTCCCCACATTCCGTATTATTTATTACCATTTTCGTTTCCTTGCTAAATTCAGATCGACAAATCCTATCAGCAAACGTTGAAGGAATGAGAAAAAAAAGATAAGTTTTTAATTTAACTTTTTCCTTATTTTTTGATGGAAATTCTTTTGACTTGTTTTGGCATTTAGCTGACTTGGATTCGGGTTTTTTCGTTACTGAAAAGGAGATGACTATATGTCCCATTCGTATTAAAAATACAAGCAAACTCACAGCGGCTTTGTTAAGATTCGCTGCAAATATCGCTCGTGATCCTTGGGTAATTTTTGTAAAGTTATAATCTTAGAAAATCAAATCTAACCCAAAAAATTAATGTAAGCTTTTGCCTACTAAAGGATTTTATTATCAAATAAATTTGTATGGTTCTATTATTGTGGGAAATGGATATTCCAATTGCTCCTTTTTTATAAGTCCGCGAAAAAACTCAAAAATATAGTACAAGACTTATTCAATATTTTATTCTTGCACTTGTCAATCTAAATCATTAATTGTCAAATAAGTCCGATCTAGAAACCTGAGAGCTATGGCTGAATGCATATTGCAAGCAACTCTAAATATATATCCAAATAGACCACACACATTGACTAAAAGAAAACTATAACACATTGGTGTACTGAACACGTAGTAACTACCTCTGTATGTATATCTATCTTAGATAGATGCAGTGGCGTGCTGTAACAATCATAAAGGGGAAAGCGATCCGTATCGACTAGAAAATCATTGTTTTAATAAACTACATACAATACAAACACAGCCTAAATTATTGTTTACGCTCACAGAAGATGCTCCCTCCATTGTAAAAAAATACACCCCGAAAAATCCGCAAATAGACCGACAATATGCAAAACTTCCCAATTGAGCTCCTTATTAATGTAAAAAAAATGTTTTCTCCAAAAACTTTAGGGAAAAGGTGTATCACCCGCTTTCATGGACAGCACGCACGCCTCTGGTATATTTATTTAACTTAGGCTACGTCCTTTAAAATGAATAGACTCGACGCCACTGTTTTAAACCGGATACAGAAAGTTATGTATGCATAGTGCCCTGCACTTGCTCTGGTATTTATTTGCAGAATAAACTGTTTCAATGTCTCCATTCGAGCGGCCTGCTGGCTGGTCTGTTTATCTTGCGGGTTTGCGACGCAGGATTTAGATCCGTTTCAGCAGAAAACCAAGAAGACAAAGTACATATGTACGCTGGATTAATATCGCGTAATGGTAATTGCAAAAACTAACACAGCTTACAAATAAAATAAGATTTGCTCGAGTTTGCTTGGTGTTTCAAAAAAAATATTGTCGAAATTTTTTCGTAAATTAAGAAATACATCCCGAAAAAGCCGTTTTTTTTTCGAAACAGTTTGCTTCATGAACAAATACGACTGGAATAGTAAAAGTTGAGGTAACATATACAGAATGGCCAAAAAAATAAAAAAATTCTCTGCCCTGGATTTTTTACAACTTTCTGAAAACGCTTTGACAAAGTAACACTGATGAACAGGATATAATCAATAATCCCATTCATACTACACCTGCAAACCGTACAGGTACCTAACTGACAACTTTTTGTCAATTTACTTTTTCTTATTTTTCGCATCCTTGGTCATTAAAATACTTCGATTTCAGTTAGGACGAGAATCCTAAACTCAAATAAGAGCAAAAACGACCTTCCGTAAAATCCGGTTCTAATGTCACCTGTTCGAAACGGACGGCGTAGTTGCCAAATTTAAATTATTGATGTATTACCGCCCGACCCACCAGAATTGAGGCCTGGTGATAAAAATATTTTTCTTGCATGTCGTATCTAAATCGGGCAGTAACAGAAAAATGATTGCACGAGAGATTCTCTGTGAAAATGACTCCAAGATCACTATAGGATGATACACATTCCAGTTCGGTGTTGCTGATTATGTAGGCGGTCTTAATGGGGCTTGAGCATCTGTGGAAACTCATGGATTTGCATTTATTGACATTTAGTTTCAAAGAGGTATCAACACACCAGTCGGACAACGCGTCGAGACCATTCAATGTATCAAAGTTAGGTGTTATGACGGAGAAGAATTTGAGATTATTATTTTTCTAGTTTAAATTGATGAAATATGACGCCAAATTTAAATCCCGATGTCCTGATTGTAACACCCTGTACCTGTCAACTTAACAACTTGTGAAAACCTAACTGGTCAAGACGATTTAAAAATCAGCGATAAGATTTCAGCCTTTGTAGCGAATATCGGGGTTAATAACAACTGTCAAAATAGAAAAATTATAATTACTAGTGAATATTGTTATTTTCGAAATCTTGCATAGCTTGGCAACGTAGCTATCCACAAAAAGAAGAAATAAGAACACCTTTACGGCCGTACTGATTATCTTCAAAGATACCGTTCATCTCTTGTTCAGAAAAGGAATCGCATTTCTTCATTCGGCGAATAAACAATACGAATCCCGTTAGCCATTGAGAGTTTTGCAGACTTTCAGGATTATTTACGCACTGATCACTTTTAGTTTCAATGACCGTCTGTCACAAATTAATATTTTACAATATAGATTTTGAAAACGAAGTAATTGTAAAGCTTTAAGGTTTAAATTCAGAATAATTTAAAAAATAAATAAAATTTTGTTAAATTACGAATGATTAAAACATTGTTTATTGATTTATGTCATTCGATTTATTTTTACACTAAAATATTATTACTGAAATTTAATTACAGATTTCATCTACATTAAACACAAGTGGCTCTATGTTATTAGTAAATGAAAAATAGAAATCTTCGACTTTAATAACATGGTTAATCGAATTCGTTCACCTTTCTATAGGAATGTTATCTATAACTTTTCTAATTGTCACAACACTTGCACTTAAAGTCGCCACTGTCGTAATTAGGGATTGCAATCCCACAAAGTGGGATCCCGCAATCCCGCGGGATCCCGCATCATTTGACGGCCTGGGGGATCCCGCACCAGCTATGCGGATTCGCACACCCATGAAAAAGCCGTAGACTCGTAAAAAAATAACGCGAAAACGTGTATCTGCCAAATATTCGTGGTATTATAATATGAAAATTAATGAGACTGCTTAGGTATTATAAGTATCTTAGGAAGGTGGTAGAGGAATCTTCCTCGACCGAGGCGGTACCACCCCACACATCCTCTTAAAGGGCTGGTCCTAGAGATGTTTCCAGCTCTGGATATGTGAGTCGGATTTCCCCAGTACACCCACGGTACATAGTACCCTTAGACTTCGGTCTTCGTGGGCTGTCAGAAGATAAAAAAAAACTTACCTTACAATCAAACTAATGTGACTTACTATAAAAACTAGTAAGACTTAATATCTCAGGTAGAAAAATAATAAACATTTAATGCTCATTTGCTCAAAGTTACTTGTTAATTTAATTGATAAGAAATTTGATTTATAGTCATAGTAGTATAGTTAAGAGAAGCTAGACTTTAAAATACATAATTCTGTTGACTGAAATACTGTTAAGTTTTGATATTTATAATAAAAAATTAAAGTTGGTTTAATAATTAATTAAATATCCGTTATTTTATCGTATTTTATCAAATTAAGAAACCTATGCGGGATCCCACGTATAAACATTTGAAGTTCATTTGCCCAAAGTTACTTGTTACTTTAATTGATAAGAAATTTGAGTGATTTATGGTCATAGTAGTATAGTTAAGAGATGCTAGACTTTAAATTATATAATTGTTTTAACTGAAATACGGTTATTTGTTGATTTTTAAAATGAAAAATTAAAGTTGGTTCAATAATTAAATAAACATTAATTTATCGAATTTTATTAAATTAAAAAACCTGTGCGGGATCCCGCGGGATTAGAACCAATCCCGCAAATGCCCTGCGGGATTTAAAACACGGCGGGATTGCAACCACTAGTCATAATCGGTATGGTTCCATTCATATTAAATTTGTCTTTTATGAATAGTCGGATATGTAAAACCCATTTGCGATAATACTCTCCAGAGGCTTTATTATGCATT